>WUAM01000179.1:8952049-8976876 GCA_024336885.1 Actenoides hombroni | reverse complement strand
CTATTCCACTGTTCTACCACCTTCAATGTAAAGAACTTCTTCCTGATATCCAATCTAAATCTACTCTTCTCTAATTTCAACCCATTACCCCTTGTACTTTAACTACAGGCCCTCGTAAACAACCCCTCTCCGGCCTGCCTGTAGTCCCCCTTCAGGTACTGGAGGGTCTCTACTAGGTCTCCCTGGAGCCTTCTCTTCTCCAGGCTGAAAAACCCCAGCTCGCTCAGCTTGTCCTTGTAGGAGAGGTGTTCCAGCCATCTGATCATCTTTGTGGCCCTCCTCTGGACCTGGTCCATCAGGTCCATGTCTTTCCTGTGTTGAGGGCTCCAGAGCTGGACACAGTACTCCAGGTGCAATCTCACCAGGGCAGAGTAGAGGGGCAGAATCACCTCCCTCAATCTGCTGGCCACACTTCTCTCCATATTATCCAGGTTCTTCTGGATGACATCCCATCCTTCCAGCCTGTCAACAGCACCACTTAGCTTGGTGTCATCTGCAAACTTGCTGATGTTGCACTTGATCCTGCTGTCAATATCACTGATGAAAATATTAAACAGTACAGGTCCTAGTACAGACCCCTGATGGACAACACTTGTCACTGATCTCCATCTGGACATTGAGCCATTGACCACCACGCTCTGGATGCAACCATCCAGCCAATTCCTTATCCACTGAACAGTCCACCCATCAAATCCATATCTCTCCAGCTTGGTGAGTAGGATGTTGTGGGGGACCAGGTCAAAAGCCTTGCAGAAGTCCAGATAGATTACATCTATAGGTCATCCCTTGTCCATGGAGGTAGTCATCTTATCATAGAAAGCCACTAGAAAGCCACTTTCTTGTGGTCCTGCACCAGTTGAGTTGGAGTAAGCTAAGCATTTATTTTTACACAACTCTATTTATAGTCTACTTGTCATTTTGAATTTTCTACCAATAAAAAAAACATTTATGAAACCATGATAGAGGTCCACATGTTATGCATATGATCACTTGCAAACTACTGAGGTTTTAAACTATAATTGCTTCTTGAGAAGAGGGAAGGAAAATTAAGTGAAAATGAAGAGAAAGTAGTATGATATGTTTGATATGATATGCTTGAGGCTGTTTGCTGGTTTGGTTCCTCCAAAAACTCTGAATATTTTGTAGACAAAGAGAACAACTACAGTGTGTAGGTATTTCTTTTTCAGTGGAAATATGCTACATTTGTCTTTTTTGATAGAAAAAGTAAAACAAAAATAAAAAGGGAAGATAAGTCTTAAAATATGTGACATATCTTTAATAGATGCAAAACATGATCTGCTCTCACATTGTCTGTGTCTGAAAAAGAGTAGTAAAGTTCATAGCATCCTCTCGAGTATCAAAGGCCAATTGCTTTCTGTGCAACAGAATGTAGATATTGTTGTCATTTTGACTGTAATAATATTGCTGATGGGAACTTAATGTGATTCAGGACCAAGGCAGAGTTTTAGCTCAGAGAGATATTTTGGCAGGAATTTTAATAATGAAAGTAAAGCAATTAAGTCTCCAGACTCATTCTCTGCTTTTACCCTTACAACCTGTGGTTTATTTCACCGTCCCCGTTCACTCACAGTAAATCTCCAAACTCTTCGTTACTTCTTGACAGAATTTAAGGACATTTTTACTGAATTTTTTTTTTTTTTTTGTGGGTAAGATATAAGGAACAAACCCAAAAGCAGCTTGGTGATAGCTTTTATAAACAACATTTCTAGCCAAAGATTATTAGCTTGCTCTTCCCCAGTATCTTTCTGTGACAAGGGAGCAAGAAGTTTTTATATAAAGATACAGGTATGTCATTTCTGTGCTATCAGGAGTCTTTCTGCATCAGATGAAAAGTCAAGGAGGTTTCACAAAGCCTCTGGGTCTCTTGAGTCTTTGTAGAAAGGAATATTTTCAAATTTTTAATCTTGATCCATGTTGGTGGGCCAAACACAACAGAGTTTAAAGGAATTCATCAAGAGTGACGCAGCCGAAGCAATGGGGAAATGTACAGCAGAAGAGATAGAGCTTGGTTTATGTTTTGTTTTGCTTGGGGTTTTTTTGTGCACAAGGATATAGTTCAGGGGATTAACTTCTCTATTTTTAATAAATACTTTTTCATTTGTACTCCCACTAGCATTTGTGAGCACACAGGTAATTAATAACAAAAAAAGTAATAATCCTGAAGTGTTTTCTCCAGGACTGGCTACCAAAAAGTTCAGTTCTTCTTTCCAGTCACTTGCTGCTCAGTCATATAACTTATTACTTCTTAGGATCCTTCAAACAGGAAGCAGTCCTTTAAAAGCCCTGAGGAAGTTTTTGATGAGTTAAATTATATAGAGTTATTTTTTCACATTACTTAAAATTCTATATATGATCTGATTTGTAGCCTGCAGTGTTTGAATAGTGCAATCAATGAAACCCCAAAATAAATAGTTGAAATAATCAATCCTGGAAATAACAAAGACCTTAATGTGCAGCATCCGTAGGACTTCTTTGCTGACCACATTTCTTGTACTGGAATCATTTCAGGAAGACAAAAGGCAGCTCTTAAGACATTTTCAAGTTATTTGTTAAATAATAAATCCAAAATACAGCCTGCCAGATTTGTATACTGTACAATGGTTTCATAATAGTATTGCAACATGAATGCCAAAGGAGAAGTATGCTGAATGTGCCCATCAGCTTACCAGTGTGGTAGTGTGGTGCCTATTTCTGTTAATGAATGTTTAGATTTTTGGAGAAAAACAAAGTTGACATATAAAACATCTGAGGTTTCAATAGCTTGTGAATGGTCAGGAATGCTTTTCTTTACTGTTTTCAGAGTCTCTGGAACAAAATCCTTTCAGAGTTTTCCACAGCACCAAATTCATGTATGTCTACAGCAGTGGCTAGTCCACATAAGTTTCTTATGTCTTATTTCTTATGTGTCAGCATCCAGCTGACACACAATATTTCCTCTTCCTTCCCAGTTTGTCAGTTCTCCTTTGTGCCTTTGTTGTATTCTGGGCTGGCAGGACTAGATCAACACTGAAATTAGATATCTAGTTTGGTCAGTTATATACTCCCTATGGCTTATTTCATATACTGAGAGATTTAACTCAGTACTCCATGGAGGACACAACATCCTATTGCCTTCTGCAGGAATGGCAATACATATCCATTACTGAGGTGTGACTTCCAGCTGAAGACTGCCCAGATGGAAAACATTTTTGCAGAAAAAGACTTAGGAGTCCTGATGGACACCATGATGAGCACGAGCCAGCAACATATCTTTGTCTCAAAGAAGGCTAATGGTGTCCTGGACTTCATTAGGAGAGTTGCCAGCAGGTCAAGGAAGGAGATACTTCTCTTCTACTCAGCACTGATGAGGTCACACCTGGAGTGCTGTGTACAGTTCTAGGCTCCATGGCATAAGAGAGACCTGGACATACTGGACAGAGTCCAATGAAGGGACACCAAGATGATGAACGGACTGGAGTACCTCTCAGATGTGAAAAGGCTGAAAGAGCTGTTACATTTAGTCTAGACAAGGGAAGGCACAAGGGCTCTCATCAATGTGTGAAAATACCTGAAGGGAGGGTGCGAAGAGGATGGAGCCAGGCTCTTTGCAGTGCTGCACAGTGACAGGACCGGAAGCAATGGGCCCAAACTGAAAAATGGGAGGTACCCTCTGAATGTCAGGAAAAACTTTTTCACTGTGAGGGTGACTGAGTACTGTAACAGGTTGCCCAGGGAAATTGTGGAGTCCACATCCTTGGATATATTCAAAAGTCCTCTGGATGCAGTTCTGAACAACTGTCTCTAGGTGTCCCTGTTTGAGCAGGGGAGTTGGACCATGTGACTTCCAGAGGTCCCTTCCAACCTCAGACTTGTAATTCTGTGACTTTCACATACATTGCCAACATTGAACCACCTGTGTGGCAGCTTTTTGAAGGATCTTGCGCTCACCTACTTGTTTTGCTGAGCAAATCTTGACTATTCCTCCATTTTGAGAGTGTGGTAATGGAGATGGTCTAAGCAGTTTTTAAGGAAGCTATGTTGGTACATTTTGTTTTCATGAGGTTTTGCAAGGATTTTTGAAAACCTTTAAAAAATATTGTGTAATTATGTTCTTAAAGAACAAATTTTTTTAAAAAAATAGTAGGTTAGGGAACTTTGAAACATTATGTATGAAGAACAGCCAGGTGAAAAATTTGCCGGAGCAATGTGCTTAGTCACGTAACAAATTTATGATATCAGGACCCAAGATCTGCTCTTACACTAATGAGAATGAAGTGTCAAGTAAATTAATGTTCAGGTTCCCCCTTCTAAAACAGGAAGTCAGCATCATGCTTGCTTTTATTTTCTGTGTATGTAGGCAAGAATGGGATATGAGATAAAGATACATCTACTTTGCTGATGCACATGGTGGTCTATTCTTAATTCATGGTTGAGCCCACCTTGTCACTGTTGCATTAAGGCTGCTAATTAGAGAGTTGCCTGCCAGAGCCCAAGGGCTTCACTGTGCAGTTTTGCAAAGTCAAAAGGTATGTCTGAGAGTCCTGTTTCAAGGCCCTGGCTGAGGGGCTTGCAACCAACACGCTGTGTCTGTCTCAGAGCCCATCTACAGGGCTCCTGCTGAAATGGTCGTTACCTGTTTCAGAGTCTGGTTAAGGACTTATGCTGGGACAGTTTAAAAGTTAAACAAATAGGTTTGATTTATTAAAGTGGCAGAGAGGTTGGGAATTGCCATTGATAAATGCACTGACTGCAAAAGGATAATCGAGCTCAAATTAATAATTCCTGGGTAACATCCGATGCAGTTGGAGGCACAGGCCCGAGCTATAGCACTAATGGATAATAGAAATAAAAAGTATACTGTGCCTTGAAGGTGTAGTTCTTACTAAGAAGGCATCACTGTCTTGTATGGAGGAAGAGGAGTACAGCCTGTTGACCATCTGTGATAGACTTTTCAGTCTTCTCCTCCTCGAGAGGTGTATTCCCTTTGTGATTTTTATATCCTAATTCTGTCTGTCCCTGCCTTCTAGGTGATATTTAGCATGATCTGGGTGGAGAGTTGAGTAACACAGTCATGTATGTTTAACATGTACTCTCTTAGGCTCATTACCACACTGAGGGGCATAAATTTTAATATTAATTTTGCCATTAATTAGGCAAAGGTCTCCACTCAGACACTCTGGTCTTCAAGATTTATGCAAGAGTTGTTTGCACCTGTTGGTTTAGCCAAAACAGTACTGTCTTGTCTTCACAAGACTCCCTCCTTCATCTGTTTTGGCGTGTCAGCTCAGAAGATCTCCAGCCCCAGAGAAAGCACAAGAACCTCATGGTTATAAACATCTCAACCTTTCTCCTGAAGTGCACTAAATTAGGTGTATTCCTTTCTCATGGCAAGATAGGCCATTATCCTACAGCATTACTGGATAAATGTATGCTATAATACCTTCGTCTAACAAAAACCTGTGAGCTGATGAGGTATTTTTCAACATCCTGTGTGTAACGAACTCATCAAACACTCCTGTCAAAGATAAGCAGTGTCAGCACACCTTGGGGCATCTGTGGATCCTGAAACTTAAAATTTGCTGATAAGTAATTATAAACAAGAAAACCCTGAGAAATAAAGTTAAGTTGTTCATTCATGAAGAAATTTATCCTTGTACAGCATCTAACTGAAAATTCATATACAAATAACAACACATCTGGGCAGCTTTCAGACTGTTTCAGAATTCTGTGAGCTGAGCAAATATTTTTAAAAGTTATGGTTCTTTAATGTGTTCTTTGGATCTCCAGAGTACTTTTTAAAAAGCATTGTTGGTTCCATATCTCTTACATTTCACACAACATTTGTACAAAATAAAAGCATATAGAAACCACTTGTTCAGGGCCTAAGACGTGTTTAATTACTTTGAACTTTTATGTGCAACATGTCTGAGTTAAAGTGCAAAGTCCTCTGAAGTTCTTAAAAGCATAACATGCTATTTACTTTTCTCTGCTGTAACTGTCTGTCATTGCACCAATATTTTTATTTTATATTACTTCTCTGTGTTGAAGATACATATTCTTTTAGCTCTTTGTCTTGCTAAAGAAGACTTATACAGCATGTACTAATAACCCGAATAGAATAAATCACTTAAGAAAACTATGGGGGTTCCTCTCCAGCCTTACAGCTTCTAACATTAGGGTCAAAAATAAAATCACTACCATAATGTCATCTGAATGAACAGCATGCAGTCATTCACTAGGTCTGGGTATTATTCCTGCAATATTCCTTTCTATGTTCTAGTAAATAGTTTTCTTAAATGGGAGTATTTTGGAGAAAACTGAAATGGGAATATTTTCCCAGTTTTAACAAGTAATTCCCTTGACATATTTCTGTTTCCCACTTTAGATCCCAAGTTCATCTTTTTTGAGTACTCTAATCCAATAACATATTCATCACCGCCATGGTGTTTAGTCTTCTAAAGCCCATGGACGTATTAGACATTTTTGACATTTAATATTTATTTGTGGATATTGAATTAAGAACAGTAGATACAAAATATTTTATGTAGCTATCAAAGTCAGAACAACATGATAATTCAGTTTCAGTAGCTGTGTGTTAGAAGCTGACAAATAGAATCTTTTCTCTTCCAGCAGCAAAGTATTTGGGCACATCATTATAGTAGTGGTGTCTGGACCTACCACGAATATTCTGCATTCTTACACCTCCAAGGGATAATGATAAATTCAGTTATTTGTCTGGATCAAAATTAGATGAATGAAAGCAACTGCAAAGCTTTAAAACTAGTATGGTCTATTAAGGAACATATTTTGCTTGCTATTGTTATGAGAAAGTCAGCAAAACTCCATGGCATAGTGCAAATAAACTTTGCAATCTGTTTCACAACCTTGTTATAGTGAAACCTGCCATAGCATTTATAAAAAAGAAAAAAAGTTTATAGAGGGTAAATGGTAGGTAGAAATACAGTATCAACATACGTAAAATGAGAAAGAATTGTTTCTTTCACAGCTTGTGCATACAGTCTTCATTTGTGCTTGTATTTTCTCTGCAGCTCCCCTTTCTGCTTCTAATGAGGCTGTGTTTTGGTGTACAAAAAGCAGTTGTAAATTTTTTGGATCAGTGTTAGTGCATTTCAAATCTAAAATATACTATGATGTCTCAAATACATTCCCTTTCTTCCTACATTTGAAATATGAAATACATCTTTGTTCCATATTGGAAAAGCTAATTTTTGTGGATAGCTATGATGGCACTTCTCTTTCAAATTCTATTTGCCATCATTCCAGCTGTTAAGTTTAACGGAAAATCCACAAAACAAAATACTAAAAAAACCCGAGAATCATCCCAGACATATCAGGCAAGTGGTGTGTTCCATAAATAAACAGAAAAATATTATTTATTTCCTTACTGCTTGAAATGAATAGGGATTTGATTTGACCATATGAGGTGTAGTATAGATAGCATCATTAAATTTCATTAATGCAACTGTTTGTATGAAAATATCTCTGCAGGTATTAAAAGGCTGTTGTAAACTACTCTTAAAAAAAGCTTGAGATTCAATTTCCTGGGAGAAAAAATGTTGTCTTATGATGCTAGAGTGGCAGATATTTAGAAGCAGTAACCCCAACTAATAGGAGCCTCATAGTCCATTTCTTTTCTGACTTGTTTCTTGGTAAAATTTCCAGCTTTCTCCAGGGACAGAAATAGTGCTCTCTTGAAGAGCAAACTGCTGATGCTCAGATCAAGAAGTAGATGTTAAAATGACATTTGGAGCAGAAAATGATTTCACGGACTAGATCACTGCCTTTTTAACAAACTGCATCATGCTGATCTACAGATGATTTTATAGACAATAATGGCCAACACTTTAACACTGAAGTAAATTGAGAAATATTTTCAAGCTAAATTAAAATCAAGGCAGCATTTTGTTGTATTGCTTTTAAGTATATAACAGTTTCAATTCAAGGAGAGAAGATTAATTTTTATGTATGTATTATTTAGAGAGCATGAACTTTAAAGCAGAGAATACTTTTATGTGAAAGCAATAATCTAGGAAGTAGGATTTCTCCATTATTATAATAGTGACTCAGAAAAAGTTGGAGAGGATCACTGATTTCTTTCCTCTAAATATATGTCACAGGTGAGTGTTATAAATCACTTAAATCACTTGTTGCACAATCTTGATTTAGGATCTTGCTTGCTGTGGGATGAGTGGAATGCACCTCAGAGCAGAAAAACAGCAATATATTTTACTGAGATAGAATGATAATTTGACACAATTTAATAAATTTGATGAATTCTGAATTTCACAATATTTGCAATGAACAAAAACTTGTTCCTACTTTATTATGGTGGTTATTCATGAATTCACCTAATGTGGGGATTCATCTGAGCTTCTCTCTCCCTCCTAAACCAGTCTGACCCTTTCCAGCAGGAGCCCAGCTGCAAGCCGTATCACAAAGTGCATGACTGTTTCATATTAGAGTCCAAAGCAGTGCATGGGCTGAAGCACCGCAATGCCCTCCAGGGTGGTACCTTTTTCCTCTTCAGAAAGCTGCATATGTAAAGGAGATATTTGGCCCAGAAGAACAGATCAAATTTAATCCAAAGCAAACCCTCTGAATCACGCATAACAGAGATGAGAGGAGCCTCAAAAACAACCATCTGGATCTACTATTCTGTCTCTATAACACATAGTAATGCAGACATTGCCTATAGCATGAATGACAGTTTTGGGACACAGGCTAATTAAATCCTAACTGCCACTGTAGTGTTTTCTACTACATTAATGCAAGAAAGCCTTGAAGTACTGTATTGAGGTACTGATAAATTCTGTTGAGAAAACAGAGGTAAAAGCAAGGAAAATATGAAAAAGCAGAGAGGAAAGATTGAAATTTGGTCCAGTGACAGGATTGTGGTTATTTGTAATGTTACATTTAATTTTAGATTTGGAATGTGTTGCAGTTCTTATTGGAATTAAAATATGAAAATTGAAAACTAAACTTCTGTCAGAATAAAGACCAAATATTTTATTTTGAAAATGCTGAAATAGGAATTGAGGTGCTGTTACAAAACTTCTACTGCCTGTATTATATTTTAAATAAATATGTAAAAATAGGTGTAATGTCCAATATCTAAAATATAGATATTATTAGTATAGATTTTATTATCAATATTTTCCCAGATTTTTAGAACAAATTCACTTAAATGGACATATGCTATCCACTGGCATGTAAATACATCAAAACTCATGATTTCTTCAGCCATCTGTGAACCAGTAGCATGAAGTGAAGCTAAAGAACAAATCTGAATTTCTAGTTGTGTCTGGCATTTGGTTGTCACTGGTTCTTCATTCATTTGGGATCTGAGTGTTAGAAGAATCATGGGAAATGTCAAAAGTGTAGGTAGAAGACTGAAATAGCTTTTTTCCTTTGGCCATACTAAATGGAAATGTAGTAGATGAAACAAGTGAAGAAGGTAAAGGAATCAAAGATGGAGAATATGGGATATAAAAAAAGGAATATCAAAGGAAGCAGAATGAAAGGAGCAGGAAATTGACTGAAGTGTGTTTGACTTAGTGTAAGCAGTAAGGCTGCCAGCATACATTTCAGACACATGAAATACAACAGGACAGCCCTTCTGAGATAGTCATGATGTATCTGCTTCAGATGTGTTCTCAGTGATACACGTGTTCAGTGTATCCCCAGGCACTGGTGGATCACTGAGAAGACATCTGAAGGCCAGATCTGTTAATAAGGATATCTGGATGGTCCATGAGGACATCTGTTGCACTATCTGGCAGAGTTGTATCAGCATCTGTGAAGCATTAAGTACAATTACTTGCTCCAGGATTTGAAGTCTGTCATTTCCTACAACAATTGATCTGGAAAATGCTGATACTGGGTAGCACCTTTTCAAATAACTTTAAATTGGAGATGAAGAGGTAGTTAATCAAGACCAAAAGAGCAGTCACTGGAAATCTGCAGATTATTGAGGACATGGGAGACTTTGACAAAATAGAGGAAAATAAGGAAAATAAAAGTTATTGGGAAAATCCCTGAGAAGTCAACTGGAAGGTCTTGTGGTTCTGTGGAGGAATCAATGACATGTTCAATCTTGAGAGAAGTTTCTCTAATCTAGTCTTAGAGGAATCCGGTGATGGAGCCTTCACATCCCCCCACACGATCTATTTTGATGCTTCACAAACCTATGATAATATCACAGTAATCTTCTTGAATGCAATTCATGCCTGTTACCTCTTGGAGAACAGATTATTCCCTCCTTCTCTGTAACAGCCTATGTTTTATGACATCAGTGACATACTATGTTATCGTCCTGAACTTTCCTTCTTTAGGCTAAACTACCTAGGCTGATCCAAACTCTTCTCATGTGCACCTATTTTCACATTCCTGTTTACTATCCCAGTTGTGCGACATTTTTCTAAAGAATCCAGTAACTTGTCTGCAAAATTGCAACTGAGACTTTCCAGTGCTGTGGAATGGGACAATTATTTCTTTTGTCTTGTATTTAAAATTGTCTTTACTTCCTGGAATTAGTTTTGCCTTTTTTTCTTTTTTTTTTTTTTTCAGTAGCATGACATTTTTCACTTCTGTACAGGTTACAATTCACCTCATTTTTCAGATTTTGCTATTTTTTACTACCTAATCTCCATTAACCTACCATATATATTGATAGTTTATTACTCCTGCCCAATTTGTAAATTAAATAATCTACAATAACGTTCTTCTCACTCCTATTGAATCATAAATTTATTCCACATATTTTTTTTCTTGTTTAAATTTTAATTATATTTCCCAGGAAGCTTATGTACTCTTGTGGTGGTTCTCTTCAGCTCTGTGTAATCTGTAAGTTATGCACACATATATGGGCTCTATTCCTTCACCTGTATTTCAGTGGAAGTACTAAACACAACTGGATCCAGAATAGACTCTGCAGAGTCACATTTGGCATCCTTTTGCTTTAAAGAGAATGATTGATTAATATTTCTTTTGATACTATTATTCATCTGCTTTGTCATTCATCTTTCATCTAGGTCATATTTCACTAAACTTTCTGTAAAAATGTCATCTCCGACTGTATCAATAAAGTGAAGATACAGGGCAGTTATGCTTTTTTCTGCATTCACAAGGCATGCTACCCCATGATAGAACCAAACCATTTTGAATCCAACTTATTTTCCAGAGAACCATTCTAATTGCTGCTGATTTGCTTTCTTCCATATTCTCTTTTTTCCTCATTTTAAATATGAACACCATTTTATTGCATTCCATTCTCTGGTATCTCTATTTCTTCCATGTGTCTACACATATGTCAGAGTCATTTGGGAAATTTTTCAACTACTTAGAAAGAAATTATTCAAGCCTGGCCAACTTAATAAAATCGATATTTTTTTTCAAATTCTCCCCGACATGTTCTTTCTCAATTGTACTGTGAGACTTTATGCCTTTGGCACTGCTACTAAATTGTACTGCTCCACTAATTTGTAACTGATCTTTAAAGACAAATAGAAAAGTAGCCTTAACACTTTGGTCCACCATCATCTGTAGTTATTTTTCCATACCTGCTGTACTATGGACTAAATTTTTCTTACTGCTAACACACTACTTCTCATATTCTTCATTTTCTCTTGATAGTCATGTTTTGCTTTTCTGAATTTCTGTCTATACAATCAACTTATTTGTACAAGTATTTTATGATCTAACCTAATTTCTAAGCTTTTTTAATCTAACGTAATCTAACCTAATTTCCGCTTTTGTATACTTCCATGTATACATAGGTCATGGTTCAGCCATGGTCTCTCCATGCTTTTCTCTGCACTGGGACAACTTGTACCTGCTCTTTCATTTCCTTGAAGAAATGTCAGCTTTCCTCTAAGACTTTTTTGTCTTAGACTTTTCTCCCATACCAAATTTCTGAATTCAGTCTTTAAAATAATTTGGTTTATTTTTAAGATCTTCTTGATTCCCTTTCTCTTAGCTAAGCACTTTTTCAGTTTGTGGTAACCCTTACTGAACCTCCTTTCTGCTCTGACTTTTTCACCAGCTGGGAAGATTCAAACTCACAAGAACAGCAGTCCTAGCTGCATTCTCAATCTTTTCTATCAAACAACTATTGTGAGTGCATATCAACAATTAAGTAGACAATCTGGGTTTGCCATTTGCCCTTTTTATATGTTTTTTAATGCCCAGTCCTGTACTGTAGGTGATTCCTTGAGGTATTTGGGGAAAAAGTAATCCAAATGATGCTTGCGGGCAAGTGGTCTGTATGTAACTCCATCTGAAGTGTTCTTTCCCTATTTTTCACCATGCAGCAGGTTTAGCTCTTAACTTTCATCCCTCATTGCATCTTTAATATGTGAGAGAATGCCACCTCCCTTAGTCATTCCCTAGCCAGCCCTTCTTGGCCAATATATTAATATTCCCCAAACTGCTATGTATATAATCAAGTCTGTGTTATGCCAATTAAATCAGAGTTTTTCCTCCACTTGTTTATTCCCCATACTCCTTGCAATGCTACACAGACAGCTGTTTGGCAAATAAACCAGTGCTCTTGAGTGACACATTACTCCAATCCAGGTGCCATTATTACATAAGATATAATTATACATAGCATGATGGAATTGCATCATTGCAGGCATGAAGATAATTTCATAAGGGAGGAAATGTTGTTGCTGGTATATTCAGGCATTGCAGTTGGTGATAGGCTTTTTATGTACAGAACCTTCAAGAGAATGACTTCTCTTTGTTTTCTTGGAAAGGTAGCCCAATGTGATGTGTCCATGTGAAATGACACGGTGGTTTGCTGGAATCGAGAATCTTGGGGGTCTTCTCCTAGCCTTCCCCTTGATATTACTAAAGACCCTTCAGTTTGTCACTGAACTGCACACAGATGTCCTGCCTCTCTTCCTGAAGTACCTCTCATACTCAGTCTATTTGTTCTGTTTTAGTTCAGCACTCTATTCCTCTTCAGTAACATCCTTAGGCTTGTTTTCATATCCTGTTTACTTCAGTAGGAGCTGAGCATGTGCTTAGAGTTAAACAGGTAGCCAGATATCTGCCTGACTGAAGAGAGATTGCAGCCTTGTTTCAACAGTGCGCCATTTTGTGGCCTCTTCTGGAAATGTTTTAAATTATTCATTTCATTTTCCAAATTTCTCTGTCAGCTCTTTCTGTGACAGAAACAGTCTATTTCATAGCCTGCACATAGTGGCCTGTTTTTACTAAAGCTGTACTACATAATGCACAATTAAAATTCAGTAGTATCCATGCATATGGAGGATTTATAACTGCAACAAGATTGATTTTGGAATAATTAGATACCTGAAAAAGGCAAAATGCACTATTTGTGAATGTTTTTGAATGAGCTTTTATTAAGAATTCTTAATGCTGTCCTTTCAGATAGCCACAGTATGGGCCTATAGCTGAAACTGTATAGCAAATGTATTATGGCATACATTTTTTCTCACTTTTCGTCATTGACATGAACAGAGTAGTGGATGGAGAAGGACTTGGTGCTTATTCAACATTGGATGACTTCTTCATGACTACTGCACAAAGTGACAGGAAGGAACAAAGAGCTGGTCTGTATTTGGAAGCACATCAGAAAATGCTGTCTTTCCATACATGATGGGAAAAATTTAATATCATCCACTGAATTGCTTTGCATTCAAAGTATTATACACTGAAGAAACTCAAAAACCATATTGAATAACTTGCAAATAATCTATGTTGTACATCAGTTTTTTAGTTATGATTTTTTTCCTTCAATTGTACAGCATATTTGTATGCTTGAAAAACAATTAGAGCAACAAAATTTGTTCATAATTAAATGCTCACATCTTTTTTTTTTTTGTATGCCATTTCATTATTTTCAGTGTCATTCCAGAACTGCAGCTTGAGGTGAAATTTAAGGCAGTGGAGTGAAAGAGAAATAACTGAAGGTAGGACACTCCTGGGGCAATACCGAATCATAAGACTAAACAAAAAATGAGAAAAAAAATATTTTCTAGGTTGAATTTGAATCATTGAAATAGGATTAAATGTTTTTATTTGTAAAAGTGAACATCTTCCTCTATATACCAATTTGCCAGTTTTATAGACTATAATTTCATCAACCTTGGAACATGATGGCTGAGAAACTAAGGTATATTCTCAGTTTATTGATTTCACTGCAGCAACTTTCATATCAGTTCCCTGAGAAGGTCTGGGCCACTATGTGATATATCACCCCAAATGGCTGAATACACAGTAGTTTGAGCATCAAAAAAAATAATGACCAGTATAAGACTGATAAATAGGTACTGTGCCTGCTGAACAAAAATACCAGTGTTATACCTGTCCTTCACATTCTCCATGGCATGCGTGTAATTTCTCTCCAGACTAACAAGAATGACATCCAAATACTTTGATTAGACTGCAGAACATATTTTACTTAGCAGCTAGGTTTTTACATCTACCCTCTCCCAGGGGATTCAGTGGAAGTCTGCATTTTCAGCTATGTTGTTATAAACAACAGGCTTTGGGTTATATATCTTTCTGTGTTTAAAAGGCTTTTAAACTAAACATACATTTTCAAAGCAAACAAACAAAAATATAATCTGTTAGCATATGTTGAGAAATTTTCAGGGAATGGCCACATGAAGTTTACCAGTTTGTTCTCTGCCAAAATGAGTATAAGCTGCAAGCACTATTTCCTCTCCCACATAGTACGTAATATTTACATTTAATACAATTTATATTCCTTTTCTTCCTCTGTTCCTAACTAGGTTCAGTTGGAAAATGTACTTTATTTTTTCTGTCACTTCTGATGTATTTTGATATATACTGATGGGCAAAGGAAAGAAGAGCTGAGGAACATTGACAACCCTTTGTACACACTCCTCTTAGTCTCCCTAAGGTTGCAAAATGTTTCAGTACCAGCTTTTCCAAATTTGTAACATTTTAATAGTAACCATACATACAAACACACACAGAGGAAGGATCACGTCTGATAAAATTATAATATCCTCTTCCCTTTCCCAGTGCCTGTTCCCATACCAATACAGATTTCAATCCAGATCCTTCATTTTCCTTCCTCTGCTGTACTTATCTCCCATGGTGCCCATGACTATTTCCTGCTTCAACACACTTCTCTTTAGTTTCTCTTCCACCAGATCAACCCGGTCTTAAAATCTTTTCCTGTTCTATTAGCCCAAATTCCCTTGAATTATGATTTTACTGTAAAGAATAAAAATTTAATCATAGGTAGGATGCAATCATTTAAATTATGGGAGCGTTTTAAGGATTTTGTAATATATCCAAGAATGTATTCCAAGAATGTATTCCAAGAATAACCCACCTGGATGCATTCCTGTGTGACCAGATCTAGGTGATCCTACTCTGGCAGGTGGTTTGGACTAGATGATCTTTCAAGGTCCCTTCCAACCCCTAACATTCTGTGATCCTGTGATTCTGTGTACCTTGAACCCATCCTGTTGAAATGCAGAAATTATGAATATAAATCATGATTTCCAGTGTTTAAAAGACCTTTCAAATTGGGTACTTAAAATGTGGAGACAAACTGCCTGGTCATATTTTAAACTCCTTGTGTATTTGCAAATATATTCATTATTTCCAGAAAGCTTTCCTTCTCCCTCATGGAGCTGTCAAAGTCACATAATCTGTTTTGACTTCAAAGTGCATATAAGATGGCACACAACCTTGACGTGTTTTGCTAGGAGCTCAGCAAATGTGTTAGTTATGTCTGTATGAACCACTCCTAGCATTGCTTTTACAGCCTGATTAAAACTTCCGTTCACTTCTCTTAGATCTGTTTATCGTCTTGTGATACAGTGGACACTACAAGTCCATTTTTCATCAGCAGCTTAGCTCAGGTATCAAAACGTTCCACTTAATCAAAGTGATAGTTTGTCTTTACTGAGTAATGTTACTGCCACATCCTCAATTTACTTCAATTGATGAAAACTGGTTTGAATCTTACACGTGTGAGTGAGCACAGAAAAAATTTACAGCTGTATACATGATATATTGAGCCATGAGGAAGTGAAATGTTGACTGGAAGGTTAAATGTACATATTTAAGAGTGAGACAACCTCATAGTTGTTAAGGATTATGTTATGTTCGACTTGATAGCAAAAATAAAAAATACAAGCCCTAACTTTTAGTTGTAAACTCACAGCTTTTTGATATATTGGGTAGATCAAGAGAAGTAAAAAATTGCTAACAAAAAATAATTTCAACACCTGAAATGTCTACTATGTCAGACAAACCAATATGAAAATGTTCATCTTCCTCTTTGTATCTTAAATTCTCCATATTTTATGCATTCATGAAATTTTAGAATATTCTTGAGGAAAGAAACCTTGGTGTTTCAACTACTCTTTTTCTCTAGTCACAAGGCAGCTCTAACATTATCTTTTATTGCTGACAGCTATTTGCCTAAGTTACTTTTAAAAATTTCCAGTGCTTAGGACTCCACATTACCCATAAATTATTTACTCACATGCTCTATGGCTACATGGACCTATTGGAACAAGTCCAAAGAAGGGACATGAAGATGATCAGCGAGCTGAAGCACTTCTCCAGTTATGACAGGCTGAGAGAGTTGGGGTTGTTTAGCCTGGAGATGTACTCACTCAGGGAGTCTCCTCTTGTTTAGATCTACCTGCTCCTTGGTTCAGTCAGTCTTGCCCCATAGGTCATGTTTTTTAAGCTTCTGATCATTCTCATTGCTCTCTTCTGGACACTCTCCAATTGGTTAAAGCTCTTAAAGTGCAGGACATGGTTCTCAAGCTGAAACTTTACCAATACTGAACCAAGTGAAGGGATATTGCTTCATGTGATTGTAAATTACACTTCTGTTTGCACTCTGAAATGATATTTGCTTTTCTTGCTATGTTATTATTGATGTGTTTAACTTGTGGTCAGAAATTACCAAGATACTTTGCCTTTTAAAAACTTGCTTCCTTATTTATTTTTCATCTTTTATTTGTGTCACTGAATATACCTGCAAAGATACTTGCACCTATCTAATAGCACTAAGATGCACTTCAGTTTGTGTGATGTGAGATGTGCTTCAGTTTGTACCTTGGCCTATTTGATTTGACTCTGTATGTGCACAGTATTTATCTACGGTTTTATGTAATCTACTCTACTTTCCACTTTCTGTATGCTTCCTTGAGGTTGAAATCACGGAACAAGACATCCAGGTCTGATTCTTACTACATATCCCAATTCTTTCCTGCAGTAGGACAGGTTATCTTTCATCCCTGGTTTGTTCCTTTGAGGAACTACCAGTTTTCCTTAATACCTTGTCATTAGACTTGCCTAACAACTCCCTGAGTTTATTGACATTTATTTTGCAATAAATGTTCTATTCCCTTTATTTATAAAGACTAGGATCTCTACCATTATTTGGTTGATCCTCCTAGAAGTTCTTTAATTTTCATTTAATTCATGAGGAGGATTCAATCTGGAAGAGTCTCCCAGCTACTTCCTTTCTTCATCTATGTATCAAAGGGCAACCTAGGACCTCGAGGGGCACATTGTGTCTGGCTCTGCCTGCTCCACAAATACAGCTAAAAATTCTCTCTCATTGATATGTCTTCTTCATAGGGTGATTATTCTAGTTATTCATAAAAATTCCTGTTTGTGTAATCTTGCATCCATGGAAGCACTTATTCCTTTCTCATGCATTCTCATTACTCTTATAATTCCTGCACTCTGTAACTGAACACAGACCTTTTTTTTTTTGTTACATATTTCCTCCCCTATTGATCTCTCCATTTCCTGTGGAGATTTCATGATCTTTTGTGTTACAACGTATGAATAATCTCATGAAGCTGCTGCTATGTCAATCAGACATAATTTTCAGAATTTGTTATTCTTTCTAGTACCTCTTATTCACATTCTGTTTTTAAATTTCTACAGATTTATAAGATTTTTGGCAGACTGATACACTATCCTGCTGATTCTCCTGTGAAACTTCTACAATATCTAAAATCACTCTTCTACTTTTATTAATTTGTACTAGATCAACATCAACAATAGTAATATCTCTGGGAAATATGGCATATTGGTGATGAATTGAGGCTTGTTAGCCTGGTCAGCATAGTGGAATCACTGTGATACTATGATATGAAGTCCATAGCACAACTTTATGTGCTACACTTTTCTGAAAGTGAACTTTGGGTGAAGTCTCCAAACTTACTTAATAAACTAATAATCTTCTTGTGGGTCAGGCATGAACTTGAACCGTTTAAAATATAGTATCAACCTAGAGTTTCAAAAAAGTCAATGGGCAGGATAATAAGCACCAGACATCTTAACTTCTTAGCACTTTTAAATGAAACAAAGGCCAGAATATATTTCCTGGGAAGTAAACGCAGAAGATACATCTTTAAAAAAGTCCTTGAACACAAAACACTTTAGCACTCTGTGAATCAAAACTAGTTTTATAACTGTCAGTTTGACTAAAAAAATTTTCATTTTTTTCCAAGAGCTTCTGTAATATTTTTTCCTTTCTCTCTATGTCTAACAGTGTTAATGTTGTACTTATTGTTTGTTAATTTTACTTTCATCTTCATGACACTGACTAATCATCCAAATGCTATCTGCTATGGTGCCACAGCCTCCTGGGTAATAACAGTGCCAATACTTGGTAAGTGGATGCCAGATAAAGTGCATGTTGGCTTAGGAGAAAAAATCAATAAATGAAGATGGAAAAAGACTATAAAAATTACTTTAACTTTTGGTTATTGAAACTCTGCATGTTCAAGTAAACCAAATGTTTCAAGAGGCAATACAGTCTACTTTTATTTCCCATCAGATCAGACAGCAACTGAAAGAATGCTATTTTTCTATATATCAAGCACTCTGTTGGGACCTGGTTTTGCTATATATGGCTATTTTACTATTTATAAAAGATGACTTGGTGACTCATTTCTGAGTGAAAGAAAATATACATAATTTAAAAAAGCAAAACCAGTAAAGAAAGAGCTATGTGGAGATGGAATTGCAATGTCTATGCTCTCAATCAGAATGTGATGGTCAATCAGAAAGAACTGTGGTACAGTAAGACGATTAAAGTACTTTATATAAAAAAAAAATAAATAAATGCTTTCGAGGGAGGAGGGATGTGAAGGGGGGAAGTGGATTCTGTACATGAGCAGAAGATAAATTCATTCACAAAAGCTTATGAACCCTTTTTTTGACAGCTTTGCATAAACTTAATGATGAGTAAGAAGCTTAGGAATGCTTCCTAATTCAATGTATTTGCCTTTGTTAGAGAAGATCTGTGAATTTAAGACACATTGATTATTCTGTGCATGAAGGTCACTTAGTTCAGAGCATGTACAAAATATCTCTTGTTTTGACAGACTTGTTCAAGCCAGGAAGACGGACATCCTAGATTCCTGAATATTTAAATTACTGGATAGTTAAGTAAACAAAATAGTAGCATATACTCCAGGTTGTTCTGGCTACAAAGCCTAAAGGGATTGCAACAGCAATACTTTGAGAACAGGTAGCCAAGAGAAGGAGTGGGGAATGATAGCTGTAAAAGAGAAAGTTACTTTTGAAAGATTTACATTAGGCTTTTACATTACTGCTCAAACATATCAGAGCAGACTGGTTAGGGCAAATCAGTGTCCTTTTAATAGCTCTTCTGCTGCCCTATCAGCAAAGTAAAGGAACAAAGAGGGAAGTTTCTTCTGTAAGCAGTGTTACAATTCATTCACAGAAAGACAAAACTAATTCAAGAACAGCAAAGTTTGCTATGGGAAGGCTGTGTGGCCTTTGAGTGAGAGCTTCTGTGGAGTCCCTTTATGTTTATAGCCAGAGGAAATTAGCTATATTTGTTTTGAAAATGTGTTCTAGTGTTTTCTCATTTGAGTGTTTTCTCATTTGAGTTTTTGAAGCATTTGAGTTTTTAAATTAAATCTCATTCAAGTTTGTAAGTCACGTGAAACTAGTGCGGTGGGGTGGATCAGATCCGCTTATAACTTTCTTAAGAGCATGGAAAAGTTCCATAGGCAGCATCTGCTTTACTTTTCTCATTGCTTTTGTGGGAAAGGATGATTTTTTTTGCATCACCCAATGTGCTGGGTATTACATGTGTTACAAATTTAGGTCTTCTAATCCTGCTTTTCTACAAATCAGCCACTCTGCTATGTATAATACTAGGTAGATGGGTAATTGTTATGTTAGATGGACCACTAAAATGCAGTCAAGCATGTGACAATGGCCACAAATGTCCATCATTAGATGTTTTATTACTGTGTTGAAGCATTTAATTTGTTTGCCTGCAAGGACAGAAACTTTTCCAGACTTAGCAGAGTTTTGATTTAAATGCCTCTAGGGTGAAGTGCATCTCGTGATAGATTTCAGCAGCTCTATGAAGTCACCCAGTCTCCATCAATCAGTTTGATAGTATGCAGCTCCCTTCACTACCACATTTCCCTTACAGCATCTGCACATATATTATTAAATATTCTCTTTCTTTTTCTCTTCCCTGTTAATGACTTTTCTTATCTTGTCAAAACTGCAGTGTGTTGAACTTAGTATCTGCTTTCTCTTGCACTCTTGCACCAGGAATAGATCCTGTCAAAGATGTAGAATGAAAGGGGCTCTCACATCTGTCTGTAAAATTTTTCTCTTTAAGATTTTATCACAATTATGGAAACTTTCTTAAGTCATATTCCTGTAACACCACTGAATCCTACTGTCCTCATGCTGTACATCTCTTGTACCAGCTAAGCTAACTTAAAGGTGGAAAAAGGGGCCCTCAGGGAACATCTTCACTTAGTGAGGCCCCCTTTGCATGTTCATGCTCATGACTTACCCGTGTTCTTTTATGATTGTACAAAAATATCTTAAAGTCTTTGGAACTAAGGTACGAATTGAAGTTAACATCAGATTATCTTCTATTCCAGCCATCTCCTTATAGACAGTTTTCACAGTGGTGGGAAGTTACACCCACAGCATTTTGCTTTCACTGTAATCACTATTCTGTGTTGGTATTGTGACTATTAGGAACAATATCAAAGTATTCTGATTTTTTATATCAATAATAGCTTTTCAAATAACCCGCAGTCCTATTAAAAACACATAATGAAAATTATTTTATTTTACTTGTGTGGGAAGACCAACATTATTTACTTTGACAAATAAGAACTTCTTTTTTTTTTTTTTCTTACAGACAGAAGAAAACTGATGCTATCTAATTTACTGCTAACCACTACTAATATAATGCTGTGCACCTCTTTATATTGATTCTTTCTGTAAAGCTTTCAGAATTCTGAGTGCTACATTCCTTCTCTTGTTCTACACTATTATAGCACACAAAATATTTTATTTAGGTGAAAATTAACAAAGATCAGGTGGTTTTCTCCTCTCTACTGCATTCTTCTGAATGCAAAGCTACTAAAGTCACTGAGTTTGAATATTCTCTCAACTCAGGACAAATGAAATAAAGATGTTTATTTGCATTCAACAGAACCTGCATAAACTGGAATGGAAGTTCAGCTTCAACTGGCTACTGATCTGCTGTCTACTTTGGGCCACGCTTTTTGAAGGAAACTACCGAATATGTTTCTCAAATTATAGAAGGTCTCTGTTATGTAAAGGCATCATGCCATAATATGTTTTTTAAAGTAATTTCAGTGGTTACACCTTTTGCTCTGAAAATCTATCCAATGTAGCTACACAGACACAATCTGCTCTCCACAATGTCTAGAGGTACCAGATGGAAGGCTGAGCCTCAGGAATTTGGTGGAGCAGCTCTGACATATTTTCCCAGGGGCATCTATGCCTAATGACCTTAACATACAGTTTGTTACTGCATTTGTTTTGTAATACTTAATAAAGTCTACTTTGATGACAAGTAAATGTATTCAAATGATTTGCGCTGAGGATGAAATCTCTACTTCTGTTTGTAAGCACATAAGATAGGGTTTTCAGAGTCCAATAAACTGGCACTTGAACATTTGCTACTGGATGTCATAAAGTTATATCTTGCTGATTAATCCTCCTACCTGTCAGCACAGAACCATTCCTGCATTTATATCTAATTGTGTATTAGTAATCCAAGAAGATTTTTATTTTATCTTTTAGGTCATATAATTTTTTTTTCTTCCCTCCCCCCCCGCAATAATTTCTACCTGATAGTAATTTTTTTTTTTTTTTTTTTTTTTTTTTTTTTTTTTTACTTTGTTTTTTCCTGTTTTTTTTTTTTTTTTTGTGGGTTTTTTTGCCCCGGGGCCGCCCGCCGCGGGGCCCGGCCCCGCGCCGCTCTCCGGCGCCTCCCAGCAGTACTGCTCCAGCGTCCGGGCGTGTTCGGGCAGCAGCTTGGCGGGCGGCGGCTGCAGCAGCAACAGCAGCAGCACTCGCGACACCTCGCAGCGCGCCAGCACGTCCAGGAACGCACCGCCGGTGACACCGCCGAGCCCGGTTCCGGCCAGCGCCTGCGCCCGCGTCAGCGCCGCCAGCGCGCCGGCGTAGTCGCGGCCCAGCAGCAGGCAGGAGGCGCGCTCGGCCAGGCAGAGCAGCGCCTCCAAGGGCAGCCGCGCCGCCGCCAGCAGGTCGGCCGCTCGCTGCAGGGGCGCGGCGGCGCGGGCGGGCCTACCCGTGTCGCGCAGCGCCGCCGCCAGCTCCAGGCACAGCCCGGCCGCCAGCGCCGGCTGCCCCCGCTCCAGGTGCAGGCGGGCGGCGAAAGCGCCGCAGTTCTGCGCCGCCGCCACGTGCTCGCCGAAGCCGCCGCGCAGCCCCAGGCGCTGCCGCAGGTCTCGCTCCTGGCGCAGGAAAAGCCGCGCGGCCTCGGCTAGGGCGGCCGCCTCGGCGGGCCCGTGGAAGAGGCTCTGGGAGCAGCGCGCCACGGCCAGCTGGCACCAGGCCGCGTAAGGGAGGCTCTCCTGCGCGCGCAGCTCCCGCGCCAGCGCCGCGAACTGCTCCGCCGCCTCCGCCACATTCGGCTTCCGCAGGAACCGCCGCCGTAGCTTCGCCGACACCAGCCGGTACCGCGACAGGAAGTCCCCGTCCCCGCCGAAGCCCGGCCCGGAGCCGCCCGCCCCGCCGGGGCCCGAACCGCCCGCCGCCGACAGCATCGCGCGCCGCCCGGAATTGACGCGCCTTGCCTCGCTGCACTCCGCCTCGCGCGCCGCCGGCCAATCGGCGCCCGCTCCGGGGTCACGCGGGGGGCGGGGAGGGGCGGGGCGCTGACAGGGAAGAGGCGGAGCCCTGTGAGTCCCGCCTGGTGGCTGTGGGCCCAAACAGGAAGTCCCGCCTCTTCCCCGGCCTGCGCAGGAAGTCCTGGGCAACGCTTCCGGCCCACGCAGGAAGTCCCTCCTCTCCAGGCCTTCAAACAGGAAGTCCCGCCTCTCTGGCTCAGCGACGCGCAACCACATCCTGCCCGGACAGGAAGTCCCGCCTCACCGTCGCCTTCCACAGCAGGAAGTCCCGTCCGCGGCGTGACGTCACATGGGCGGGGCTGGGGTAGAAAGCACCGGAAGCCACGCCCACTTCGGCCAGGCCACGCCCCCTTCTGGGTTGGCCACGCCCCTTTAAGCAACAGCCCCGTTCCCTGATAGGCCGCTGGACAACTGGACACGCCCCTTGACCGGGCCATGCCCTCATTCGGACCACGCCCCTTTGCAGACCACGCCCCTTGAAGAGACCACGCCCATCAGCCAGGCCACGCCCACGCAGGGTCACGCCCCTTCATCGGACCACGCCCACCTCTAGGCCCCGCCCACCTCTAGGCCACCCCCACTCCTAGACCACTCCCTTCCCCTAAAAACAGAGGGACCAAAGCCACCAGGGGACCACCCCGCGCTGTTCCCAGGAGAAAAACCTGGCTGGTCAGCATGGGAGGAACCCGTTGCTCCCGGCACATCCTCCTGAGAAGGTGTCTCCACCTCCTGCCCAGGAGCCACGGCGAGAAGACCCGACCCGCCGGCTCGACCCACCCGCGACGCAGCTTCACCCCGGAGCCGGAAGCAGCAGGAAGCAAAAGACCCAGCCCCGGTCCCATCAAAGGGATGAGAACCCAACAGGTTTTTTGAGTTCTTTTCAGAAGAAATCCAGGTGGAGATCTTCTCCAAGGAGAGACAGAAGGTCTCCGAGGAAGGACGGGCGCCCTGGAGTCCGGGAAGCTGGAGGACCTGGTAGGTGGCCACCTCCTTGACCTCTCAAGCCCCCCGAGCACCAACTTCAGGGGCAACTTCTTTAGATCTTTTGAGGTGTGGGGATTTCACCGGTGCTTTCGCAGGTCCCACCCAGGCTTCCAGGAGCCTCTTTCCTCCTGAGCTTCCCTTGTTTGGTCACCTCAGGTGGGGTTTTCTTCCCAGATTTCTCCAGGGATGGAAGAAAACTCAGGGCTTTGGGTTCATGGACCTTCCCACGGGTTCCTCTTGGTGTTTCTGCTCCGTGGGTCACACTTTAGAAGGGGGAGAAGCTGAGCCCTGCTCAGCTTGGAGGTGCCCAGGAGAAGATGAGGGTCTTCTTGCTTTCTCCAGCTGGAAGACCTGAAAAATGAGATTGAGAAGAGGCAGAGAAACGTCACCGACCTCCCAGAGGAGATGGCCCAGCTGGACGCCCCGACACGAGGGCACGAGGAGAAGAACCGGTCACCGGTGAGCGAAGTCACCCCCTGGGCAGGGTCTCCGTGGGAAGGTTGGGGGGAGGGTCCTCACCACCACGTAGCTACTGGGGAGGGTCCTCCCAGTTGGGTTTTTCCCAAATCCAGTTCCTCCTGGAGGTCCGGAAACCTCCCCCACCCCGAGGAGATGAGGAGACCACGGAAAGATGAAGGGGGG
>WUAM01000179.1:8764241-8774336 GCA_024336885.1 Actenoides hombroni | reverse complement strand
CGGCGGCCTTTGGAGGGGGCCGGGGCGCTGGGAGCGGGGGGAAGTGGCAGAGTTGGGCGGTGGTGTGCCACCCGGCTGGCGGGTCGGGCCGTGCCGGACCCGACCCTAGCCAGGGCAGGCGTGCCTGCCTGGAGGTGTGGGGAAGGCCCCAGGGCAGCCATGGCCGTCACCATGTGGCCTGAGACGGCAGCCAGAGTCACCCCGGAAAACCGTGCAACACACCGTGCTGGCTCTCGACGAAAGGGCTACGTCGTGAAAATAAAGGTATGTTTCGAGAAGATAAAACTACTTAGAGGGGAGTGATACGCCATTGTCAAGATGTGTGCCTCGGTTCAGCACCTTGTCATTGAGTGTCATGTCATCATCATGTCATATCATCTCATATCTCACTGTTGTGTTCACATTGAAGTTTTGCAGGTGATTCTGGTGGGCCTACCAAAACCTCATCTGCTTGTCTCCTGGATAGCATAGATACGATGTTGCCCTATTTTCTTGGAGGTGGAGGGGCTGAGAATGAGAAATTAATGGCTTGGAGATAATTTTTTCCTCTTCTGTAAGAAGTTTGGTGTTTCATATTTCTTTCAGATATTTTTTTTCCTGCTGTAGCGTTTATAACATTAGCTAGGTATCTTTCACTTGTGACGGGTTATGACTACAGGTTTGCAAGTCATTGTGTAGAGCAGGTCTGACACAGCTAAACTGGTCTCTTTAAACTGTTGCTGCAGCACCTAGAGCAGCAGACAGTTCTGCTGATTGTGTGTTGTGTCAGCTTCTGCAGATGGTATTGTGCACTTCCAGGATTTCTGGATAATTCACAGTATGGTTAAAGTTTCAATTCTTTATCATCAGACCCAAAATGACAGATTATACAAACTTTCTCAGATTACTCTTTTATTTAAATTAAGTTTTATTCTTGAGTCATACAGTAACTTAGAGTGGTTGATTTGCAAGTCAAGAATTCAGAGAGAGGTTTGTCAGGAAAAAATGTAGATTGGTATTACATAAAATACAGATACTTAGTAACAAACTTTTGGTTTGTAAATGTAAGATCATATGTGAGTGATTTTGCATTGAATTATGCCACTGAATCATCAAAGAAAGGAGAGGATATCATTCATTGTTGAAGCAGGAATTTTTTTGGTTGATCAGTTTCCGGTGATGATTTGTAGTCTTTCACCTTGAATAACAAGGGATGAAAAAAAGAAGCATTACTTGACTTAGGAAAGACCAAACAGTTTTTCAGAAAAAGACAGAAGACAGTGAGGTTCTGTACAAAAGACTGAGAAAGGACACAGAGGATTCTAATCCTTCTTATAGTTCGAACATCACCCCATCATAAGAAGAAGCTGAAAATGATTTATTAGGTTTCCTGAAGGTGTGAGCTTTTATCAGAGCTTGAACAAAAAGTAGACTTCTAGTAACAGGTCCATTCAAGACATAAGGTTGTATGGAGACTGAGATCACGGATGCTTTCTCATCAAGAGGGACAGAAACTCAGGCTGGAGGCCTAGTGTGACTAGATTAAATTTTTTTTTCTGTTTCTACAGCTATACCTTTTCATAAAGCATCAGAGCTGTATTAATTACTGTGGTGGCTAGTCATAAAATCTGAAATAACTATTTTCTTTACCAATACCTGGATATCACCTGTGTATTTGTTACTGAGATGCCCTTGTAAAAACATATTTCATTGGTAAAAAGTTCTTGTCTTTCTCTAGTAAAGGTGAAAAGGTGGGATTTGAGGATGAACAATGATTTTAGAAAGGCTAATGTTTTAAACAAACTATTGCATTTTTCTTATGTATTCTTCCAATTTTCTAAGGGAAAGTTTACTGTAATTACAGAGCAGCTTTATACTATGCACCTTTGACATGCCACAATCAACCAATGCTAGAGATCATACAAATTTCATGCCCCATTAGGCTGTATCAAATAGGCATCATGGTAGTTGTTGTAGAAAGAACTTTTGTGATCTTATGCAGCTGATATACTTGTTTGTCTTAGCTGGATTTACAGTAGTTCTGTGTAATGCCTCGTAATTCAGCTGTATTTTATTTATGTATTCCAGGTTTTAATTCTGGCAAAGACAGACTTCTGCTATTAATTAATATCATAAACTATAATGACCTGCTACGTGATAGAGTCTTCAGAAATTCTAGGATGATAGGTTTCCAAATTTTTTTTACTAATTCGTATTTTGTTTATAGGAAGAACAAATAGTCTAAAAGCAGTGGTTTTCAGTAATCTAACATTAACTGTCTTAATGTTAATTGACCTTTATTTTCATTAATTCCAGTTATATGTTTGATACTAGTAACTAACAAAACAGACTGTTACCAATGTCCAAAAACTTCTTTATTCTGGCATGTTTACAGCAGTTGTAGAAACTGTATTGTCAAAGGGAAGAGTTACGCAGTATCTGCTTAGTACAAATAAGATATACTTGTTTAGTTTACTTCTGAATGGGAAAGATAATTAATTACAGCTTGAGGAGGTAGCTTCTGGTCAGTGTAATTCAGTTGCAGGAGTTATTCTGGTATGACTGTCCTGATGAAAACCAAAAAACTCCTCACGCCCTTAATGGAAGGTTTTGTTAGTACAGTGTGAAAACAAAGCCTTTGCCAACATTATAATGTGTTTTGAAATTATAAGACATTTGACTGGATGATGCTTTAACTTCTTAGCACAAAAAAACCCTTGAAAGTGGAGTACCGTTAGGAAAATCTCTGAGGAAATGAGACAGAGAAAGGGCTATGATGGGATCTCCTTTCTGACAGTTTTTTAATTCATTGGCTGATTTCAGAAGTTTTGAAAGGAGTAGAGATATCTAAAGTTGGTTGGTTTGTTGTTTGTTTGTTTTAAAGCTGTCATTTGGTTAAAGACTAGTGCCTCCATGAAGCGGCAGACTCCCAACTGTTCTGATCTAGTACGGACCACATAGTTGAAAATGTCATACTATTTAGGTGACTATGAATGGGATCTAAGTTACTGTGAGTGTGACACGGATGAGTGATAATTTAGACCACTTAATTTGTATAAGTGTGACTCAACAGAGCTCGATGGCAAAGTTCACTCTATTATTTACTACAAGGTGTAAACACACAAGGGGACATTGAATTAGAATTGTTTTGGAGTGATTTACACAGAGAACAGAGATGCAGAAATGTAAGGAAGGTCCTCCTGTTGAGTCATGGAGCTTCAGATGGGATCCCCTTGCATTCTGAGCTTCTCCTCAGAGAGGAGTCTTAAGTGTGGCTAGATCCTGTCCTAGTCCCAGACTGGTCAGTGGTTTGTCTAAAGGATTATATGCGTTTATCCAATCCTTTATATATAATTTAACTAAGATTTCAAAGTTTCAGCATGCTTATTCCAAATTTACTTACCTTCTGTCCATGTGCCCAGTGTTAGTTTAAAGTTCAAACTGTTCAATTCAGGCATCCAGTATTAGTTTGCTGTGACGTTTGAACCCTGAGTTTTTCCAAAGCCACCTCTAAGACATTGGATTTTATAAAAATAAATAATTTAATGGAGTAGTACGGTAGTAGGATCATTTCAGGCTGGGTGTCTTCAGAGAGGAACAAACCTGAACGAAGAAATCCCTGGGCAATTATACCCTTACAGACTTTTCACACACCCCTCTTTGGTGCAATGGTGATTTTGGCCTGAGATTATCTGACCTCTTCTGACACCTTACTAGATTTCTTCACTGTCTTCAGACAGGTCATACATTATCTAGTTGCAACTGCTCTTCATAGTTGTAGCCTTGAAGCCTGCTTATCTTCTGATACAGCCAGATTTTCTGGTTCTGGAGGCTGTATTTTGACTATGTAGGTACATGCTCAGTAAATCTAAGTGGAATTCTACAGTTTGTGGCCTAAGACTTCAGCAAATCTAGCTACTCATGCCAAGTAAGAAAAGCTAAGCAAACAGTATATTAAATCATACGTTATAACGCTAAGTGATTAACTTAAGTAAGTTTTAAATAGAATTAAAGAACTAATACCTCTTAAAATTTGAGAGGCACCCCTGTTCAAGGGGAGAGTTACCTGGTATTCAGTCCAGTTGCCATCCAGGGAGAACTCAAACTTGACTTACCCAGTGATCTGTTGTTGGTAGATCTTGTTGCTTCAAGGAGCCACCTTGAAAAGTGCCCCAGCTCAAGAGGAGATCACCACTATGTGGCCATGCCGCCTAGCAAGGAGATCTTTAAGAAGTCTTACTTAAGCTGTCATACCATATTTACTGTATTAAGTGATTGGCTTGTAATCAAATTGCATATTGTGGGAGAGGTATGCATGAGACTCCTTACATCCACAACTTAATCACCAAATTGGAGTTTAACATGTCACTCTGCTCTTTTGTGGGTTTCTTAGAGGAGTTCTTGGTCCAGCTGTGGCTGAGGCCTTTACCGCCGCAGGAGCCTGTAGAAAACTGCTGCTGATTTGGTTACAAGGGGTTGAGGGCATTACAGATCCTGGGTGAAAGTAAGAGGGAATTGCTGTTGTTATGATGAGATGAAATAAGACATAAAAATACAAGGCATCAGTTATAGTAACTCCTATTCACAGAATAATTAGTTTAGACATGCTATTCATCATCTTATTTTTTTTATGTAAAGTTGTTTATATCAGTGTAAGAGCTTTAGAAACTCAACACTATTTCCATGTTAATAAATGCATATTGTGCCAAAAGTGTATAAACTTTCTTTTTCTTTTTGTATAGTTGCATATATACCTAGGTAGTAACAGAAAAAAGCAAGATGTTGGCAGAACCCCCAGTTAGGAAGGTCCAGTAGTTTTAAGAAGCTATCATCTTGCTGCTGGCAAATAATGTGGTAGAGCTTCAGTGTGTCTGTAACCGACCAATTAAGATTGAAAAGAGTGAAAAATAAGTTTCTGTAATTCAGACATCCCGTTCCTGTATGGGATTATTGCATTTTTATTTCTGCGCCCAAGGAGTAAAGACTGCAAAAATTTAGAACAAAGTGAAACACTGAAGATGAGAGCTCTTGAGAAAGAAGATCCATTTTCAACTCATCACATCCTTTTATACAAGGGAAAACATAATGAATGAAACAGTTCAATTTTGCACTTGTGTACCAACTGCATATGAGTGTGCTTTTGCAGGGTTTGTCCATATTAAGCCTAATTGTATTCTCATCTCACATTTAATTTTATAAGCATATAGGCTGAAGGACATTTTTAAAAACTATTTCTGTCTTGTATATGTTTCCTATTTAAAAAAGCTTTCTGAAAATATTCAGGTGTCTCTTTACAGAATAGCTTCCGAAGTTAAACTTTTCTGGAAACATTTGCTAGATGGCAGCACATAATCATCAACTGGAATGGACAAGGACAAGTTTAAAGGGAGGTGGCTCATGTTTAATGTGAAAAATGGTCATTATTGATCAGCAGTATGCAATAGTATGACACTGAAGCTTTTGAATGGAAACTAACCCAAATTTGTTTTTGTTCAAAACCCATGCTTCTTAATTTATGTTTTGTTTATTCAGTTATACTCTGCTGCAAATTTCATATGATTACAACAGACACAGTTATCTCTATACCACTTTTTACTTTTTTTTTTTTTTTTTTTTTAAATTAAATTCTGCTTACAACTACCTCAAGGAATTAAACTGCGGAAAGTCCACAAAGCGAATGCAAATGATGGCTGTATGAATTGTTTTAAAAATAAGCGTTCTAATGTATATCTACATGAGTGATGTCATGGCTGAAGTCGTATATTATTAAGGCACCATATTATGTAAAACAAATTTAGATCTCAGAGTTGATAGTTGTTTCTGTCTGTGGGACATAGGAATTGAATTTGCCAAACATGTTTGAGTATGGAAACTTTGGTGTCAGGTGAATTTTTCTCTTATATTTGTATTTAATAATCAATGGCATGCATCCAAAATAATGTCTTTTTATATTTAAAAATGTTGCAAACCTCTTACTGAACTAGAAAATGTTGAACTTTGTGAATATAGTTGAGGTTTTTAGATAATAGCTTATGTCTACATAATGCTTGTCGTCCATGATTGAAGTGTGCTTTTTTTTTCTTCAGAGTAAAATGTGTGCACACACGCTTTTCAGTTTACTAAACAAAGTACAGATCTAAAAAATGTTATGTAGGGAAATCAGTAGTGAATCTCAAGACGGTGGATTCCATTCAGTAGTGTTTTGTGTCCCAGCACTTTGTGTTTTGATACTTAATGTGGCAATGCTCTGGCCCTTTTGCTCTTTAAGGTTTAGGACCAAGATCCTGACTTCTGAGTTATTTAGACTACAATTTAGATGAATGATGTGTTCAGAAAGCAGTCTGGACATGTGAGTAAGAAATTAGACCTGGTGTACAGCAAAGTCAAAGATGGATAGCATGGCTGATAATGAGAAAAATGAGACAAAAAGCCATGGGAAATAAACCTTAACTTGTGAAGAAAGGCTGACATACTATAGCTGAAAACTGAAACTGCAGTCTGATTTATATCTGTAATTTATTAAACTTGCATCTTTTATCATAGTGCAAACAGAAGTAAATGTGTGCTTGGAGATGCATTATATAAAGGCTGGGTTGACCTGGTGTAGCATAAGTAGGTGTTGTGTGTTTGTCATTAGATGATGAGACACAAAATAAATGTAAATAGAAAAGCAGTTGCTGAAATTGCATTTATACATGCCTTCACTTGCAAACTGTTGAAAAACCCACTACATGCTTTTGCAAGTAGATCACTTTTGGTGACCACCATTTCTCTGTATCAGTGTGAAAAACATGGTCTGACTGGGATATCAGGTGGCATTATTAAAGAATGGGAAGGGGATAATTTGAGAGGGTCATGCATTCCTCCTGAACCTGAATTGACTTGTATAGCCAGGAACTGCATCATGATTTTTGTGAGCTGCATTAAATATGAAAAACCTGGTTACTTCCCATGTTAGTCCTTAGTGCATGATATGTTTCTGTTACTGATCAGGAAGTCCATCATGTTTGTGTAAATGTCAATTTCAAACTGATTTGAAATGAAATTAACTTGGGTTTTTTTTGTCATTGAACGATTACCATTTTTACAGAGAAACATTCAGTACAAAGCGAGTTTAAGACTTCATGGTATTTATTTGCTGTTACTTAAGGTTTTTCTTATTTTCAGTCTTCTTCAGCTTTGACTGACGTGTTACTCAAACGTGATACACCTCTCTGTGCTTTCATTGATTTAAGATGACAGTGTAGACAGGTTTTTTTTGTCTAAATGAGATTTTGTTTATGACGACTTTTTTTCCCTCCACATTTTAAACTGTGGAAATTAGGACAGGTTTTAACATTGAAAGGCCTTTCAGATAAGGCTTTTTGTGAAGAACTGCTTTGCTGATCAGTGTGTGGTGTCTCAAACACATGTGATGTGCCCCTGAAGGAGTGTGATTCTCCAACTGGTTTCATAGGCAACTGAACTCATAGCTTCTGAAGCTGGGACTTCCAACTGTTCTTATTCCCCACCCATTTCAGCCGCATCATCCCACCTCCCTCATCTGTGAGCAGAATAAATTTTTTACTAAGGCATTTTTCTGCTACTGATTTAAGGTATCAGGGTGTTCTTATAGGGAGTGAGAGCAGGAGGAACATGGGACCAGGGATGAATGGGAGGAGTGTGGAGGAGGGGTGGAGGTGGACTTTCACTACAGCAAGCTGTTCAGTTGGCTTGTGCTGTTCTTTGTGTCACATGTTATCTTTAGGCAGTGACATTTCTGTGAGATAAGCTTAAGATTTAACCAGCAAAACCTAAAATAGTCAGGAAGATTACATGATGTGCAGTTCATTGTCTGGCAGGTGTTTATGTTAATGGTAATTAGTGATTAAGGCTATAAAGGCAGGAGAGCTACAGGGCTCAAAGAGGAAGCCAAAGGAGCCCTTTTTTGTCTGATCTTGATAATGTTGCATAGTGAGCTCATTGGAGAGTAGTTAGAATTTTGCTTGAAAGAAGAATCTTAGGATTTTGCTGTTCTGCTTAAATAAGTTCATAGTTTCACTTTGGACGTTGTGACCAAGGGTATATCAAGTGGGGAAAACAACCCTAGTCTCTTACCTGTTGCAAAAGAAGTCTTAAAATAAGTTGTAGTCCAGTAATAAGTAAAGCAAAATATAATTTCCAGGAATTGTATTTCCCACAGTAATCAGAGAAATGAACACATAGATCCTTCTTGGATTTCCTTGAAAATTATTTCCCCCGTCATTGACAAGCTGATGTGAGCATTCACATTTTTCATGTATTATATCCAAAGGGCTAGTGTTACCTCAGAGATGTTGTGATATTTTTAAGTGCATTTCTGTTCCTTCTGTATCAGTGATGGAAACTTTGAAAATAACAGTGAGTGAGTGCTGCCTGAAAGCAGACTGAAATTCTGGGCTGACAGCCCAGTGCAGTGATCCAGGCTTCTCTTTAAAATAAAGTAGCTGCCCCCAAAGATCTGTTTTGTGTACTATCCCCTGGACTATGTGGGAATCTCAGAGTTCCTTTAGGGCAATTTAATATTCCTGTGTGCTGACTTTATAGCTTCCTAAAGGGGAAGTGAGATATGCGGAGAGTTACCTGACCAGTTATCTGGCATTATACTCAGCTGTGAGATGTCTTACTGCTCGTAATTCAAAATATTATGTGTTCTTTCAAGATACGCCTCTGTCTGATGTGGAAAGTGCTGTATTTTTTGTTTAAGAGCTTAGTTATTAGAAAAGTTTCCAGTAGTTGAGACAGCTGATGTATAGGTTCCCTCAGTCTGAGATGAATCCTATGATCTCAATGTCCAGCAGAGTGCACTAATCACAAATACGAGCGCTGGGCTACTGTCTGGTAAAGGAGATTTTTATGGGGTGAGGGGAGCCTGGTCATGTATTTCATCAGTGGGCGCATTTCTGTAGGAGAATTCCTTGGCAGTGCTCCAAACGCCGCTTATCCAACAATTAACATAAAATACATGAGTTCCCTCAAAGGAAATAGTGGAACTCAGAACTTCTTACCCCTGAGGAAATTCTTCTTGCTGGTCTACAGATGAGTTCCCTTTTGCTGTTTAGTCTCTGGCTTATGAGCCTTGTTTGTTCCAGCACCTACCTAGCATGCTGTCCAAGCCACTCTCTTGAAGTAAAAACATTTGTCCTAGACTCCCTCACATTGAAGCAGGTCTGTAATTTTAGGCTTTTCAGTTCTGTTAAAGTGTCTCAACATCTAGACTGTTTCTTAGGTAGTGGACGCCAGTTCTAGTACTGTTCTGAGATACCTGCCACTGTGGTTAAGCTGTATCAGAGAGACCATCTCTTGAACAACACAAGTCAGTGTTAGGTTTATCTGCAACCACTTCGAAATTATTCGTAAGGTGAAGTGGTTAGAACCTAGATACTTCTGAAAAAATACAGGTGCCTAGAATGCTCTGTGGTCAAAACTGAAGCTGTGGCTGAATTCAGGCACTGCCAATATCTGAGTATCCCTGGCTTGCACGTGGTCTTAAATACTTCCTTGAAGTTGATTATATGGTGCCTTGTGTGTTACTGAAATCAGTCCAAAGTCTTGGAAAGACATACAAACAAGTTATGAGAACTGAGAAAAATTTTTCTGCACAATTCAGAAACAAACAGCTAATCTTTTCCATCAGTTTATTTCTCAGTATATTGGCAAATTACTACTTTTTTTTTTCCTGTAAATTACAAGTCTGTGCAGAGTTAGAAAGCATACAGTACTTCTCTTTAAACTCTGAAATACTTGGCAGCAGTCATTTTAGCTCTGTGGAAGTGCATGTAAAATTTCTTGCATTACTTGTGTTACTAATGAATAATTCTAAGCACAGCAGTTTCTTGAAGGAGGAGAAAATTGTGCTAGACTGGGCTTGAATTCTCCTTAAAACAGTTCAAGCGTTAAATTGCTGACATTCTTTTGCAGACCATGTAAATGTCCTAAGGAAAAGGTCTTTTGAAAGCTTATGAAATTTTCAAACTTAAACTCTGTGAGATAGCATTCTGAGGAATTGTGGCTCCTTTATTTTTTTTTTTTTTTTTTTTTTTTTTTTCTCTAGGAACTATTCCCGCAGCTTTTTCTAAAGTTTCTTTTTTTGCCCCA
>WUAM01000179.1:8744883-8760427 GCA_024336885.1 Actenoides hombroni | reverse complement strand
CCCTAGCTTATACTTATTCACTCTTTTCCTTGCCCTTCCTCCTAATCACCACTCAAGATCTCACGTGCATGACCTGCGTTCATTGATGTTGCGTGATAAGTATATCCTGTGTGCATGCTAGGTGGCCTTGTGCTATCAATATTAAGTTAATTAAACTTAATATTGAGTTGTATGTTAGCAGCAGGAGTTGATAGTCAAGGCATTCCCCTTTTTTAATAAGAGTTTTCACATAGCTGAAGAACCTTCCTGCCTTTTAGTTTCCTAGTACTTACTCCTTTTCTTAACATGTATGGACAGGGGTAAACTTAACTGAGTAGAAGTTTGAAGAAAAGTGTTTTAGATTTTAAAACAAGGTTTATTTTTCTTATCATAGTAAGTTCTGTTATTTTTATTTTCAGTTTTCACAAAACCAGGTTATACATATACTTTATAGACAATCTTAAAATTGTGGTATTTAGTTCATTTTTTGGAAAAAGTTATTTAAAAGGTACTTATCCAACTTGATCACTCCTTAGCTGATGCTGAGTTATGTTTTATTTGTTAAATTAACTTGAAACCATTTTTCCTTTATGGTAACAACTATGTAGTGATATTGGAATAGAAACTTTGAAGTGGATGAGTCTTAATGCAAAATGAGTGGTTGTATTGAATGACACATTCACAAAAATAATGTGTTTTCTGGTAATATGAAGATACGAATATTTGGCAAATACTGTGCTGCTGTAATGTTGCGCAGGCTTCCCATCCTTTCCCTGACTTCTTAGCTTGTGAAACTATTGCAGGCTGAAGGTAGTTGAAGTAGCTATAAAAATGTCTCTTTTTATATGAAGTATCTGGCACAGAAGAACCTTCTTTTCTTCTATCCAGTTCAGCAAGATGTCAGTGTTCTAATTTCTCCTGAAGCTTCAATCACCATATTAAAAGCACCAGTCCAAAGAATGTGGTAAGAATAAAATCTATTGTGTGTTCAAGTTGCAGAACCAATGATGCCTGTCTTATGACTTTGAGTCCAGTATCCCTCGAAACTTCATACAAGTATCCTCCAGTTTTTCCTCTGTCTCTACAGATTTTTAGTGTATTATACTTGGAGTTGTTCTCTTTGAGCTCTAATGAGTAACTGTAGTTATGGACCATGTTTCCCACCTGTTTGGCTGATCATATTTGACTAGTGTTCTGTGTCTGGTTCAGAGCCAGACAAGCTGGCAACTGAGTATGCTTACACTAATTGGCAGCCAAAATAGAAAAGATTTGAGTTTTGCTTGTATATTTCTTCAGTGCTAGGTATGCTAATTTTAGTCCTTATCTCCTACTTGGCTACCAGTTTTCACAAAATGTGTAGGAGCTTTGGCCTGTGCTGATTTGTCAAACTTGATTTCTGTTTACTAAGCCCAAAAGTTCCTGGGGAAGGATACTGACAGGCAAACAATGTGCTGACAAACTTAATTTCCTGAGAAACCAGATTAACAAATTTAATTCCAGAATACACACAGTTTTAATCTTCCACTCTTAACTGAGAAAAGTTGTAACATACTGGCTTTTAGGACTCTTGAGGTTTTTCTCTGGTGACTTGGGAGACCAATACCATCATCTCTTTGGAAGAATGATTATTAATTAAACTCAGTTTTAAACACAGAGCAGCAAAAATATTTGGAAAATACATTTTTTTAAGCAAAGTTAAGAAAGTGGGGCTTTTAAAGTCACATGGAGACATTGTTTAAAATGTAGGATAAGATATATTTTCCTTCATTTTTTGAGCATCAAAATAAAGGTAATTTATCATTATATCAGTGTTACATAAAAGTAGTTATACAAATTGTTGCAATGCTTAAAGAACAAGTTTGAATAAAATTAAAAAGCAAAATTATACATAGAAGAAACAGCTTGGTTGGCAGTCTTCAGAATTTACATCTTGAGCTTTGAGTCAGCTCGGGTGCTGATTCTCTGTTTGCTCTTAGGGCCCATGATAAGGTATGCCACCTTTCTGGATGCAAATAATTGCTTTTACTGGATGTTTTCCAAAATACATAAATTCATGAATCATATGAGAGCAGTTCTGCCAGTGTAAGAGAAAAAGGCAGCATGCATTCTTGTAGGGCTAACTGGCATACAGCTGCCATTGTCTGTATTTCCCTATTCCCATTCCACTTCCATGTAGTAAACCTAATGCAGCAGGCTGGTCTTCTTACAGCTGGAGCTGAGCAGCTTTGTTGTAGTTTAAAAATTAATCTTGAAAAGATGGAAGGAGCAGCTAGTTGGCTAGAAGAATGGTATGAGGATGCTTGAAATGCACTTTTAATCAATTACGATTTACTAGCCCATTATTTTGAACCTCATGAAGTTCAACAAAGGCAAGTGCAAGTCCTGCACATGGTTTGAGGCAATTCCTGGTATCAATACAGACTGGGATATGAAGGATGGAGAGCAGCCCTGTGGAGAAGGACTTGGATATACTGGTGGGTGAAAAATTGAACATGAGCTGGCAACATAAGCTCACAGCCAAGAAGGCCAACTGTATCCTGGGCTACATCAAAGGAAGCATGACCAAAGCAGGTCAAGGGAGGTGATTCTGCCCCTCTCATATGCTCTGGTGACACCCCATCTGGAATACTGCGTCCTGTTCTGGAGTCCTCACGACAGGAGAGACATGGACCTGTTGAAGTGAGTCCGGAGGAGAGACACTAAAATGATCAGAGGGCTGGAACACCTCTGCTCTGAAGAAAGGCTGAAAATGTTGGGGTTGTTCAGACTGGAGAAGAGAATGCTCCAGGAAGACCTTATTGTGGCTTATCGATACTTAAAGGGGCTTACAAGAAAGATGGGGACAGTCTTCTTGGCAAGGTCTGTTGCAACAGGACAGGGGACAATGATTTTAAACTAGAAGAGGGTACATTTAGACTAGATAGGAGGATTTTATTTTTTACACTGAGGGTGGTCAAACACTGGAACAGGTTGCCCAGAGTGATGATAGATGCCTCATCCCTGGAAACATCCAAGGTCAGGTTGGATGTGGCTCTGAGCAACCTGATCTGGTTGAAGATGTCCCTGCTTGTTGCAGTGGGGTTGGGCTGGATGACCTTTAAAGATCCCTTCCAATGCAAAACAGTCTGTGATTCTATGAATATTCTTCAATAGTCAAATGCTATGTGGAAATAAATGTAAATGAGGAAAGGTAGAGAAGAATCTAAGGGAAAAGGCACTGTTTGCAGATTTTCAAGTGACTGTTACCACATGACTGAGACAATCGGACTGAGACTATGGGAAAATGCTCTGATACACTGGTTTGTCCTTGCAGCTGAGCTGCCAAGTAGTTGTTCTGCTGCTGCTTTTCTTGCAAGATGGGAACGATATCTATTCAAATACTTTAGTTTTACATTGTGATGCGGAGGAGTTGGTGGCTTATGTAGCAAGGAGTCTTACATCTCAGTTCTACCAGACGAACCCATCCCTTTGTGTTTTGAGGCTTTGACTGAGAGACTGGATTTAACTTGCATTTAAAGTGCTTGCTGATCTGGTACCAGGCAGAAGAGAGAGTTCTAGCTCCCTGCTGGTGGTTGGGCTAATAAAGTGGTTCATGAATTGTAGTAAGTGGGTGGTGAGTACCAAACAACATTACGTCAGGCTAATTTTAGTAAAAATGCAAGTTAATCATTAAAACCTATACATTAACCTTGGTGATGTTATATTTTTACAATATCCGCAGAACAGGGGTGTAATTCTCTAAACCTCTTTTGACTGCCTCCTGTTTTAGCAACTGTGCAGTTTCTACAGGAAGTGCCTATTTTACTTGAAGTCAACATAGGAACATGACAGTGCATCTTTGAAGGAAAAAATAAAAATGAATAACAATCCTAACCCAAAGCAATCACACCACCCCTCAAATTAATACTGCAAACACTGTTTTTGTAATTTATGTGAAAGGTGTTGTACTCTGTTTTGCCACAGTTTTCTTTTCATGATAGCAGTTCAACTCTTCAGGTTTGGATAATGTTTGCAATTTGTATAATGAATGCAAAAAATTACACAGATTGTGAGTCAATGTAGTCAAGGTATTGTGTTATGCTTCAGATTATGCAAGTAATACAGAGATTCGTAACGTTTGTATGGGAGCAGTGTTCTCTTTCTCATCTTCATTTAAAAAGTTCACCATTTAAACAGAAAAAGGGGAAAAAACTCTCACCACGTATGTTCATCCTGATAATTCTTATGTCACTACTGTAGCTTCTGCTATTAGTGTCTTCTTGTGAAATCAAAGCACAAGGGAGCATGAAGTTCACATGTGGCCTCTAGCCAGAGCTCTGGTTTAATTATGACATTGTAAACATAGAAATCCATTGATTTGAGCTTGACTGTGTTGACTGCCTTGATCACATCCCCCTGCAACATTCCTTGGAAATACTTTTATCAGAGTGCTATCTGGGTGTTTGCAATCTCATGTTTAGCTGATCAATTAAATACAAGCTTAGATATCACCTTCAGGTAGTTCTCTGTTTTGTAAGGCTTGTGTAGTTTTTATTTCCTTGTGGTGACTTATGCACTGATTTATGTAATATAGCATGTTTGGGCTAGTTTATCAGCATTATTTCTTATCTAGACGTTTACAACTACTGCTGTTTATTTAGGGTTTAGAAATGTGTCTAGCCAGCTCACAGTCCTGGTTTGGACTTCAGAGATTGAATACTTTGTAAAGTACTACATTGAGCCCGACTCCATATAGTGAGACACTGACTTTGAAGCACTAAATCCATTAAATGTTGGTCTTTGGCATAAGCAAGTAATTCTAGACTAGCTCTACTTCCTCACAGCTATCTGAGATATTTGGAGTTGCTTTTCAAAACCTTTAGATCAAAGTGATATTTGCTAGCAGTCTATGAGTACTCATTGTGGTTTCCACTAGGAGAAATTACACTAGAAATGACAACTGTTCTCCATGCTGGAAGAAAGGCAGTGCTACATTCAAAAAAGAGACTCATATTTCAGTGCTTGAGTTGAGAAAGTACAAAGAAAGCAGAGTAGACAGACTGTGGAGGAAGGGTTTGACAGTATTTCAGGAGTGTGTGCATTACTTTTCTCATGAGAAAGGTGGAAACCTGCCCAAGTGGGCAGTGTTTCCTTTTTTCCTATTCGTCTTTAGCAGCCTCCCTCAGGAATCTGTCAGGGTGAGTGACCAGAGGCCTGAGAGGCTGCAGGTGTTTTGCTTTGTGGGTGCCTCTAGGCAGTGATGGTGCTTCTGCCTCCTTTGGGGAACAGGCTGCTATATTTTAATCCAGGAAAAGATTGCCTCATGTTTCACCAATTTGTCTACATTTTGTTAGGTGTATTGTGATACAATTCAGACCACTTGGTTTTAACCTGTTTGCATGTAGCTGAAGGTGGCAAAGGCGAGATTAATCCTGCGTTGTGCTCATGCACAGACACTAGCTGAAAAAACTGTATGTTCCTTAGCATCCTCTATGCTGGGATTTGATCCATTATATGAAATGGAGGCATAGCACATTTGTCATACTCTGATTTGTTGTAGCTCATCTCTCTTGTCTCTTGCACATACTGACTTTGCTCTTTAGCTCTGGAACGAGGTAGCATTTGTGGGACCCTAAGGGGAAACAGTTTATCAAACTGATCTGGCTGAAAACTCCCTTTGTTTGTTTTTGTTTGTTTGGGGTTTTTTTTGTTTGTTTTGTTTGTTTGTTTGTTTTGTTTTTGTAAGGTTAGAATGTGTGGGCATTTTCTTTTTTTGTGGGTATGTATTTGTGTAAAACTGTCATGGAACTGAGCAGTTGAACCCTGATACTACACATAGGTGCATTTATGTTGTTCTTGCTGCCTTTGCCCCGCTACTTACATATATTTTTACCATGCAATATATGAAGCTGTAATAACTCTAAGACTGGCTATTTCCAGCTGTTTGACACATATAAAGTATATAATATAATATAATATAGTGATTTTTTTTTTTTCTAAAAAAGAAATAAAAGGACCTGGCTTTTTCCTAAGAATCGTTAGATCTTTCAAACTGACATTCCAGATAATAGAGAGAAATATTTGTAATTAAGTTCCAGAAACATTTTTTCACTTAGATTATTCACTCAAAAGATTATGCACTATTGTTAGTTCTGGCTAATGTGTGATCCAGCTGCAGGTGGTTTGAATTTTAAAACTCTCTGTTGCCCAATAGCACCAAAAATTAACATTTAGAATACTCTGTTGCTACGGTAATTTCTTGGTTAGAAGGCTGCCAAGTAACTATAAAATGAAACCAATGCTTTTGGTGTGCCCTAAAACAAGGAAAGGAGATCAGTGAGAACTGAAACATTACTTAGTTCTGTGTTTTTCTTGTAGGTATTGAAGAAACCTTGAATACTTAGTACTTTTCTTTCTCTTTATTATTTGTTTGGCTTGTTGGTTTTGGTTCTTTTTTTCATTGTTGTGGTTTTTTTGTTTGTTTGGGTTTTTTGGTTTTTTTTTTCAAGATGCATTTCTTGCTTTGATATTTGTTGATGCATAACTTAGGCAGCATACACAGATGGTTTTGGTGTGTTTTTAATGACTTTTTTTCCTTTCCACTTTAGCAGTGCTGATTAAACTTGAGGGGGTTCAGGAGCAGATTTCTTAACACAGTAAAATCAAAAAGCTATTATATACCTTTGGGCACATGTAAATAATGTTTGCCTTTTGCTTTGAGCTGTTTTGATCTTAATGAATCAGACTCTCATTTCAACCTGCTAGGGTTCTCTTGGCACAATAGGGCTTCACTAGGACAGAGATATAGCTTGTACCTACAATTTCATTTATCACTATTGTTCATTCATTAGATGCAGTTTGTGCAGGTATGTGGTAATTTGTTGATAGTGATGTGATCAGGTATATTTAATACAAATTTTTTTCTGAGACAGAATTTACAAGGTAGATTCTTGATGTTTTCTCATTGTCATCCCACTCTCAGGTGTGAACTTCATGTCAGATCAAGCCTGTTAGCCTTGAGAGCACAGGAAGAAACTGAAGCAGAACAGCAAACTCAGAACTATCCTTTTATCTTTTTCTTTCTCTCTTTTTTTTTTTTTCTTTCTCTTTTTTTTCTTTCTCTTTTTTTCTTTCTCTCTCTTTTTTTCTTTCTCTCTCTTTTTTTCTTTCTCTCTTTTTTTTTCTTTCTCTCTTTTTTTTTTTCTTTCTCTCTTTTTTCCCCCTCTTTTCAAGCAGTAAGTGATAGAAAAGACCTTATATTGTAAAATGGACTTGGACATGTCTATGTAAAATTACAGAATATTCATTAGAAATATATCAGAGACTTCACCATATTGAGGTAGAGGAAGGAGGCCTCTATTTAATAGGTTTATATTTGTGTAAGTTGATGACTATTTCAGGATGCTATAAACTCTTATAATGAGATTTTTCACTGGATGAGGTTAGATGCAGTGTCCTTCCTTGAGGAGAACAGAATGATTTGTCTTTTCTGGTCACTTGTACAAGAACTGGGATTAGACTGTGTGCTGGCATAAAGCACAAGTGGATTAAGAAACTCCAGTCTGTCTAGTGCTAGTCGTTGAAAGACTTAATAATTTGTTTAAGTGCATTATTGGGTCAGGATCAAAATGTTCAGCACCCCATGGGCTGAAGCCCAAGGAGAGCAGTTGTATGTGCTTCAGGCTGCTCAGAGGAAAAAGATGTGGACATCAGTTCATTGGCCTTCATGCATTTTGGATAGCTGGGGCTCACTGTGTAAGTGAAGTTTTATTAATTTTGAGTTAAAAAGAATTTAAACATTCTGGGTTTTTCAGGTATTTTCATGTACAGTACTAGCTTTGGTACATAGTAACATAAAAGAAACACTTCTCATATTACAAACCTACACAGTTCTTCTAATATTTCAGTCTTTTGAATAGCATATATTAAACAAGTCATGGGCAGAAACTTGTCACTGCTTGTTTTTTCTCTTAATCCATTGGATTAATATTTTTGTAAGAATGGTTTGGTTTTGCAGGTTTTTGTTGGTCAAGTGTAGCTGATATTGTAGTTCAGAGTAGACACATACCTTTCTTGATACATCTACAAATCTTTAGTCACACTTTCCTTTTATTTTTTTTTTTTCCTAATTGGCTGAACACTAGCTTAGTTTGGAGGCATGTTGCCTGTACAGACCTCAAAACAAGTTTCAGAACTGGCCAAGTATAACATTTTATTCTAATGCAGTGTTCCTTTGAGAACTTTGCTGCTGTTGTCTTAAAAATGTGAAGGCAAATACCTTTGACTAGTCATGTGAATTTGCATGTAATATTGCATCTATGCTGTCATTTTATCCACATTGCTTGGTGTGGTTTTGTTGCCATCACCGATATGAGGACTGTTTGGTAGTGATTTAGTTTTTTTGAATCTAAACCAGACAAGTTTTTGGTTCTTTCATCTAAAAATACCTTAGGTTTCTTTTCAAGAAACTTGAAAATTTTCTTGAAAGGTTTTTTCAACAGCTTAATTGTGTGGGAAGCTCATAAAATAACTTTCTGTTCTATTACACACGTGTGTTGTCTTCTGTTATATGCAATAGCCATAACCCATTAATTTAAAGGGATAATTTATGTGATCAGAAGCTTTCCAGTAGATCCAACACTGATTCAAGCACTGATTCCCTCTTTCCAGGATTTTTGTTAGTTGAAATTAAGTAATGTGTAACTATGACTGAAGTATCAGTATTAAACCAAGCTATTTTCTTGCAAAAAGAAACTAGAAAGAAACTTAGAAATCAAAGGTATGATTAAACAATGCTATGTCAATTTCTCTCTGTTTATTCCTTCTGCTTGGGCATGAGAATGGTTTGAACATGCTCAGGATTCAGGAAGGCTTAATTGTACTACCACATAAGAGGACAAATCTGTGGGAATGGTTAGTCACCCTTCACAGGCAGGAGGAACCTGGAATAAGAAGGCAAAGTGACTAAAGATGTTGTTTTCTCCCTTCCTTAGCTGTAAATTCTTAGTTAAATATAGTTCCTGTGATTACTTTTAAACACACACACTTGTTAGATGTATTTTTTTGCTGGAAGTCACTCTCTTGGTTTGACATATACCCTCTTGTACCTTTGTACTATGCCAGGTGTACCTATCTATCTAAATCAGGACTTTTATTGCCAGACGCTGCCGCTTCTAGCAGCGAAGTACCAGGAGCGATAGTGTATGTTGTGCTGAAGTTATCAATTCCTGTTATAATACCCCTCAGTAATATGCACTCCATGGGCAAAGGTAGATTGCAGGAGAGGTTTTCTAATCCTTTTCTGGCTAGTAATCTGCTAATCCCCATGCTGTGCTCTTTGTTGGCCCTTTCTTGAAACAGCAGCAGCTACTGTCTGCCTATGGCTTGAAATGGCTTGAGTCTGTTGACAGGGATATGTCGTGTTTTGTAGCAGTGTTTACCGTAGGTTGCAAGCTGTTGTGGAGATGGAAGCCTCTCATTGTAGAATTATCCGTAGCCATGGACTTTTTTCACATTTTGTATTTGTTAAGGTTCTGCAGTAATAGAAATACTTAAGTGTATACTGTGGAAATGCAGAATGGATGTGATTTTTATTCCTAGTCACAGCTTTTGAAAAATGCTCATGTGCTTGTGGGCTAGTCTGTGTTACTACCTAGACTTGTTTTCAAAAGTGAGTTCATTTCCCCTCTGCTTTCTTTTAGATTAAATAATTCATATATTATCTGTATATATTCCTACTTTTATATTATCTATTCAAGAATTGTAATTAATAAACACGTATTAATATTTGATAAAAACAGGTATTTGTTAGTATTAATAAATAGTAATAGCTTAATTGCCTTGTAGATTGTTTTCCTGCAGCATAAAGAAATGTCTTCAACAAAGGAAAGCATCTCCTTTGTTGCAAGGAATCCTTGAAGTGGTTATTTCCACTTACAATTGCAGGCTTCCTGAATTTCCAGGAATCCTAGAATGTGTTTCTGTTGATATAAGAAATTGTTTACTTTGAGATTTGCCTGTGTTTATTGTTACTCTTTTGCATTTACTGCAAGTCCTGAGTAGGTTAACAGTCCTTATTGCCCAGCATTGGTAACTCTGACCCTCATTTGCACTGCAGCCTTTCTAAGTTTCATTGGAAAGACTTCTCCTTTTCTCATTATCTTTTCCTAACCTATTTATAAAAATTTCATACTTACTATGAGTAAATATTTCTTAGTTTTCAAAATGTACTACTGGTTTTGGTGGAGGGGCTTGGGGTATTTTTTTTTTTTTTTTTAACCAGGAAGAGGTTGCCTATCTAACTTCTTAACACAAGAGGTAGATAGTTCAGGGAGTCCTAGAAGCCACCCTGGTGGTCTAAGTCCCATTGTTTCAGGCATACTGTAAATCCAAACCAAAACCTTTTTGATTTCTATCCCAAAGGGTTGACTGCTTTCTTGAGAACTTTATGAGTATTTCTGAGAACAAAGTTGATGCATACTGTCCTGTATGAAAGCAATGACTGTGGATTACATAAATTTATATTCCTAGTCTGCCAAAGAGCTAATACCTTCCCTCATTCCTGCTGTCATATTCTATACAGCCTTTATGGTCTGGCAGCAGGAGAGGCTAGGGTTTGGCTCTTGTAGGTCTGGGAAGCATGCTGTGTCTGCATTAATATTCCTATTAAAAAATAGATTACAGAGTATTTATTGAGAGAAAGTTAAATATACTTCGTGTTTGGATACACAGACACTAATATGTAAAGTATGAGTTGTTTAAAATCAAATGTCTTTGTAGCTTGTGGATGTTTTTAATATTATTTAATAAAACAACAAAACGAACACCCTTCCCTCCCCAAATTTCTAAGGCAGGATACTCAGTTTGCATCTGAAGTGCCAAACTTTTTGAAAAAACATAGTATCTTAGAGGTATTGAACCAGATAATTGTTTATTTTCTTCTTTTAGAAAAGGTAATATAGGGAGCTGTGATAATTCAGTTCAGTGTCTCATAAAAATAAATGTTTACATGCTCAGATGGCAAATGGAGGGATTTCTTCGTCAGCACATGGAGACTTAAGTAGTGCTGTGTAGCAGAGGCACAGGTGCTTTGTGGTTCATGGTTTCTGCTGTTAACTGAAGTAGAATGCTTGTGGGTAGACTTATGTGCATAGTTATTTTCACTGGGTAGTCAAGTACCAACAAAGTACTGACCTTTGCTGTACCTGCTTTAGAACAGGAGACCAATTTTCAGTCCTCATTTCCCAAAAAACTTCTTTACCTTTTTCCCTTCTCTCTGTGCCAGTCCCATTAATGCTGCCCCAGTACAATTCACTCTCCTAATTTTTGGAGGAGTGCTGCTCCACATGCTTCTCCCTCTGCCCTGATAGAGGTGGGGTTGGCAATCAGCATGTGCTCCTCTCTAGATATTGTTTTGCTTTGACTGATTCAGTATGGTTCAAGGCTTAACTGCTTGCTTGTGTCAGAAACCTACCTACCTATAAACATAGTCAGGTGTACAAAATATTGGGGGGTTGGAGATTGTCTCTTTTTCTTTAAATAAATTACATATTCTCACCTTTATGGTCTCTGCACAGGGAATATGTACTAGGTTGGCTTCCTATCAGAGGTGTGAAATATTTCTGTGTGAGATCTGTAGATATTTTATATGTATTTTTTCTCCTTTTTTAGTCAGGTTTATAACACTAATATTCTTGGTAGAACTCACTTGGTGATGCAATCACTAGCAAGCAATAATTTTCATGTTATCTCTGCGAAATTAGAAAATAGAAATATGAAGTAGAGAAATTCCTTAAGAGTTGCCAACTTACTTTGAAACTTATCCCACTGGATAAATTTAAGGTAAAATTAGCTGTTTGTCAAGAAGACTGATTCTTTTGTTTGCTGTAGTATTTCATAATTTCTGAGTTTAACTGTTCAATACAAAATCATAGTAATGATACTAAGATATGTCAGAATAAATAAAGGTGTATTTGTGTTGTGAGAAAGCAAAGTTTTAAATCACTGTTAACTCCTTGTATCTCCAAAATGTACCTCACTGCCAAGACAATGCCTAGGCCTAAGGTGTCCCATGGTGGGATTTATTAGCAAAATATTCTAGAGATATGTCTGTTTGTACCATCTGTCTAATAATAATTCTGTTTCTTTTATTTTGAGGTGAGAAATAAGACCAAAACATAATTGTCAAGTTTCCTTCAATACTCTCTACTTTGTAGTTCATTTTGGGAACAGACTACTAGGTAGGATAGGAAGTTGAAAAAGTAGTTGGAATTCACTGATTTTATTTTCAATAAAATCGATTCAAATATGTGAAAAGATTTTCATATCTCAAGTTCTGTTCTATAATAAATAACGTTCAGTTTGGGAGTCTTTCCTTAATCTTTCAAAATGTTTCATAATAAAAATGGAAAAGTACTGGTGCTGTTTCACCGGGACATAAATAAAGTGAAGGCAGAAGGTGAGTCTTTTCAAATTTCTAGCTCAGTTTAGCTCTAAGAATAATATTAAAGTATGGCTAGTTAGGAATGTGTTGTCTTCTGTTTAGACCTCAGACACATTTTTAGACTGTTGGTTGTTCTTCCTCTGATGTTTATGGAAGCAGTTTGATTTTAAATGAAATCTGAATTTATTTGAACCGGGATTTGCTTAGCAGGGGAATGCACTCTGTTTTCAAAAACAGTCGTTCTTGTTGAACTAATTTCTAAAATTTTAGTCAATGTAATGAATGTATGGTATATGGAAACTAATCAGGAAAAGAAGCTTTGTAATGTCTTCCATCTTTCTGACAGGTTGTGAAGATGAGAAAAGATGTGAAGAAGGCCAGAGTCCTGACTATTCGCAGACTAACCAGACACATCGGGAAATTAAAGTTGAAAAAGTCAGTTTTAAATATCAATTGTCTTGTTTGTGTGTTTGAAAATGAGGCAGTATCTTCATTGTTTTTCCAGAAATGGAGAAGTGGGAGAAACATGTAATACATCTCAGTACTTAAACACTGTGATGATAAATTCCATTTGTCTTATTTTTACGTCATTTTACATAGACTAAAAATACTAACTAAAAAGCAGTATCATAAGGCAAAATTGGGACAACATTGTTTTTAAAAGGCATTTAGTGTGTTGGAAGCTAATCCGAATCCCTTACAAAACCTTTTATAGTGCTTTTAAGTGTCACACTTCATCCTTTCGGTTATTCTGCTGTTGAATGTATGTTGTGCAACATTTTTTCACTGCAGTTGTCTGCAAGTCTCTATAGCAAAAAGTGGTGTTCCGTTTGCACAGACACACAGGTCATACTTAATTTTTAATAACTAGTATTAATTAATGTTTAAGTAAATAGTTAACATTTTGTAGATTGCATTTTTAAAGGTAACAGGCCCAAAGGGATTTACAGTGTGACTTATGGGAGACAGTATATCTGTTACTGAGTTCAAAGTGTAAATTGAGCATACTCTTATCCCAAAATTTTACTAAATTGTGCAAAATAAAAAACAAGCCAAATGAACTTTTATATTTAAATATTACAGATCTTAAACTCCAATTATATCTGAGATATCAGTGTATTGTTGATAGGACTTGTAGTTACTATTTTCTAATAAAGTAACATTTGCGTGTCTTATTATTTTGGTAATTCCTCAGTGGTTTTTTTCCTGTTCAGGGCAGCAGAAACAGACTGTGTTCAACTCTTTTCGAAAATGTTCGGTTAACTACATGTTTATGTTCACTCTTGTGATAATTGTATTTTGCTATTTAGTATTAGGCCTCAGGGAAATAAAGTGAACAAAAGCTGGTTTTTTTAAATAAAGACAGATTTCATTTGCAGGGCTTCTGAAGACTTGAAATTAAAGAACCAAAAGCGAGTTGAGAGATTAATAGAAGAAATTCATGCTATGAAGGTAATACCACATTTTAATATTTAACTATTAGAGACAATTAATTTCAGTAACAAAAAGCTTTTTCTGTTTTCTGGGACTGTGGTACTGAAATGTAGCTGAAGTATTTCCACAGTCATCTTGGTCACTTCTGTAACACATCTGGAAAATTATTAATATTTGCATATTTCCGTGTTTGTTTGCTGCATCTGTCAAGGTGATAGTTTGAGTCTTAAGCTTGCCAGGCTAAACATGAATATGTTTAGAAATGTGTGGTGCTTTAGGGTTTGACTCTTAACTGTTAAAAGGCAGGAAACAAAGTTTTCCTACCGTTAAGGAGTTGAAAGGTGTTTTACCTGTCTGGCAATGCAGTATCCTCATTGTCAATTCTCTTAGCTTTAAATATGATATGACTTGTACTTTCCTTCAACTTCAAATTTCTGCAGTAGTTTGAAGTTTTATCTGCAAGGGACTGGTAACTCTTGAGTCAGACCTTTTTATATCTCCAGCCTTGCTGTCATTTGATGCAGTTTTTGTATCTTATACATAATGGCATATCAGCAACTCCTTCAGAAATTTTGTAACTTCATTATAATTTGTACTAGTCATATATTAATTTTAACCGATGCTTAAAATTTTCTGTGTTGAAATGACATCCAAATTCCAGTCATAAGGCTTGAGCACAAAAGTACCATATAGGCCCAGAAAACTGTTTTTGCATAAAATGTCTATTTTGTTTGGTTTTCCTTTATGACTGTAGGGATTAAATCACTCTTACCACTGTGTATTTGTTGGTTTTTATTTGGTTGTTGTTTAGTTTTTTTTTTTTTCTTCCAATTGTTTGTTTGGCTTTTTTTTTTTAAGCTTTGTCTCTTACTTGTTTCCTGATTCTTGCACATATCGTAATCTTCACAAAAGCTGATAACTAGAAAGGCTTCACCAACCCATTTAGATGTGCTTTGGGCCAGATTCATCAGGTGTAATCATAGGGGGTTTTAGCACAGTACTTACAGAACAAGAATTCTCACGAGTCAGTAAAGGGGAGAAGAAAATGGGCAGCATTGTATTGAAGTATAAAAGCACTGGTCAAGCAACATGACAGTCGTATTGAGGCATTTGGTTTTTCTGGCTTGTTGTCAGTCTTAAACTTGGTTTTGTGATTGCCCTCTTTTTTTGATGACAGATTTATGTTGGAGTATGGTGAGGATTCTGGAAACAGCTCTCAATTTTTAAGAGTATATATCAACGTATCAGGTGTGGTGCAGCACTGAGCTCACAAGCTCACGTTATGGCACTTCTGTGAGCATCCCTGAGAGGTTTTCACTGCAAGATCTCTTCTATGCCCATCTCCCAGAAGCATTCTGTTTGCCCACTTTGTGCTTTTCATTTCCAGGATTGGCTCATTCAGACACCTTAAAGGCTGCCTGCATTCAGGACTGTATTGGCCAAGTACATTCAAGCTGTTCCTTCAGTAGGCATTAATGATTGCAGGACTTTTAAGAGCAGTTGTAAAGGAAAGATCATAGAATCATAGAATTGTCAGCGTTGGAAGTGACCTTAAAGATGACCTAGTTCCAACCCCCGTGACAATGGCAGGGACACCTCCCGCTAGAGCAGGTTGCTCAGAGCCCCATCCAGCCTGGGCTTAAAAACTTCCAAGAATGGGGCTTCAACCACCTCTCTGGGCAACCTCTTCCAGTGTCTCACCACCCTCAT
>WUAM01000179.1:8729682-8742398 GCA_024336885.1 Actenoides hombroni | reverse complement strand
GGAACAACTGTTCTCTTTCATCCAGACTGTAACAACCAAAAAAAAGTTAATTGCCTGATGGTGCATCTGTTGTTAGAGGCTGGCTGCCTGGAGCTCAACAGGACTTCTAAGAGCTGCTGTCCTAAATGAGACAAATGTGAACTCTGAGTTAGAAGATACTAACTTCTCTTTCTATTGTGGATCTTTACTAATTACAATGAGATGGGAAGGAGAAAATGCATGCTATTATAACTGTTGTTTTATCACTTACTTTTGGAGATAATTCTTTTCCTCTCCTCAAGTAGACTCTGAACAGACACTGCTGACCTAATTTCAGTGTAAATATACTGTTTCCTAGGAGTGGGACATAGTTAGATGCTCACTTTTCAGGTTAAATACTGTGTCTACTTTTTTTTTTTATATCTTGTACATACTCACACATGCAGAGTTCTGCATATATTGAAAAGCTAGGCAGTGTTGGTGCTGAATTGTATTAAGGAACTGTTATTTGAATTTACAAACAGCATGTATTGATGTGATATTGTTAGAATGACATTTAATTTTTGATTCTATTCATTGTTAGAATTTAAGAGATTAAAAATAGCTTAATTGGTAAATAAAATTAATAATTTCTCAAGCAAAACAATCAGAAGTAAACATTGTGGGAAGTGAAAGCAGTTAAAAAATCCAGCTACGTGGATGCAGGAACTGGGGTAATTGTTTGCAGGAGTTCTCAAAGCTTTTTGGAATAGTATGCTGTTTTTTGAGTTCTTCAGATTTTGTTTTGCCAAAACCATATAAAATATTTATTTAACAATTCATGGAAGATGGGGGAAAAAAAGAACAGTATGATCCTTTCTCGTCTTTCTATTCTGATACTTTTTTAAAATAAAAAAAAAATTGTGTATCCTTACAGGGTTGGTTTTTTAACTTGTTTTGTCAGTCTTGATGATACTGTCAAAATTAATAAATTATCCATTGAAGAGTACTTCTTTCCATATTTAGGAAGCGATGATATTTTAAAAAGTTTTACATAAAAGATAACTGTCTAGTGATTTCGTAGCATCATGTAGCTTATCTTCTTGGCTGAAATTAGATCTTAAAACAATTTCAGGTCATTGCTTTACTGCGTAGTTGGGAGTAGGTTTTGCCTCTATCTTGCAATGAAAACCTTGGTATTATGGCAGGTGTTGCTATAGCAATATCGTGTTTGGAGTATGCCCATTAATGAGATATGGAAGAAAGGCTGTTTGCAGTGGCTGAAGAGAAAATGTCTTCTAATTGTTGGGAATGAGCAGCAGTTGGTTACAACAATTGCTAAATATTTTGGAAAAAACTGTTGTCTACTGTTAAAGTTATCACTGGAGAAACAGATAAGTCAATACAATGTTTTTGTTTTAATACACCTAAACCACAATATCAATCACAGAATAGTGAGTTTAATACAAGAGATAGAGGAAAAAAATAGTGCTTTACTCTAAATTTTTTTTCTCCCAACTTTAAATTTTAGCATGATATGAACAGCAATGGAGTTGAACTCCAGCATTGCAGTCAAGCGTTTGAAAGCCAGATTGTTTTGTAAAGGTAGAACTTCAGTCTGAAGGATATTTTCACAGTGTTTGGCCTTGGAACAAAAATCATCCAATCTCATGAAAGTAATAGTGAAATGAGTGAGGAAGGGCTTTTACTCAGGACTGGGTAACTGATGATTTTAGAGTAGTTTAGCCTAAGGGGCTTGATAAATCTTTCTTTCAGTGTGGTCTCTCTGCATGGAATTTTTGTATCCTGAAATATCAGGCTTTTTCTTCCTCTTAGCATTTTTCCAACAATAGTCTTGCATATTTTCTTTAATAATAGATAGCAGACATTCATGTTAATATTATAGAATCTTTAACCTTTAACGATTTTGGAAAGAGTAATAGGAAGCTCTTAAACTCATAGTGTAATCAGCTTAGGCAGAGTCCTTGGTGCTTCTCAATGGAGGCAGCAGTGGTCCAGCTTTCACAATGGTATGGGCCAGATGTTTCTTACAGACTGTTTCAGGGAAGGAGTAGAACTTGAATTCATTTAGCCCTCCTTCAGTGGTGCAGTGCAGATCCTTGCTTTGGCAAGTGTCTGACTTGCTATCCATTCAGGATGCATTTCACTGCAGTAGTGCAGGAAACGTGGTGCTTTGGGTGGTGAACAGATACATGTGCAAGAAGTCAGACACGGGAAACACTGAATTTTACTGCTTGTGTTCTCAACAGCACGTTCTACTTAGTGGCGTTATTTGGCTCTCCTTGGTAATATATACAGTAAGGAAGATTATTTTTGTTATATAAATTCTGAAATTCATTTAACAGGTATCTCAGATTCTCTCAGGGCCCAAGTGGAAGGCTCTTCCAAGTAGGAAACACAAAGTAAAGAGCATCTAATGTAATGCAGAAAAAGCCAGTATGGATAAACACTGATTCTGAGCCCAAACACAAAAGGGAAGTTACAAAAGGGAAGTCCACCAAAGGTGGAAGCAAGAACAGACTACCTGGAAGGAATGTAGAGATACTGCCTGAATGCATACAGTGTAAAAAATACAAAACTCAAGATAGATTTCCAGCTAGTGAGGAATATGAAGGTCTGCAGGAATGGCTTCTGTAAGTACACTGGGGTAAGTAAAGCTAAAGGAAAAATAAGAGTCCACAGTTCAGTGAGAGGATGTGGAAAAGGTGAGGTAGTCAGTGGGGTTTTTTTAGGATCAGTTCTTCTCTTTGGCTTCTCAGTTTCCAGAGCCTACAAGCAGGATCTGTGGGAGTGAAGTGTTACGCACAGCAGAATATGATGCTGTTTAGGATTGCAGAAGTCAACAGGGTATATAAAAGTCCATGGCAACAGATAACTTATAGTTGTGGTGCAGAAAGAGCTGACTGATGTCATAATGAGGCTGCTCTCATAATTTTTGAAAGGTCACAATAATTGAAAAAAATTATTGACGTTTGGAAAAGGCAAACACCTTGCTTAACTTCAGGAAGGAGGATCTGAACAACTACAGGCTAGTCAGTCTCAAGTTAATTTCTGGGAAAGTTATGAAGCAAGTCTTTCTGAAATGTAATTGCCAGAACAGAAAGGATGGGAAGGTAACTGGGTATAGCTGGAATGGATTTACCAAGGGTACATTGTACATGACTGTGACCTGATTACCTTTTGTGATGAGATGACTGTATTGACAAGAAGGAAGCAGCAGATGAGTTATACCTTGGCTTTAGCAAAACCTGTAAGACAATCTCCCATAATCTCTATATAGCTAAACTAGGGCCAGGAGGACAAGGAGGGAAAAATTGCCCGTTATGTGAGAAAGCAGCAAGAGTTCATGGAACTCTGCCTTCAGATGGATAACAAGCCAGTTAAGAATATAAGGATCAGCATTACAAGACAGACTAACATGGCCAATTTTATTGTGAGTATCTGCTACACACTGCCTGATCAGAAACAGATAATAGAATCTAAGAAGCATTTAGGTTGGGAAAGACCCTTAAGATCATCAAGTCCAACCATTAACCCAGCACTGCTATGTCCGCCAAGAACCCTAATCTGCACTCTTTTAAGTATATGGTGACTCAAGCACTTCTATGGGCAGCCTGTCCAAAGGCTTGGCAACCCTTTCAGTGAAGAAATTTTTCCTGAAGTCCGGTCTAAACTTTCCATGGCACAACTGGAGTCNNNATGTAGTTGTAGAGAGTGAGAAGGTCTCTTTTCAGCATCCTTTTCTCCAGACTAAATAAACCCAGTTCCTTCAGCCGAGCACACCTTCCCTGGGGCATAGGTGAGGCTTTCTTCATACAACTAAAAGAAACCTCATGTCCACAGCCTCTTGCAGACATGGATCACCCTGCTGTCTTCTGTAGCAATGTAACGTGAACCGCTGTCAGGCAGTCTAGGAGATTTTTGGAGATTGCTGATGTTTACCCTCTAACAGGTGATGGAGGAGCCAATGACAAAAGATGCTCTGCTGGACCTGACATATATAAAAAGAAGGAAGAACTGGTCAGCAGGTTGTAGGTCAGGGGCAGCACTGCTAACACTGATGACAAGATCCTGGAATTCAGTATCCTGAGGGAAGGCAGCAACAACAAATCAGGATCGTAAGTCTGGACTTGAGTAGGACAGAATTGGGCCTTCTGAGGGCAGCTGCTGGAAAGAATACCCTGGGGAGTACAGTCCTGGAGGGGAGTCTGAGGTTAATTTTTTAAGGTATCGCCACTTCCAATGTCAAGAATTAATTGACACTAAGGAAAGTCAAGCAAAGGCAGCAGGAGGCGTACAGAATGAACCAAGAGATCATGATAAAGTCAAATGTAAAAGGGAAGCATACCACGTGGAAACAGAGGTCAGTGGCCTGGGGGAATGCACAAGCATTGTTCCAGTGTGCACCTGCAGTTCAATATGCTGAGGGTCATGAAGGGCAACACAAAATTCTTCTGCAGGAGTATCAGCAGCCAGAGGAAGACTAGAGAAAATGTGAGCCCACTGGTGAGTGGACAGATTCCTGATAAAGGACATTAAAAAGGCCAGGGTAATCAATCATTCTTTATGCCAGTCTTTACTGGTAAGAGCAGCCTTCAGGAAGCCTGGGTTACTGAAACTAGTGGGAAAGTCCAGACAAAGAAAGACCTACTCTTGGTGGAGGAGGATCAGATTAGGGAATGTGATATGTGGTGAGACACATCTGAAGTGCTTGTTCCAATTCTGGTATCTCCAGTGCAAGAAAGACAGGGACATTGTGGATCAAGTCAAATGAAGCGATATGAAGATGACTATGGGACTAGAGCATCAAGGAGCAAGTGAGAGCTGAGACTTTTTAGCCTTGAGAAGGCTCAGGGGAATCTCACCAATCTGTATAAATACCTGATGGAAGTAGAGGTGCTCACTGATAGGAAAAGAGGCAGTGGGCACAAACTAAATAATGATAATAATAATAATAATAATAATAACAGCAACAATAAAAAGGTATAAGTAAATTTGGTGTGTTTATTTTTCTCTTTTGAAACAGAGCATAGGTAAGTGATGGGAAAAAGCATCTATGCAGTCCCTAACTGATCACTGTTCATGATGTAAGTTTATGATGCAGTTCCTTGGGTTTGTTTGAGCAACTTTAATGCTGTATCTTGGGGGAGCACATCGTTGGTAGATTGTAGTATTTTATTCATCTGGTTTTCTAATACGTTCCTATTTCTGTTTTTTCATTTTCTGACATGTAATTTTCTGGGAAGGTAGACTTGGCTTTCTGTAGCAAATGAATGGAGGAGCATGCTAGACCACAGAAGACTCATGGCTGGTATTACTGCATAAATGGTTTGGGCACCTGCCACAGGTTTCTTCAGCTAAATTAGGCTGGGCTTTTCAGTCCATTGAAGAGTAGAATGAGTACAGGCTCTACCTGGTGATTGTGAGGGATTTCCTCATTTTTCTCCCTGGCTTTTTTTCAAATTGCCAAATTCTATACACCTGGTCTTGGTTCTAACTTGGTCTGTCTTTCATTTCTGTAATAAAAGCCTGTCTTTGATGCAATAAGCTGTGAAACAGAATGTGCAAGTACTAATAATGTCTGTTGGGTTGTTCTTTTGTTTCCTCTTGCAAATGCATTGAAGTTTTCAGCTGGCACTCCAGCAATTTTATTAACCTTTGCATTCTAATTTAGAGTAACTATAGAAAGAATATTCTAATTTCTTACTTGTTTTTTTTTCCCTGATTTTTTTTTTATTTTAGCATCGGCAAACTTGTTGCGCCATCTAATGAATAATTTATTGTTCGTTAATGTTTCTTTTTTATCACTGTTTGACTTGAGTGTGTGTGCACATGTGCACCATGGGCCTGTGACTTTGTCTTGATACCACGTGAGAGAGTAAATAGAAAAGTCTTTTGCACTACTGAGAAAAATGGCCAAGAGTTCATTTACAAGGTCTTCATAAGCCTGGTGCAGCAGCATCTGCACAGCTGACTCCGTGCAGACACAGCTCTGCCCGGATTTTGTTTCTTTTGAAGTAAATAGGAGAGGACCTGAGTGAATTACTTGGCCTCTCTGTTGCTTCTGTTGCAACAGAAAACTCCCTCAGGTGTTGACAACAGCGGCAGGCAATTGTTCAGTCACGCTATTTTAGGACTGGTTGTAGGCTCTTGGATTTTATTAGTTTTGGAAAGTGATGACTGGCTCGATATAGTAAGTATAAATGCATAGGAGTTCTCCTGAAAGTGGTCACCATGATTGAATATCCGTAAGTGGATGGACTTGTTGAATCAAGTCCAGCAGAGTGCCACCAGCCTGGTTAGGGGCTGGAGCACATGATGTACAAGGTAAGAGAATTGTGTTTTAAATGCATGAAGGCTAAGGGCAAACCAAAACAAGCAAATCTTGTCTGTATCAACCTAGGATGGTCTAGGAAGATGCAGCCAGTCTTTCTTCATAGGCATCCAGTGGAAAGGTGGTTAGCATAAGCTGCATCCTGGAGAATTCTGATCATCTGTGTGGGGAGGAGTGGGGGAATTCACCGCTGGGCTGATAAAATACTGAAATAGGTAGCAAAGAGAACTCATGGGATCTCAATCCTTGGAGATGTTCAAAAGACAAGGGCCTTAGCCTTCTCTGTCTAGAGCTGCTTGGGGCAGAAAGTTGCTCTAGATCTGGAGGTCTCTTCCAGCCTATGGAAGTCTGTATTTACACAATCATAAGTAGGAGAAATTTTAAAGTCACAAGCAGTAAAACTGTATATGTACAGTAAAATATTTTAGCTTTAGTTAAGAGAGAAAACCATCTTATCGAGTCAGTTGTTCCTCTTTAAGAAAGAGCAACAACCAGTACTACCAATAGAGAGATCTGTTTGAGAGAAAATGTAAACAAATACGTTTGCAGTGCAAAAGTGGCAAAGGCACTTGTATGGCGATCAATGTCTCCTGACTGGAGGTGGGCAGGAAAGCATCATGTATTTCTGTATTTAATTGGTTGCAGGATAATGTTTTATCATCCTTTCCGTATGACTGTTAAAGCATCTTGGGCATTGAATTGGAAAGGGAAAAAGGGTTGGTGGCTGTAACTTCAAGGTCAGGGTTTTGTCTGTTTCCCTTCTACAGTAAGCTCTCTCTCCAGCTCATCTATCAAGACGTCATGACAGGTGGTTGGACATGCTCACCGATACCTTTTACTTTCTTCTAATTATGAAATTCCGTGGAATTCCTCTTCTTGTGAGAGCCATGTAGGAGAGAATTCCTCGGTGATTGATGAGCGTTTTGGTTCAGAAGTCTTCTGACATTTTGATACCAAACAAATTCTTTCCTTCTGTTTCTGAAATGAAAACCAGTGCACTAACATTGAAATAAGGAGCAAAGACAATGTTACACTTCCAGACTGGGAAGGGTCTGAACCAATATAAATTATTGCTGGAGCAGACGCTGGTGCGTGTAATTGCTCTCCAGTCAAGACAGTAAGGATGTTGCTTTCAAATGGAATTTAGTTCATGGAAGTTTCACTCCCGCTTGTCTACAAATATGTACCTGCACTTCCCCTTGGAAGAGAATGATGGCAGCGTTTTTATCAAAGCACAAATGTTTTGGTCATCTTAGATGAGGTGGAGTAAAAGTATACAGAAGTGATGAGTCGAATGCGTGTCTGTTGGGATGCCTTTCTCTGTGTTTTTGAGGTCTGAGGCTTGGCTCTTGGTAGTCTTGATTGATAAGAAAGAGGAAGGAATATTATTTTCACTCATAGATTGCTTCCATCCATGTTTATGCTAAAATGAGAAACCCCATATTTAATACAACTTTTCTCAAGTTGTATTAAGCTCATCATGAGAAAGCTGTAGAGTGTGACACATTTTTTTGTAGACTGCAAGCACAGAATAATACTGAGTGAAAAATATAGCAGGGCAATCTTGTACTCAACAATTTTAATTTGAAAGGAGAAAACAACTGACAGCCATTCCTGTTTTATTTCATTATGATAACCAAAGTAATGATTTTTTTTACACAGACTGCTTTGGATTGCATGAAAAAGATGGGCTGCATTTTTTAAGTAATAAAAGACAGTAAAATTATCACCAGCTTCATTTTCAGGAGTTTATCCTTGACAAGATACTTAGATAGAAGCAGTTATGTGCTTTTTCTTTTCTTATGCACTAGATTCTCAGTCACAAAGTGAAAACAGATCACAAAGGCAGCTTTTTGTTGGATTTGATACAACTTAAGGAAAGTATTAAAATAAGTTCTAAGTAAAGGTTGTCAACTATCTTAAAAATATGGCTTACAGATGAAGTTTTTTCCTCCTGAGTCTTGCATAAGAATTTTACTATCATATTTTTTAGTAAGGATGCAAAATAACCTATTTTCACTTTTTAAAAAATGTGGCTTGCAGATGAGTTTCCATCTTCTTTCTCATTCCGTATAAGTATTTTTATTATTTATTTTAATAAAGAAGCAACCTTTGCCATAGTACAAAAAACCAAATTAATACAACCCATATGCCCTAATTTATCTTGAAACTGAGCAGTGACAGAATACCGTAACACTTAGTATTAGTCAATAATGACAAAAGTGTCAGCCTATTTCTGCACTCATTTTGAAAATATTTATGCATATTCCAAAAGGATACTTTTTTTCACTTCTTTCATCATTGCAATATGTATTTTACTTTAGTACATCATCTGAGCCCTCTTTATTAACCTTCTCTATAATTCATCTGAACCTGAGATAGAAAAGAATCTATCTGTAAGCAGAGCATATCTTTTCTTTACATTTTGGCCATCCCATTCTGAGGAGTACTAATAGTTTCCAAATAAAATGGTCCTTGTGAGATGTCTGAGGCAGTTCTAGTAAATTTCTTGCTGCATACTGGATGGTCTTTGTATTTAATTGATTCTGGAAAAGATAAGAATAATATCTCCAGTAAATAGTGAGTCTACTTAGTATGGTGGATCAATATTAAACTACCTCAGTATCCTTAATCAACTATTGGTTTTGGGACTCTGTTCCAAGTAAATTTCCCACAGAAAATAGGTCTTTTGTTCTTCACATCTATAAAGGAAATCATTACTGAATATTGTAGTAAAGGTTTTATTCTTATTTCTTATAATTGGAGGGGCTGGGATTAAAAGAAGAGGTTAGAGACCTACCGTAAATATCTTCATAGTAATTTGTAAACTAATAAATTCAGAATGGTGACTGCAGCTGCTATGACTCCTTACTCCCACTGATGCTTTTGTGTGCAAAATCTTATTTTCCCCATGATTGCCTTATGCTTACCAAAAAAAAATATAAAATCTGTTCTGAGAATGTAATATATAAATATGACTTCAGTGCTGGACAGACTTACTGGCACATTATTATTAAAGAATGGATTTAGTGAACACATGGATGAATAGGATGAGGCTGAATAATTGTACCTTTAGTAGATGGAAGTTATGCTTTGCAAAACAGTGGGAAGTCTTTGAAGGAATAGATACAGACAGTGGATGTTGCTGATTAAAATAGTTTTAAATTTCCAAAAGGCCGCTGTCCAGCTTTCACCAAAGCCTCTGGTGGTTTTTTGTGGTTTTGATTTGGGTTATTTTGAATAAAAAAAAAAAGGCTCTTCATGGATATGAGTTTTCTTCTTCTGGTCACAGAGTTAAACATAATAAATGGAAGGGAGAAATAAAAGGTCAGCTTTCATAATGAAAGCTAACAGTCGAATTTGGTGAAAATCAGTGCTGGAAATGATTCAGAAAAAGAGAATGACAAAGCTTAACAATCCAAAATTTCAGGATAGTGAAGATAGTAACACTAAGATACTGCAGAAGAATATTACAAAACTGACTAACTGGAAAATAAAATGACCGAAGAAATTCAGTAGTGATACGTGTAAAGTAATGTATGTGGTGGTGATAATTACATTTCCAGTGGTTCATTTTCAATTGGTAGAAATTGGCTATTACCAGCGAGGACATGGATATTGAAGTTACCATAGATATCTGTGTGAAAGTGCCATACTACTTTTTAGTGTATTCAGACAGAAGACAGTCTTTTCCTATTTAAATAAATTGTTTTACCATATACTGAATAGGGGTTCTGATTAGTTAGTGTATTTAAAACAAACAAACAAAAAAGAAACAAACAACCCAAACCAAACAAAAACAGAAAAACAGAAACTACAAAAAAAAAAAAGCAACCAACAAACAAAGCAACAAACAAAAACAAACCCAACAAAAAACCGACACAAAAACATACTAGTAAAACTATAAAGAAAAATGTCAAGGATGATTAGAGCAATACATAACATAGCATGTACAGAAGGTGTAACACAATTGGTATAGGATTCCGCAGGATACAGGTGAACTACTGGTTTTGGACGTCTACACAATTCATGTATTTGTCCTGGATTGTTCTTTCACACTTTGTATACTAGTATTTTACTCTGGGGTTTTTAGCAGCCAATTTGGAAATCTAAACGCACTGAAAAAACCCACCATATTTTTCATGTTTTGCTGCCAGATCTCTTCTTTCCACTTTCACCCTTCATCTTGGGCAAATGAGATGTCAGAGTTGTCTTCTTTGAGTTTCAAGACCTCTAGGAAAGGACAAAATGTAATTTATTTTCTTCGTTGTGGTGCTTTAAGAAAAGACTGGGGGGAGTAGTTTTATTGGAGATAGTGCATACTGGGAAAGGGAACGGAAAAAAAAAGAAATTATTTTGTTCTCCATTGTGTCTAGTCTTTGAACTCTTTCTTTTATGCCCTCTGGAAGCAGACAAAGAGACTGTGTACATGGCTGTATGTATTCATGTTTTTCTACCTCTTTCTGCATCTCTCCATATTCTTCTGTCTTCACTATTCATTAATGTTTCTGTATCTATTTGAAACCATAATCTTACTGGGTGGGGATTATTAGCTGGATAGCACCTATTTGTCAGTCACAGTTTTCATTGGGAGCGTTCTGAGAATGTAGCACATCCTTTTCCTGGCTGCTTTGGTGGCAGTCTTGCTGGCTCAAGCTCCTGCTGGGAGAAAAAAGGCTAAACTGAGAGAGGTGGCTTTGTGCTAGTTGTGCATAGCGTCCCCTTCTGGCAGGTAACTCTGTTTTCTTTAATTTTTGCAAAAACAGTTCATCTGGCAACCAGCAATACTGGCAACAGTTGCGAATACCAGGGATAGTAATTCAAAACCAAAGATGGTTCCAGCCAACACAAGACTGCTTGGAAATATGTTAACCCTGAAATTGCATGTGGTTGTTATTTTAATATTAGAAAAGCAGTGTGGAACAAATTGCCAGTACAGAGTGAAATTACAGATTGTACCAGTCCAAGTGAACACTGTCATTCAAAACTAAAAGATGCTTAAAGAAAAAAGAATATTCAAATAATGGTAATTTCAGCATCATCATGCTTACTGTCCTGAATAATCCAGTGAACTTGATTTTTCCTTTTCTGTAACTTCTCTTTTGAATGTTTGTAATTGTAGTTTACCTTCATAGTACCTTCTAGTCCTGAAATTGTCACGAGATTACAGACTTCCTAACTTATTTTTCTATCCTATGGTGAAAATGGTGAGTGTTACTCCCTGAATGTGGCTACTGAATCAGATGGGAACTTCCAAAGTTGAACAATTCATTTAATCTAATTGACTAAATTAAATGCCAGGTTCACAGTGTTCATCGCAGCAGACTGATGTAACTGCTGGCATTTGACTTGCATACCTCTTGAAATCTTAAATTAGTTTATAAACGTGGCAGAAAAGAGCACCCTATACTTGCCAAATACAGTTTATGCATTTTACAACAGCTTAAACTAGCCATGTTAACTCTTCTTTGGGAGAGTTACTTTTTAATTTTGTTTTGTTACTAAATTGCATGAATAGGTCTTTGCCTCTGCATGCTCTGCTTTTAAGAGAGCTTGTACAGCATAGTAGAGTAAAGATACTTAGTAAAATAAGGTAATTGTTTGGACAGAACTGTGTTCATAGGACTCTTGTGTAGTTTTGTTTGATGAGTATTTTAATAACTTTAATTTTCCAGGGAACAACAAAACCAGAAAACTATAAAATTTTGTAGTGTGAAACTTAGTAGATGAAAACTCACAGGTTGACATTGAATTTCACTTGGATCTAAACTGAGACAGCAATACTGTAGACATTTAGTAATGTTTAACATTGGTGCCAGCAAAAACCTGACACCAGTGTAGTTCACAAAAAGAACAATTGCTAGACAAGTTCCATTTGAAATACATTCTTTCTTTCCCGATGATTTACTGTAATTTTGGAGTGCTCTTCTTTTAACAGGTTAATAATAGTTAATTCCGGTCAAAATCAAATGCCATATATTAGTTTAAAATGAGATAGTTATATAGCTTTTATTTTTTGGGAAGCTCCATTCTGATAATTTTCTCTAGTGACTTGTTTGGTTTTCTTATTTTTATTTGAGAACTAAGTTTTAGTATTTTTTTTTTTTTTTTTAAATCTTTTCTGTAGTATTCCAGCCTAAGTTACTATTAATTCAACAATGCTGAAAACTGATGATTTCAAGGAAGATTATTTTTTTATTTTGAGGAGTAATAAATTAAAATAAAAAGCAAGTTAAAACAACATTCTATAAAGTTTTTGAAAATGTAAGGCAATAATTGAAATACGCAAAGTCATTAAAAATACATGAAATTCTCTTTAGTGTATATTTTCGGAAAATTAGTAACGACAGAATCCTTTCTTTGTATGCTTTCCTTCCTCTTTGTAGTACAGAATCTAGATATT
>WUAM01000179.1:8709284-8725533 GCA_024336885.1 Actenoides hombroni | reverse complement strand
CTACTGCACAGCTACCCAAGCTGCGTGCCACCATATTCCTTCCTTTGCCCCACAACTCCCTTTTCCTAGCCCATGACAGTCTTTGCCCACCCATAGTTATTTTTTCCTCAAATATGGTAGTTCATTGTGACATTGTAGGCAGTCTTGGCTTCATGTGCTATTAGCAATGCAATTACCTCAGTACTATCAGCCTTGCAAGATGTCTGTGTGTTCTCCTGATCCCGCTGGCCCAAAAGCTGCCCTGTACTCCACCTTTCTGTGGAGCTTGTCTGTTTTTCATGTAGCTTACCCTTAATGATCTGTAAAATCTAGCCACACTGTTAGCTTCTCGCATTATCTGTCACACCCAGCAGTTTTCTTATGTCCAGTAGTTTTTCACATCCTCTTTATTCATCTTTATCTCAGGCCAAGGCCTACTCATCTGCCTGCAGCTGTGACAAGGTCCAGCTGACTGACAAGTTGGCTTGCCTGATGTGCCCTCACCGGACTGTGGAGCAGCTGCTCAAAGAGTAGCCTCAGTCTCCATGCACATTGTGAAAATTATTGAAAAACTGAGCAAATCCCAGCTCTGAGTGTCAGACTGCTGCTGCCACTCTGGCAGTTTAGCCGCCTCCTTCCAGTCACATCTTGGTTGCTTTTGTGGCAGTTGTTGGCTCAACTCAGGCACCAGGGTGAAGAGAGCTACATCATTTTGTGTACATCAGCCTCCAGAGAGTCTTCCCTTGCTCATGCCCCTGTCTCTTAAGGGGTTTTGTGACAAAGTTGAGATAGGAGTGTGCAGTCTGTAGTTAAAGGAAAACTGTACACCTTGTTGCTTGCTACCCATTATCCATCAACATGACAGCATTTGCCAGCTGGGGCACTGGTGCCATTGGTGCTGGCAGTGTATCTGAAAGTCAGTAGCTCTTGTGGTTTCCTTCCCGTAATAGAAAAACATGGTCTGCATGAAGAGGAAGAGCATCTGTTGATCCCAATGGTTGTTTTTCATCTTCCCTCAAGAGGCAGTTAGTACTTCAATACCTTATTTTTAAGGTTTGCTTTTTGTTTGTTTGTTTGTTTGTTTGTTTGTTTTTTGTTTGTCTGTGTTAGTTATTTGGGGGTTGTTTAAAATTATTGTCAGAAATTATATTTAAGGAGAGAAGGACAGTGTGTGTGTTTGTTGGTTGGGGCACTTTGTCCTTATTTGCATAATCTGGATTATTGTGGACCAGATACTTCATAAAGTTGCATACCTATCTGGTTCCCTCTTAGTTTTTGTATTCCCGCTTCACTTGGAACATAACACCTCATTAATCTTGGAAATTTACTGGCACAGGATGTTATGATTACCAAGTATTAACATGATTTCAGAAGCAGTTATAGTTTCTGTGGGCACATGGAAGGTGGTGAGAGTGTTCTTCATTATGAGCCTCTAGTAGTGGATCATTTCAGTGCTGAGGGGATAATAAGAGGAAGGGGAATGGGTGAACAAAAGCACAGAGAGGAACAGAGCCCGTGGACAAGGGGTAACAAAGACAGCGGCGTTCTCTGAGAAATGAGCCAATAAAAAACTACTGTTACTGCTTTGGGGGAGACTAGCCTGGACCTTCCAACAAGGGAAACAAGATGGACTTGAGGATTTGGGGATACAATGGGACCTGTGGCCTGTGCCAAACTAAATAACGTTTAGGGAGCATAGGTGGGAGCAAGTATCAGAGGGGCCCAGTCCTAACCAGTGCTCATCAGTACACTTATATGACCAAGTTCTGTGTCTGATTGCCACAGTCTGTCAGCTTTTCATAAATCTTTTCTTAACTCTCCGTGTAATCTCACTCTACCCTGAGTGTATCAATGCTATAAGGTCTAGGTGCCAGCTACTGGGGGAACCACCATGAGTGGATATGGGGCCAGCAACTGGAGTCAGACCAGGGATGTAGATGCCTCAAGACTGTTCTGTCAGTAGCAGGAGTGGATGAGATTCTTGGCTCCAGCCACAGAGGCAAGGAGCAGCATGTGTCCCAACTGGGAGGACAGGGACAGTGTGTGTCCTGGGCACAGCAACAAGGGAGATGGGGGCAAGTGAAGCAAATGAGGCTTGCAGCACAGCATTTTGACTTGGACCACAGGTCGTGGCCTGCGTACGTGGTGCCTGCTGCTCACAGGGGCTGATAGAGTGTCTTGTACTTACACGTGGTTTGACCCCACGTGTGTCTATTCAGCGTGTGTAATTTGCTAGCAAACTTAAAGCTTGACTAGCAGCAAGTAGGAGATGCTGAGTCCAGGCAGGGGTATCAGGTGGGTAGAGAGCCCATGCTGATGGATGGGAGGGACCTGTGAGTGTGCCACTGCAGTCACTTATAACATCCATAAACATAATTGGTGAAAGAATTTCTGTAATAGATCCTCAGTACAAAGGTTCCCTTTGTGAGTCAGGAGTTTTTGAGCTATGTGCATATCAAAGTTGAGAAAGCTGTGCTGGGAAAAGTATCACTGTTGTTTTTCTGTTTTCTTACCTGCTTCTGACCATTAATAGACACAGAAAAGCCTATTTATGTCAATAACTTGATTTATATGGCTACTTTTACAAAACCAGGGTGCTGATGAAGACTGTGTAAGTCAAAAATACTTGTTTTGCCTTTAAGAGAAGTGAATGGGTTGCGTTATAAATTTGGGGGTTTAAGCCTTAACAGGAGGTTCTTGGTCTCATTCGGTATACTAAGCATTTCAGTGAAGTTCCATTCATGATTTCACATTCCAAACTGTAATTCTTTCAGCATTATTATACATGATTCTGAAATGTTAAAGGAATTCTACAACACTGTCCTATAAAAATTAAACTTTTGACAGTCTAGTGTAGAGATTGCTGAAGTTTACCTGCCTCTTCTCTGAACCACGTTACTGCATTTAAATCCTAGATACAGAAAATAGGCAGTTTTGCTGGGGATGTAGATCATGTAAATGATAGGTTTTTTTAACAAAGCAGCAGCTTGATTTAATGAATAGTATTGGGTTACAGAGCTTCGTTCGTAGCCCCCAACCAATTATGTGACAGTAAGCACGTCACTTAATCTCTGTGTCCTACTTTCACCATCTGTGAAACTCTTTGGAAAGTCATGGAAGACTGAATCATAGGTCTTTTCCATCTCTAGATTCTATTAGGTCATCCAACTCTCCATCTGCCAGCAGAAGATTGTTTCCTACATCCACCAGTGTTTTTCCAGTCTGGATTCTGCCCTCCAAGTGATTGGGCTTCCTCCAGCACCACCTTTGGGAGATGATTTTGCAAACCTCGTTGCAAGGAAGCTCTTCCGACAGTCACAAAAAGAAATTTTGTTGTTGTTTTTAATTTAATTTCATTTCATTCTGTTACTTTATTCCCATTATTATACACTTGCTTCTAAGACATATGCAGTTCATACAACACCTTAAAGATCTAGGTAAGATGCAGACTCTCTGTAAGGTATCTAGTAGATAGAATTAATGACATGTAAGGTTTTCAAAAGTAAGGTATGACTCTCTGTAAGAAAGGAAGCTACTTGGTTCTTCCTGAAATTCCATCTAAGGAAGTGTGCAGGCTGCTTCAGATTTAGGATAGTAACAGGATAGAATATGGGAACTTAATAATGGAGCAGAATATTAAATACAAGTGTTGGAATACTTGTCAAGGATGATTAAGTAGGGAGAGAAAGAAGCAAGTATAATTTAGATGTTGAACATAAAAGTCTTTCCCTATTATATAGCACTTTTTTTTTTTGTAGACATCTGTAAATTATGTCTCCCATAATTTGATTTTCAATTGAATCTTTGCTAATACATTAACTATTCTGAGCATTAGTTACAGTAGTTGCTCTTCAGGGTTTTCAGTTAGCATCTTTCTTGTCTAAATCTGAGCATAATGTTAACTGCAGGTGCAGCCCAAACACCTAGACATTTCTCATTTTATCAAACTATAACACTTTGCATGGACACTTTCAATTTAGGTTTTCTTCTTTATTGACCACAAGTTCTTAGAAATTCAGCAAACATAATTTTCTTGAGGTATTAAAGCCAGCATTTTGGTTTTGGCTAGATCTAGGTGGAAGCTGTCAGAATAACTAGGTTTCTTTGTACAGTTTTTCATATTTTTCAGAGCTGTGAATGTGTGGAAGTTATTTGGGTTCTATGTAACAGTAGTTAAACTGCTTTTAAAATTATCATTTGTCAAACAACTGGTATGTGACATGATTTATTTGACTCTGTGCCCGAGGAAGAAAAGGCCAATAGACAGTGCACTGAATTGATAAGGTTAATAGGGCATTTTGTAATATAACACATAAAAAGCATGTATTCTGAAGTAACAAGAAATCTGTCACAGGGGCATGTTTCATAAAATATTCAACTTTTAACAAAGTCCTCCCGTCCAGGATTTTCATTCCTCTATTTCAACTGCTACTGGAAATGCTTGCATTCAGGAATGAAAACTACATGTGTAGTTAGTCTCTTCAGAAAGGAGAATTATATATTTTTTTTTCTTCTAAACTTCATTTTCATGGTCTTAAACTTATATATTCACATATGTTGATAAGTTTTGATGTAACCTGAGAGTCTGAGATAAGTGGGATGTTTCAAACTTTCCAAAGTTTATTTGTAGCACAATACAGGCAGTTTGAACATTTATGTAAATAAAATCACCCTTCTGCATACTTTGCTGTTGAAAAAACCTCTATTGCCCTTATGTAGTAGTAGGTACATTCATATTGGATGTAAGTAATGTTTTGGAAGTCAGTAAATACAGTATTTATGAGCACAGACAGGAAAAAAAAATAAATCTGTATAGCAAACTATTTTTTCTTCCTTTAAGAGATCAGCAGGAGATGCCATGAAATTAAGTTGTTAATAAGAAAGGTGAGCCTTAGATTTTTGTAATGTCTGATCATAAGAAGAGTAAATATATCTTTCGTCCACAGGAAATAAAACCAGATGAAGTTACCAGACTTGCTCTTAGGACAGAAGTTAATTTTGAAAGTGTCTGCAGAAAGGTAAGGCTTGTTTTTTGTTTCCTTTCTCCTGCTTCTGTGAGGTGAGAGTGCTCCTTAGGGAAAATGCATATATGAGTGGGAATACATGCATTTGCACAGTGTGTTCTGTCTGTTTTATTACATCTTCATTATAGACCTTACTTACTTTTCGAAGGAAATTTATCCACTAGGACATATGTAGAAAAAATAGAACAAAAAATATAGCTGAGTGAGTTAATCCCTGATAACCACAGTAGAGTACCAAAAAGCATAGTAGTGGTTTTGAGTCTCCCTAAATAGATTTGTTTTGTTTATATGATACATATACATGGTTCAGTTAGTGTAAATAATCTAAAATTTCAACAACAGTTGGAAAAAGGCTCTAATTTTAGATGCAGAGGGAAGTTGCCACATGTGAGCAAAACATAACAAGTATTAGCCTGAAATAAAGGTGAAGTTTTAACACCCCCATGGCTTATAAATTTCAGTGCATTGCTTCTCCTGAAGGCCGTTTATGATACATTACTAAGTAATAACTGTCTAACTAGTGATGTCTGTAAGAGATGAAATGAAGACATGTATGTAGGTTGGAACATGCTTGTTGAAATAAGCAATTGAGGTTGAGAGCAGACAGGACACTGAAAGAAGAGTGAAGAAGACCAAAAATAAGTAACTTTTTAAGGGATGTGCTGCAGAAATGATGCCACGTTATCCTAAATCCCTATGAGTGGTCCACTGAGGAAGTCTGAAGTCTGAGATGTTTCTAGTCCATACGATAAGTTTTAATGCACAATTGGGTCATTTCCTTCTATAATGGTATCATTAGTTTGTAATATAACTACGATGTTGCAAAGCATAGTGACATGTGAAGTAGTTCAGCTATTAGCATAGTATGCAGCTGGATTTTCCATGCTTCATGTGAACCAAGACAAGTTAATAGAAAAACACCGTAGGAATTTTGTATTTCTGGAGCAGTGTTTGATTGGAAGCATCTTAATGCTTTTCCTTCTTTAAATGATAGAATAGAGTAAGGAAAAAGTCACAGATATACTGACATGGAACTAAAAAGCAGCATTCTTCTTTTAAATTTATTTGCCCAAGATTTTCCAGTCAGAAGGTAAGCTAATGAGAAAATAGTTGTTATAATGTTAGAAGTGGTGCAGAAGTGAAGATTCTGGATGTGTAAGGACACATGGCGATGGATTTCATGCTTGAAGAGGGATGCTAAATTCAAACCGTAAGACACTTTATCATTTCCTGTAAGAGGTGCTTCTGCCAAGAATGCAAATGCATCAGGCTTATGCTGGTTGTGTAAAGTATAAAAGCCCCGAAATGAAATCATAGAATCATTTTGGTTGGAAGAGACCTTTCAGGCATCAAGTCCAACTGTCAACCAAGTCACCACTAAACCATGTTCCTCAGCACCACATCTACACATATCTTACCAATACCTACGTGGTGACTCCACCACCTCCCTGGGCAGTCTATTCCAATGCTTCACAACACTTTCAGTGAAGAAATTTTTCCTAATGTCCAACCTAAGCCTCCCCTGGTGCAACTTGAGGTTATTTCCTCCATTTTGTCTTGTTCTATTGCTTGTTACCTGGGAGAAGAGACAGACCCCCACCTTGCTACAACCTCCTTTCAGGTGGTTGTCTCCCCTCAGCCTTCTTTTCTAAAAGCTGAACAACCCCAGGTCCCTCAATTGTTCCTCAGAAGACTTCTTCTCTAGATGCTTCACCAGCTTTGTCGCTCTTTGGATGGATGTGCTCCAGCACCCCAACGTGCTTCTTGTAGTGAGGTGCTGAAAACTGAACACAGTATTTGATGTGCAGCCTCACCAGCACCAAGTACAGGGGGACAATCACTTCCCTGGTCCTGCTGGCCACACTATTTCAGATACAAACCAGGATGCTGTTGGCTTTCTTGGCTGCCTGGGCATGCTGCTGGCTCATATTCAGCTGACTGACAACCGGTACTCCCAGATTCTTTTCTGTCGGGCAGCTTTCCAGCCACTCTTTCCCAAGCCTGTAGCATTGCATGGGTTTGTTGTCACCCAGGTGTATGACCCAGCACTTGCATGGGGTTGTTGTTACCAAAGTGCAGCAGTTGGCCTTATTGAACCTCACAGAGCTGGACTCAGTCTATCAATCCAGCCTGTCCATATCCCTCTGAAGAGGCTTCCTGTCCTCAAAACAGATCAAGACTCCCTTCCAGCTTGGTGTTATCTGCAAACTTACTGAGGGTGCACTTGATCCCTTCATCTAGATCACTGGTAAAGAACTGAACTGTCCCCAGTACTGAGCTCTGAGGAGCACCAGTTGTGACTGCCTGACACCTGGTTTTAACTCCATTTACCACCACTCTTTGGGCCTGGCCATCCAGACAATTTTTTACCAAGTGAAGAGTACACTCATCCATTCCCTGAACAGCCAGTTTCTCCAGGAGAACACTGTGGGAAATGTTGTCCAAGCCTTTACTAAAGCCCAGGTAGACAACATCCACAGCTTTTGCCATATCCACCAAGTGGGTCACCTTGTCATAGAAGGAGATCCAGTTAGTCAAGCAGGACCTGCCTTTCATAAATCCATGCTGACTGGGCCTTATCGCCTCATTGTCCTGTACATAACAGTTGATAGCACTCAGGATGATCTGTTCCATAACCTCCCCTGGCACTAAGGTCACACTTGACAGGCCTGTAGTTCCCCAGATCCTTCTTCTGGCCCTTCTTCTAGGTGGGCTTCACATTTGTTACCTTATCACCAACTGGGACCTCCCCTGTTATCCAGGACTGTTGTTAAATTAGGAAAAGTGGGTTGGTGAGCACATCTGCCAGCTCCTACAGTGCCCTTGGGTGGATCCCCTCTGGTGCCACAGACATGTGTGTGTCTAAGTGTTGTAGTAGGTCACTGACCATTTCCCCCAGGGTTATGGGGGCTTCTTCTGTGCCCTGTCACATGTCTTCCCCATCCACAGAGGGCTGGGCACTCGGAGAACAACTAGGCTATTAAAGACTGAGGCAGAAACACATTTGGTACCTCAGCCTTTTCCTCATTCTCAGTCACTGTGTTTTCTGCCTCATCCAGTAAAGGATGGAGATTGATGCTGTTTGTTTCAAAGGAGTTTACAAGTTTACAGTTGTAATTTTATTACCTAAGAGAACAATTTTATTGCCAATAATACAGAAGTAATATTATTAACCTTAATAGTTCATTTTGTCCCATTATTTTTATGTATTTATAGTCATGGCTGACTGTATGCTTTCCATATTTACTTAAAATAAGCTTTCATTTAGCTGTAATTCTTGAAAACAGATGATACAGATATCTTCATGTAATTGGTTTTGGGTCTAGAACTGTTGTTATTTCTTTTGCTTTCTGCTGCTGGTCCTGTTTTCAGTGGAATGAAAGTCTGTTAAATCTCACACTTTGCAGTGAATGGGTCTCATGTTTAAAATCAAGTGTACGGATGAGTGCTGATGCTTTTTTTGTGAACACATAGAGGGGTTTTAACTATGTAGTAGTGAGGTTAAGAACAACATCTGTGTAGAACAACATCTACAATTAATTATTAGAGTACTCTTGACAAGTAGTGGCTAAGCCTTCACAGCTTTATTGGTTGCTATTGGTTTGCCCTAGTGTATCCACAAATAAAGAAGGCATCCCCTCTGTGCTTTAACAAGGTTAATTTTTCCAATGTATTATTCCTTTTTTTCCCACAGTTAGTTATTAAACATACAACAAAAAAAAATAATTGATTTTCTAGCCCTAGCAATATTCTGTAGGTCACATGAAATGCAGACCACAATGTTTACCTTTTCATTAACTTGAGTTTTGAAATATTTGAAGGAAAACATCCTGTGACTGTTTTCATTTTCAGAATAGGTTTGTTTTCATTGATAAAAGGCAATCTGCTTTTAATTCACTGTGGAATGCTGAATATTAGTTTTGCAGTGTGGACATGTACTCACGATATTTGTTAAAATCTCAGTGGGCAGAAGGAATTAATGTTCCATTACTATGCTTCCCCGTATATTTTTCAGAATTAGCTAAGCATACCTTTGTATTTAAAAGAGGTTTGCATAGATTTCAATCACGTACAACAAGATTGTGCTAAGTGTTTAGCAAGTGGCACTTGAACTTAAGTTCTTATGATGTAGCTCTCAATATGGCTGTACTGTTGGTTGCTAGTAAGCAAATCAGATTTAGGGTAGTTGAAGAGTGAGTTGGTAAGAGTCACCAGCCACATGACACAAGACTTCTTCCTTTTCCAATTTATAAAAATGTTACAGGGTTTACCGCATCACTGTAAGACAAAGTGAACAGTTCTTTGTGCACCTCTACTGAAATGCTTTTAATCCATTTTAATATTGAGTCACCTAGCACCACTGCTACCAGCAGGAGATGAATTCTGCTGTAAAAGCTGGAATGAATGTTGCCATGAAACTTTAACCAGACTTTGCGTTGTTGGTGCTTAGTTACAGCTGTTGAAAAATGGAACCTTTATTTTCTAGATTTTGACTAGGTTTTTGTGCACGTCCTGTGCACAGTTGTGTACTGTCAGCAAGAAGTGTATTTGCCAGCCATTAATAAAATTAAAAAAATTTGTGCCAGATCTGTTGTCTGTTGTTTTTTTCTAAACTGGTATTTCCATCTGTGATTGCATTTTGAAGTGTTCTGTACAGCATATATACCTGAACTGTTCCAGGAGGCTTGGTTTATTATTGTTGTGCTTTAGCACAATGAAGTTGGAAGCCAGTCCTAAAACTGCTATTATTACAAGCAGGGAACTGACTTGAAAACTGACACAAGATCTTAACTGTTATCTTCAACTTATTGCTAACAAAACCTACCTAAGTTACTTTAAGATCGGCAGGATAGATAGGTTAATAAGTAATTATATTTTTCCAATATTACAGAAATTATGTGTATCATCTGTGCAGTTTCTCTGGAGAAAACAATATTGGGCCACCCGTCAACACTTTCATCATAGCAGCATTTGGTTTTTTTGCCTTTGCACCAGGGCTAGCAGATATTCACTAATCTATTGTAGCATCACATTTAGGTTTTCTTACAATAAGTCTTTGGTGTACATTGACATGAGAAAAACCCAAACCCTGTGTTTTAAACACAAAGAATGACAAAATTCTGCTCCAGCATAATGGAACTTTGCTACAAGCAACGATCTCAAGTGCCATCTTACTTTAAGTCAAAATACTTATCATTTTTTATAATTAATACAATCCATGTGCTTCAGAATTCAGTGACTTTCAGATTTTTAGGGGGAGCAGAATTTGAAACTGAAAATGGAAAGAAATACTATTTTTTAATTTGAGTGAAGATTAGAGCACCAGTATATATTATTGCCACATGCTTCTAACTTGCAGAAATACCAGCAAATATTTGTGGATGATAAATAACATTCTGTATTTCTTTGCTTCCAAATACAATTGTCACATAACCTTAGTAGCATAGTTTCCCTTTTTTTTCCACTGAGTTCTAATATGTGGTGCTTGAGAAGAGACCCACCATTTCCTACTATGTCCTGTATTTTCACTCCAATTTTCACTCACAAAAAAATATTGTACTCCAATCCTGTCATGTTTGAATCATGCAGATGCGGGTCTACAAAGAGAATTCTGCACAGGAAATTTTGAGTATATTGTGATCTTGAAAGTTTGTTGGGACCATGCCACATCCCTCTCAGTCTCAGCATTACTGAAAAGCTTGCCACAGTTTCTGAGTGTGTTGAGAAATTTCTTCTAGACCAGAATGTAAGCCATTACTAGCCCTTAGAAGTATTTTTTTTTTTTCTTTTTTTTTTAAACTAATGTAAGGCATGGTGTGCTTATTTTGGATTGTTTCATGTTCAGGAACCAACTTTGTCATGTTTGGAATTTGGAAGGAATGCGAAGGCTTTAGAAACAGGATCTCAGACAGCTCATACACAGCCATGGAGAGACGTGCCAGGATTTCACTGAGCAGTCTGGTACACAGTATGATTTTGATCATTAATATAAGCTGCCTGATGAAGACAGCTGTACTTAACATGATTTTGGAGGGATGACATTAGTGCTGTCTAGCTTCAGGTCCAGATATTTTTAACAAATGACCAACAGATGATGTTATACTACAGTTCTGGGGATTATTTCAGGGGTGAGTGAATGTAATATCTGTGGCTCTTTATATAGATGGCTCAAATGAATTTGGGATTGAGGAACCAGATAAAATACTGACAGTGACAAGAAAAAGTCTTCTGTGATTTATGACATGAGATTTCTACTGTTTCACACACGAGAAGACTTATGTTTCACTGCTCAGACTCCTGCATGAATTCAGTGGATCACTGGTGAGGGACTAAGGAAGTCCTTGAGCAAGAAGTATATGAGAGAGAGCTAGAAAGGTATTTCTACCCAGGGCAGAGAAGAACAAAAAAGATAAAGTTACAGGACTGATTATGAATTACCTTGATTTCTTTCAAGAGTGTTTACATCATACTATCAAAGTAGTATTTCTCAGATTCATATCACCTTCTTTTTAAACCATGCAGGCGATAGCCTGAGATTAATCTATCAGTCCACAACCTCTCTCTCATCAGTACCAAAAAAAAGAGCAAGGGTAGCGTGCTCCCAATGCTTGTGTTGTTTTATGATGATCTTTGTAGGTTTACACTGAAAACATGTTTCACATCAACAAGCTGTGAAAAGCAGTTTATGAAAGGCTATTAACTTTGAGGTATAAATTAACAATCTTTGCTGTTTTGTGGTTTGATTTTTGGCTCAGTGGCAGCATATAGCTGGTGTTTTGGAGGGACCTATGAAAAACTTAGAATCATAGAATCATTTTGGTTGGAAAAGACCTTGAAGATCATCGAGTTCAACCATTAACCTAACACTGCCAATCCTGTCACTAAACCATGTCCCTGAGCACCTCATCTACATGTCTTTTAAATACCTCCAAGGATGATGACCGCAATACCTCCTGGGGCAGCCACTGCTTAACAGCGAAGAACTTTTTTCCCGATGTCCAGTCTAAACCTTCCCTGATGCAACTTGATGCCATTTAATGGTCTTCTATCACTTGTTACCTGGGAGAAGAGACTAACCTCCACCTGGATACAACCACTCAGTGAGGTGCCCAGAACTGAATACAGTATTTGATGTGCAGCCTCACTGACTACACTTCCACAGTCCTGCTGGCCACACTATTTCTGATACAAGCCAGGATGCTGTTGGCCTTCTTGACCACCTGGTCACACTGCTTGCTTATATTCAGCCAGCTGTCGACCTACATTCCCGGGTCCTTTTCTGCTGGGCAGCTTTCCAGCCACTCTTCCTCAGACCTGTAGCATTGCATGGGGCTGTTGTGACCCAGGTGTATGACCCGGCAGGTGGCCTTGTTTAACCTCATAGAGTTGGCCGTGGCCCATTGATCCACCTCATCCAGGGTACCCTCTGAAGAGCCTTCCTACCCTTAAGCAGATGAACAGTCCTGCCCAGACTCATATTGTCAGCAAACTTGCTGAAGCTGCTGTCGATCCCCTGATCCAGATCATTGATAAACATAGTAAAGAGAACTGGCTCCCACACTGAGCCCTGGGGAACACCAGTTGTGACTAGCTGTGAACTGGACTTAAATCCATGCACCACCACTCTTTGAGGCTGGCCATCCATCAGTTTTTCACCCAGTGAAGATTATGCCCATCCAAGCCATAAACAGCCAGTTTCTCCAGGAGAATGCTGTGGGAAGCAGTGTTCAAGGCTTTACTAAAGCCCAGATAAACAACATCCACAGCCTCATCTGTTAAGCTGGTCACCTTGTCATAGAAAAACACTTAATACTCTTTTTATCTAAATTCTAGTTGTTACACTCTTCTTAAATTAGAAACCATATATGGATTATCAGACCATAATTATAAGAAGAATATATCATAATAGCTTAATGATCACCTACATGGACTGTTAACAGTCTCCATCTCATTCCTCTCCCCACCCCTTCTTTCTACATATCAGTTCCTGAAAATGTTACCAACTTTACTACTTTTGCTTCAGAATGAATGTATTGCCTTGTACTACAAAGAAGTTTCCATTCTCCAACAATGTGTTTATGCTATGAACAGTAAAATAATAATACTCCATTTATTTTCCTACATGTTAACATGTTATATTACATTCCTTTCTTATTTCAGTGTGGAAAAAAATCGATACATTTGCATATCAGAGATCATACATACTTTTCTTTATGCAATAATTGCATCTTCGGGTTTTGGAAAAGTGTTGCACTGATTTAATTGCACAATTTTCTGATAGACAGACTAAAGTAATTGACTTGATGCTGGGAATCAGTGTTGCAAAACTGAATTCTTTTTGTCCTGAGTATTTTGACTCTGAATGGAAGTTACACTGAATGTATGAAGCCACTGTTTCCTGAGAATTTTCCATGTCAAACACCAGATGTTAACATTAAATAGGAATGTCTGTGGTCTTCCTAAGGCTACTGACGAAGTGAAGAATTTTACATTCAGTGATGAATATCACATTCAGGTGTAAATACTTCTCTCTGTGACTGATTGTTTTTTGTTTCCTTTTCCTGAAGGTTTCTCATCTTTCAGATTTTATCACTTGAACTGTGGGCTCTTTAGCATGTCTCTTGTATGTACTCCTCTTTATTTTAGGGCCTAGAATCCATTCCTATGGCTGCAACTGAAGTTTCATGTCAAAAACTCACAGACTTAGTTTTATACTGGCAAATCTTTCTCCACTCTTCTTCCACTTACTTCTCCACCTGATTTTCCATCTGTCTGCTAGCCCAGCCAATATCAGTCCTTTCAAAGGCTTTCAGTGGGGGAGTTCAGGCTCCTGTATACCCTGTGTTCTGTCCATTGCCCTCCCACTTCTGATTAGCCATTCACCCACCCCCCACAACACTCTTTGCCTTACTTTCTCTGGGCCAAGATGTATCTCTCTTCTCCGTTAGCCTCTTCGTAGTCAAACCAGGCTGCCACACATGTGCCTCAGTACAGTGACCATTTGAGAGCAAGGAGATAGACTAGATCAAAGTTACCATCGTCAACAGCAGAGTAGCAATTGCAGTGATCTCAGCTTAATTACGGCTCAGGTTTTGTCCATTTTGGAAAGTGTTTTTTTGAAGTTCAGTATTGAAATAAACTGGGCAGTTTTCCAGGGGGATGCTGTGTTTCTCTCTGACACAGAAAGCCTATCTCCTGTCAAATTTTAAATTACTTGTACAGGAATTTTTCTACCACCCATTTGCATTCCTGTGAAGCTGTATTCCTCAATTTTGTTGCCTGGCTTGCTGGATTGTTCAAGATTATTAAAGTATATTCCTGTCCCTAGACAAGGCTCAGTCTCAAAAGAGTGTTTTAATTCAAATATGCTCATTTAACTTAGTTTGTCAGATCAGTATGTGGGCAGGCATATTGTTGTCAGTAAAACTCAGGGGAAGTTGATTCACATTTTTGTAAGCAATATTTGCCTTGAATCTTGTAAGTAATTCAGACAGAATAAATGCATCTGCAAAAGCATAAATGGATAAAAAGGTGTGCAGGGAAGACCAATGTTTTTAAGCTCGTATATGTCTGTCATAGTAATGTTGTGATACATGGTGCTTCATACGTATATGGCTCTATTTTTTCAGTCCCATAAAGATTTGTATCACAGCACTCCTGAAAGATAAGCAACTCTCAACTTTAATTCCTATTTTAAATGAGGATTTAAGTGATGTGTATCTGAAGATGATGAAGAGAAAGCTGGACAGGAAAGATGAGCTGCATCATAGTCAAAATTGTACCGCACTGCGGGCACTGAAAATTTGAAAGGTCATAAAGGAATACTTAAACTAAAAGCAGCAGGTAGACAATATGCATGGAGGAACATCTGATGATGTGACCAACAGGGGCCTTCTGCCTACTTTTCTGGATGTCTCTTAAAGGCCAGTGAGTTAACAGCTTGATCCAATAAATAATGAAGGTGAATCAAGACTGCCTACAGTGCCAGTTGATTGACACTTCCAATACTAAGCTACAGAGAAAGGGTGTCAATTATGAATGCTTCCATACCAGTCCTTGAACCGAAAAAATTAATGGGGTGAAACTAGAATACCTGACATACAACACTATATAATAGATAGCCTCTTTCCACCAGGTCTTCAAGGTAATTAACAGTACCATATTTACAGGGAATAAGAGAGGATGTATGTGCATGATAGCAGTGCTGTGTTGTGGAACACTCTTTCAAGTCTAAACAGCACAAATGTATTACAGGAAAAGAAAGTGGTAAGAAGCCATTTGAACAGAACTTCCAACTGTCATAAAAGTTTGGTACTCCTAATGTGCTACGCTTTCCAGTCAGAATGATGACAGTGAACAGAAAATGTTAAATGAGATTAGAGAAGCTACAAATTTAGGACAGATATTAACAGTGAGAGTTTTCAGTTACCTGTGATTAATTTGGTTACTAAAGAGAGAATGTTTGAATTGCATCCTTTATGAATCCGTAGGAAAAGTATTAGTTCTATAAAGTTGATTCGCATGAAGGTGGATATGCTCAACCAAAGAAATCAAAATGCTTTCCCTGTCTTGCCATCTGTTGATGTGCTAATGTTCTAGGTAGTGGTACCCATGGAGCAGTTTCAATGGAGGTTCAGTTAGAAGCATTGACTCATAACAGGGTGGTTTTGTGTGAGAAACCAAGATCAGTGTACCACTGAGGGAAAGGTGACCCATAGTTCATTACCTCTTGATGTTATTTTGATAAGCACAATAAAGTTGGCACAAGAATAAAAGTGTGAGGCGAGAGATTATAAGGTGAAATATACATGACTTGGAATCTTTCATTATTTTGGTTGGTTAGAGAATTTAAAGTGTTAAGATGTCTTTAATGTTATATAAACAGTTGTAATCACATGTTAAAGACTGACAGCTACTCACACATTACTGACTGGAAAAGCTCTTTCTGTATATATGATTTGTAGTGTGACTCAGAATTACATTACAAAACCAGAAAAAAATAAATCTGACACTCATGATATTTCTAAAAATTAATAACAGCTGCTGCTGTCCTTTGCTTTACTGAAATGAAACTCTCAGATTTTCATTACATATCATATAAAGTACAAAATCATTCCAATTTCATCCCCCTTTTTTTACCCAGATCAGTTTTTAAATTGCTGCCACTCCGGTATTTTGTGGTTTTTTTATTTGGTTGGGTTTTTTGGTTGTTTTTTGGGTTGTTTTTTTTTTCCCCTTTAGTAGAA
>WUAM01000179.1:8685747-8696230 GCA_024336885.1 Actenoides hombroni | reverse complement strand
TCTCAATGGGAAAAAAAAAAAAAAAAAAGAGATTCTTAAACTTGAACAGACTTCACAAATCATAAATGTATCAGGTAGCTGGAAAAACCAAATAGTAATATGCAGAATATGAAAATTTCTGGAAAGCAATAAAATACAGGCCTGTTTAATTGTGATCTCTGTCCTGCTGATTTGTAGAACTGAAAGAGTGTCTTTTAATATGATTGTCCTGGAGGATGTATCGGGGTCCTGCAACATGTCTGTCTTAACACTTTCTGAAAGAATACTGGAAAACTGAAAGATCTTTGCACAATAAGAAACATTTGTCTTTTAAGTGCTATTCTGAGTTTGGGAGTTCATTTGATTGGGATATGAGGTAAAATATTCATTATATTTTTCTTTAGGGACTTTTCCTATTGCTTAACTGAAACAAATTCTGAACTAGTAATTAATCTCTAACAGTGCTGCTTATTTAAATATAGTTGTCTTTCATAATCTCATATCTTTAAAAATCAAATTAATTCAGAAATTTGGTGGATGACTGTAGTGGATGTAAGTACAATTCATGCAGTATTTTGTAATGCTTAAAAATACCCTTACATCAGACCAAAGTTCCATCTAGCCTAGTATCTTTAACAGTAGTCTAAAAGAGTTTTAAGTAGCGGGGTAGAGGAAGCACATACTGATACATCATCCAACTGCCAACTCGATGAGCTTCCAGTTTATAGCTCAGGGACATCTTCTGATACTGTACCTTATTGTGTTTAATAATCCTCAGTGGATTTATTTTCTGCAGATTTGTCTTCTCTTAAATCCCTGTAGCCTTGTGGAATCTAATCCCTTATGGTGTTGAAGTCCTTTCTATGTATTATGCTCTTATGAAAAACAGTGTTTTTCAATGTCTCGGCAGAGAAGGCCAGGAGCCTCTTGGGCGTTGTTAGAGAGTGTTGCCAGTGGGACAAGGGAGATGATCTTTGCCCTGTATTTAGCACTGGTGAGGCCACACCTTAAGTGCTAGATCCAGTTTGGGGTTCTGGCAGTACATGAGGAACAAAGACAGATTGGAATGACTCCATCAAAGGGTGGCAAGGTGACTAAAGACATATGAGTAGAGACTGAGAAGGAGGGGCATCTTATCAATGTGTTTAAATATTGGGTAGGGCAGGGTAGGGAGGGGGCAGTGTAAAGAAGATCGAGCCAGACTCTCTGTACTGCTGTCAAGTGGCAGGACAAGATGAGCACAAAGTGAAATACTAGAAATTCTTCTTGAACAAGAAAAACCTTTTTCACTGTGAGGGTGACAGAGCACTGGCACAAATGCCCAGAAAAATTGTGTAGTCTCCATCCTTGGAGATACTCAGAACCTTACTGTACACAGTCCTGGGTAGCCACCTCAGGGTGACCCTACCTGGACAGTGGGTTTGAACTAAATGATATGCGGACCTCTCTTCCTACGTCATCTACTCCTTGTGATTTTGTATACTTAAGTCTTAGTCAAGCAATTGCTTCCTAGCCATCAGCAGCTGCACAAGGGAGTTACTGGATGTGTCTAAAACTTATAGCCACTGTGTAATACCTCAGTGTATTCCAGTTGGGATGACATTGGAATCAACTAGCAGGAACAAGTTTAATTTTTGAATTAAGTGTGACTCTGTTGCTGGTATGGCCACCTCTCTCCCCTGCAGACTTTGTATCTTCATAGCCCAGAAATTTCTGCACATTCTTCCATCCTGTGTTAAATTCTTGAAGGCTCAGCATTCTAGTTGGTCCATTTTGTATTATTATCTAGGCATGTCTTTGCCCCACTCAGTTAGGCTTTCTTTTCCACATCCTATGGAAATGTCAGTATATGTGGTACTATCTTCCTGAATGGCTGCTCAGAGGGAGTTAGAAATTCAAATAACCTTCCATTTCCCAGTGTTTTTTGTTGTTATTTGCACTGTACCATATGGAACAGTATGTAAGGCCAGAAGCATCAGGCATGGAAATATGTTTACTGTGGTTTTGTGGGGAAAGATCATATTTTGTAGAAAAAGCCATGCATTTACCTGCTATATACAAACTCCTTAAGTTTTCCAGATGCAAATGCTAATATGTAATGCTTTAAATAAATGAGTAAATAAATCCAAGCCAAATGCTATTCCATCAAATGCTTGGTATGTGACTTCTCTGGTTCCAATAAAAGGCAAGAAAAATTCCTTTTGGTAAGTGTCATCGGCTGTAATAAAGTCTTTCATGGACGCCTTATCCTTCTTTTAGCAGATGAGTACCATATTTTAGAGTTGATTCACACTAAAGAAAAAGAAAGTTAAAAGGTTGTAAATAGTTTGGGGAAAAAAAAAAAAAGAAAAAGCCTTTAAGGAGCTTATGTTCTAAAGTGTTTTTTTTGCATGTGCTTAGAGATCTAGGAGCATTGGTTTATCTTGGCATGTGACCATGTTTCTTACTCCATTCTTACAGCTGTAATTTGTGGCTATGTAATTCTGTCTGAAGGAGGCCTGACTTATCAAAACATCTCTCTTTTCATCGTCAAAAACACTTCTGAGCTTTTACTTTAAAGAAAAGAAAAAAGATAACATACACTAAACATGAATGAGAGAGGAGAGATTAGGTTACTGGCATAGCTTCATATTTTAATGGGTTACTACTACTTTTATCTGAGGCCTAGTGACTCACCTGGATCCCAGCTTTAATGCACTATACAAACAAGTAGTGATGGTTGAGAATTGATAAGATTTTTTATGTAGAACTGGGCAATTTTTTTGTAAACTGATAAATCCAATGAACTTGCCTGGAGGTTGTTGATAAACTTCAGAACAATTTTTCCTAATCATAACAACATAACATTTTCAGTATATAAATGATTTTAACAGAACTTGTATCTGTAATACTGTTTAGACAGAGACACCTCACAAAGCACTACCAATTTATTTTTATAGTGATATGGAAAGTTTTTCATTCTGTGATGATTAGATTTTAAAAATCTTGAGAACAATGCTTTCCAGTCCAGTAACATGACATAGAAGAAATGTTCTCAGAGTACACACCGTCAAATAGTACTCCTTCAGATGCACAGGTTTTTTCTTCAGACTTAGTGATAAAGCAAGCACTTTTTTTTTCAGTATCTTTTAAGACAGTATTATTTTTAATGTGTTTTGTTTTTTGTGTTTGTTTGTTTGTTTGTGTGGTTTTGTTTGGGGAGGGGAGGGAGTTACAGCAGTATTTTCTTAACTGAAAGTGTTGGGCTGATTTCTAATTGTAGACTGGTGATAGATCATTTTGCAATACTAGGCAGGTGATCTGATGTGAAAATGAGTAAGTAAAATAGCAGGTAGAAGATACTTGGAAACTAGGAGCTGCTTTATTTTCAATAAATTTAAATATACTTTCCACAATAGTAATACACATTTTTGAGTGCATTTTTGTATTTGCATGGGTTCTGATCCATGCCTAGTTCTGTGCTCTAGAGCACTTTTGCATTTTGAAGTTCTTAGCTCTAATATGTATTAGTATGAGAATAATTTTATAGAAACATCATCACAACATTGTTTGTCTCGGAGATAATTCTACCTTTATTTTATGAATTTTAAAAGACACTACATCATTTTTGTCTCTATTTACTCAAAGCCAAGAGTGCAACTAGTGGATATTTAAGTGTTTGACAGCCTCTTACTAGAGAGAAAATTCCAAAGTTTTTAACCATGCTCTTTTGTATTAATCCCTCAGTGAAGGGACAAGAGATGCTTCACAATTCAGCCTATTTCATCAGCTTTGCATGCAGATTGAAGAGGCTGCAAGGCCATTGGTTTGTACTGCATCTTAAATATGTTAATCATTTTTCTAAAGTACATAGACTTTCTACCATGGACTGCTCAAATGTTCTTCCCATGAAAGTAAACTTTTTGGAGCATAAATTCTGAAAGTGGTTTCTAAGTTTCTGCTACTACAGAGACAGCTGATACGGTAAGGAAATCTTGCATCCAGATGAACCATACTTCAGCCTCTTAACGCCTTCAACATGTTAAGCCTTCCTGTAGTGTGAGAGGCAATTTATCATGCCTTGCAACAATTGTTTTCTTGCTTCTTAGTTGTGACATTTTTTTCTGAGACATGTCAGTGTGACAGAATCTTCCTCATTTTCATATAAATGTCACAACTTTAACTGGAGCTTTCTCACTGAGAGATTGATCTGGCCTATGCATCAAGTATGATACTTTGACAAGTAGAACGCTTGAAACATTTTATTCAAGTCATTTTCACATAAACTTGCAACCATAATACGGGCATGTAACACAAGAATATGAAAGTGCATTGAAGAATACAAAGCTAGTGCCTGAATATTATAAATTAGAGCTCTTCAGATAAAGATGCAAAGATACTGAAATTAAGACTTGTGGAAGAAAAGTGAAGGAAATCTTAAAGTTGCAAAAACAAGTGGCATTTCACTGTATCTGTAGCATTTAGTTGCATAATAAAAACTTCCCAATAACATATTCTTTGGTTTTAATTCAAGTTAAAATCTTTCAGCACCTTTTAGGATTTGGAGAAAATGAAAATGCCTTATCAGCATAAATGTGAGACACAGGATAAACCACTTTTCAATGTCTCATTTATGAAATTCACACCCTGCTGGTCTCGAATGAGTACACTCCAAACAATGCATGAATAACTATAGGAAGGTACATTTGGTGTTTGCACTCACTTGACACTGCATAGTAAACTCTGGAGCAGAGAGAAAATAAGTAGACTTTTACTAAGACAAAAACAACCTACACAATATGTTGGTTCCATTGGTGACCAATCTGTCATTTTTGTTATACTTTTGTCTAGAAATATGCAAATATCAAATGTATTTCAGGATTAAAAAAAATATATAACAAACCCCTCCAGTAATAAGCCTGACATACAATATGTTCCTTATGCACAATGTTTGCCTAAAGATCTGAAATGTGGGAGGTAATTGCTTCACACTCGTTTTTACGAGTTGGTTTTTCAAAGGAAATTTGAGACTGCAAATCAGCAGATTTGTAATAGAATTATCACGAAATTTAAATCTGATTTTGCTCCCACTGAGACCAATGGCAAGATACCTTTCAAACACGATGGGAATGAGCCCCATGTCTGGTAAAATGTATTCTAAAGTATAATTTGATGTGTAAAATAAGCTTTTATCAGAACAGGTTTTATAAATGTTTTTCAATAAAAATGCACGTAGTGCCATAAATATATTCCAGTATGAAAGAAGTAAGTTAAGGTGTCTGGGTCAAAACTGAAGAGTCAAGACACTGAAAATACTGGTTGGCACTTCCCTATTTAGAACTACTTCTACACATGCTATATAATAAACTCTTTTACTGCGTTGTGATTTACTACACTTAAACAGGGTAAGTTAAAGTCACATTCCTTCATTTTTTTTAATCCTAAAATCCCTTATTTTTCTAAATAGACTTTTCATGTTATCTCAGGCAATTTTTGTGCTATTGTACATCACTGTTACGTTGCTTAACACACATTTCAAAACAAGTACAATATTTTGCTACGGAAAACAAAGCTACATTTTTGTAGCTACAATATCCCCAATATTCAAAGTTACGGCGTTAAACACCTTTCCAAACCAGGCCAATCCCACTGAGAGGACTAAGTCCAGTATTACAACTTGCTCCACCCACACAGATGCTCAAGGTGCTCTGGCTCCTTGCTGACTTCAGTGGAGTTCTACAAGTAGTTTGGGTATAGACACGTGAGCAGGTTACTGCCTCATACACCAAGGGATAAACTGGATTTCTTTGGCTGCTCCGTGTCCAGTTAGTGCTCTCTTATCCCACATTCAGCATCAGGCACAGTGAGGTACAAGCACACGACCTCTTGCCAGGAAGCAGCCCGTGCCCACAGCCTAGCTTCCATTACAGTAGGTTTTGTGTCCATTGCCCAAGCTGCTGTCAGGACTTTCACCCCAATTTTGACCTAAGCCTATAGAAAGGTGAATGCACTTCTATCCCTTAACACCTCTTAATCTTAAAAAAACTTTTTGGGCTGAGATTTTGGAAGCCTAGACTTTAAACGGACCCTCATTTTTGCAGACATATGTAATAAATGGCTTTCTAGTAGATCTAGTTTCCAAATTTTGCTTCTCTTCATTGCCCATCCTGGTGACTGATCGCTCAAATGGATCTCACAGCAAACAAGAAGGGGACCTGCAGATATAGATGGTATTCATTCTGCACTCACAATGTTGGGTAGTAATCACTCTGTTGCTGTTTCATAGATTCATTTTAAGTATACATACTTGTGCAAATTTGTAACCAAGTTATGATTAAGGTAAAAATACTTTAAAATCGTGAAATAAGCTTAACTATATGTAGTCAAGAACAAGTTGATCTCTAAAGGTTATTATGATAATTCATAAAACTTCCAAATTAAATCCATAGGGCTCTATTGGATAAAATACTTCCAAACAGTGCCCAAAGGTATTCTCAATAGTGATAAGAGAACCACTCCGTACTCCTCAGATTTTTCATTAACTATGTACTGAGTAGCACATGCATTTTTTATTTTTTATTTTTTTAAAGATACTGAGCTTTCCAAGTTTCATTATGTGTTTTGAACTGCTGATTAAAATCCACCAATACCAATAAATATTTCTAGGTCCCTTTGTTTCAAATGTAGATCCTTCATTTTACAGATCAGAAATCTTCTGAAAAAAACACTAGATCCCCTTGTGGTATGTTATTTCACAGTTTAAAAACAAAGTCACAGCTACTGTAGCATACAGCAGGGTGCACTGCAAAAGCAAAATAATTTGGGGATGGAAGGACGAGCGGTGTACCCAGCACCAGTTAAGCAGTTCAGCAAACACTTTAATTTGGGCTGGATTTTTCCCCCCTAATGTTGTATTTGGTTCTTGAACAGCCTAAAGTAAGATGTTAAATACATTGACATTGTTCTCCCTCTAATATATAGTATATTTTCGACTTCATTGTTTAATTATTGAGATGTACATTTTTAAAGTCAAATACAGTACTTAAGGGGGAAGCAGGTAGTAGGCTTTTTTCATGATAAAAATACTTTGTTAGAGATTGTGACCTACTTCTGTTTGTGTTGCCACCTGAGTTAATTGCCTATATTATTTTGATGATCAAACTGTTGTTCAGGTTGGATGTTTTTTCACAGATGACTATACCAGGGACTCTTCATCATCTCCAAGAGCCCTTTTCTTAACAGATATTTGTTTTTATCCACATGAAGTTTGCAGAAGTCTTTTAAAAGCCCCACCTTGAAAAATCTCTTCAACATAGAAAGGTGGATAAGTTCTTTAATACATGTGCACAGATGAAAGGTTTCTTTCAAGACCCCATCTGTTTTTTACTTAAGAAAATGGAAAAAACTTCTAAGGTATTAAAAATGTAAACGTAACTTTTCTTGCAGGGGTATAACTGATATATATATGTATACATGTATTTCTCTGCTATATGTTAATATTCCTTGAAAACTGCACATACTTTTCTCATTAATATCAACGTGTCCTAGCAGGTTTTATTTTAATAGTACTGTAGCATTACCCTTAAGTTGGTTTTCATTCTCGTGTTTTCTGAAATAGCTGACATTAGTACTTTCTATTCCATTTTATTTAATTCATTATACATAAATTTTTGCTACTTTTTAAAATATGTTCAACTCATTCACCGGTCATATTCCCACTGAAGTCTATTATCACCTAAACTCCAAATTTTCAGCACCTAAGAAAGGCTCATGTTTTTATGAATTAGTTAGATTTTCAAAATTTAGAGTATCTGTGCATGAATCACCAGTTTCACACATTTCAATAGTAATAAAAAAGTAATGCCAATTTAAATGCTTAAAATCCAGTTACAGATTTGGTTGAGAAGCAGCTGAAGTGCTTCAAAGTCACATAAGGTGTGTGGGTGTGTATGTTCTGTAGTTTTGTTTCTATAGTGTTTACATCCTAGCGAAGTTTATATATGATACTTCAGTTCAAAACCTTTGGCACCATCTCATCCATTTTCTTGCATATTTCTCAGTATCTGTCAAAAGAAAAGAAATAATGTTACACAGCCGACTAAACAGATACAAAACAAGTATTTGCCAAATACCCTTTTGTCAGCTTGAAGGAGCAGGTCAACAAACAGTAAAATAAATTTTGTTTCCTCACTCTGCATGAATACTTGATAACGTTTAGAGAGGCTAGATGGGGAGACTTAAAGGCGTGAAGCATAAATTTCCCTTCTGTGTGAATGTGAGCAGAAACACTATTCCTAGAAGTACCAGTTAGTCAGCCCTGTTACAGAGAAATGCTTTAAAAGCCCCTGCCACAGGTCTGCCAAAAATAATTGCTCATGACTTGCAGGAAGCCTTTTGTTCTTGTTTCTCCATTTCCTGCAAGTCTGACCACCACGTGGCGAGAACAAATAGAGGATTTTGCTGAACCCATTTAAATTGTCAAATTTATGACCAAAGTGTGATTATAAATGCAGAGCTCCACACTGGCATGAAAAAATGTTTTTCATTTTAGCCTCATTTAACTACTGGATTCCTAATACAAAGTAAGTAATTAATATTTTAAAGGCTAATTAAGCAATAGTCATATTAATTCAGTACATTTTTTTCACCGATGCTGTTACAGCAGACTATACTGGTCATTTATTTTACTTATTTTACTTTTTACTGCTCTGGAATTTATTACATGAACGTCTATATAATGTTAATACTCCCTCCTTATGAAATCCAAATGAAATCACTTGATAAAAATATTTTGTATGAGCAGCTAATATATTATCCTGACAACTGCTTTCCTCTGTGTTACAAAGCTGATGGCTTTTGCTGTGTATACTTCACAGATACTAAGCTAGATCTACCATGAGAACACTAATTAAATGGATTTGCCTTTTTGCAGGGGAAATAAAAAAGGCATAGTTGTGCCATTGTTTAAACTTTTAAAGAACGAAACTGTTAATGGAGTGTGTCTGGAAGAACTGTTTCAGGGAGGATGGCTGCTGTGTCAGCAGCAGTAGCATAGTAACATACATCTGTGGGATTTTGCAGAATGTCTTAAAGAGCTCTGTAATTGCTCAACAGTTCTGTGCGGGTGCTATTCTGTGGGTATTGAAAGAGCACAGAAAGGTTTTAGTGCAAATACAGAGAAGGCATGAGCCCGATATAGTTATCTAGAAGCCCAGACAGTAGCAGCAATTTTGAAAGTGATATGTATCCTGATGGCACAATTGCAAGAGCAAAGTTCTCATTTATGATTGGTTTTCAAGCCTAAATAATTTTTAAAAATCAGTGCTAGCCTTACAGAAACAGTTTAATTACCAAAGGTCAGGATTTGAACACTAGTTATCAACTGTGAAGCACCTCTTCCCATCATTGCTGACAAAAAAGACCTTGGAGAAGTACCATCTGAATTAGCACACTAGATCCTGAAACCTAAGAAATTAGTATCACTGGATACTGAAGAAATTGATATCACTGGATTTAATGGTGATCTTTTCAATAAAAAAAATAAATTTCTAAGCTTTATAAATCTGTCAGCTTCAGTACTATGAATATAAAACAATTGCAATGACAAAGAAATGTACTTACGGCGAAATTGTACAGCCAGAGGCATATGCATGGTGGCCTGTATAGCGTATGTCACAGCGCACAATATTATTGGAGTAATCAGATTCAGGCACCAAATAGCTGGGGTTTACACTCACCTTAATGAGAGAAAGCACAGTGTTGTCTATTGCATGTTTGGGTTGATAACTTACATTCAAAAAGACATGGGTATATGATTTGCTTCTTTAAAAACAAAGAAAAAATAAACAGACAAAAAAGCAAACAAAACAAAAAAACCCACACAACCAAAACCCGAACCTCCTCCACTTCCAAAACCAATACCCTTACCTTCAGAATATAATTTCCAGGTTTTACATCTGTAATATCAATCCACTGGCAATCTATATCAGCATTGTAAGTGTCGTAGCAGCCAGGGCTCAGTCCCTTAAAAATGTAATTAAGATGGATGTCAAAAAATTACTAGGTATAGTAACATTCTAGACAATAGCAACACCCAGACTGAAGTTCACTTTAGCCATAACATTTCAGTAAGAAAATTACCTCAAGAATTGAGGCTTATTTTTTCTTGGTATTTTTTTGAATATCTGAACGCATAAGCCTAACATGTCACTTCTATAAACAGCACTGTGTTACCACTGCATAAGAAACACCTATGATAGTTGTTCACCTGTGAGATATCACAATTTTAATTGTATTTTATTATCACTTTTCACAGTATTTCTTTTATGTTAAGTACTGGTGATTCTATTACTCACTGTTCTTCACAAAAGGTGGTAATAAAATCAAAACTGACCAAAGCCTGAACCTAAATATCTGTACATCTCATGTAAATAGCTTCGGAGATCCTTGGGTACAAACTTGATCACTGTGTTGGAACTTGTCTCTACCTTTGGGAATGATGCAACATTTTGCTAAAGATGTACTT
>WUAM01000179.1:8666729-8677946 GCA_024336885.1 Actenoides hombroni | reverse complement strand
ATCTCCCTCCATCCCAGCATCCCCGCCTGCCTGCCTGCCTGCCTCCCCCCGCGCCCCGAGCACAGCCGAGCCGAGCTTGCGGCGGGCGGGCGCGGTCAGACACACGTAGGCTGCCAGAGTATGCCGTGGGGCAGCGCCAAAGTATGCAAAGGAAAAATGCTATTAGCTCATCAGCGCTGGAGAGACTAGAAACGGGGTGGCGGGGAGGGGGAAGGGGCCGCTGGCGAGAGAGGAAACATGTTTCTGGAAAATGTGCTGGCCGGCACATCTCCCGGGCTGGAGCAGCCGCTGGGGACCTTCGTCTTAGCGCTGAGTAACTAGTCGGATCCCCTTAATGACCTCTTAATTAAGAGAAAACCTCCATCAAATAAACTCTTGACTATTGACTTTCGGGTTTTCTGTGTATGAGTCACACGAAAAATATACTGGCAGTGCTCCTTCTGGAGTAGTTTTTCATTCAAAAGTGAAATTTCACATGGGAGAGGTTTAGCCCTGTCACCAGAACAAATAAACCTGTCGTGGGCAGCATCTCCCCAAAACCGAGCTGGACAAGAGGAGCAGTCTGTAGCCTGAAAGCTTCTCCCTCTCTGCTTTTACGAGAGTTCATCAGCACTGTGTTTTGATAAGTCCAATCACCCAACAAGGCAAACCAATTAAGGTCTGTGGATTTCAGCCAGAACTCCTCTTGGGTGTATTTTCCAATGGCTATTTGCTTATGAATCCTTGCACAGAAATAGAGGAGAATATACAAAAGTTCTCCTTGATAGAAAGCTTGGTGGTGAGGCTATTTCTTAAGCGATTCCCGAAACAGTTGATCAGCCCAGGCTGTAAGTTTTTACCCTACTGAGATAGATTCAAGGCACTTTCCCTCTGGTGCTGGTTTTCTCAGGTCAGGTTAACAGTCCACAAGTTACTGGCCAGGCAGATATTTGCCACTGCTTTTTTTATGTTCTTGATACACTTTTCCTGTCATTTTTTTTGTATTTGTAGTTTATTTGAATATTACTTCAAATGGTTCACACTTAAAATCCTGCAGAACACAGTCCTGCATTGTGGCTGTGATGGATTGTGAATACTGATTAACACTGCTATCCAACTAGTAGTAGTACTTAGCTTTAATGTAATTCTTTTTAGCCCCTGAAACCAGTGGTGCCATCCTGGGTGTCAAAGGTACCCCTGTGGACAGTTGTGTCAGAAGCTGTGACCAGTGCCTGTTAGTTACTGGTTGCTCACCAAGCCAGGCTTACTTGCTCTGCTTTTAATCTCAGGAGACCTGTGCTGCAGACAAGTGTGCAGCCTAGTGGACTTACTTATGCACTGTTCACTTCCCTGCAGTCACCCAATAGCCTAGAGGGTTAAAATCACTGAGAAATCAGCAGTTAACTGTAAAAAAATCCCAGTCTGGAGAACACTGTAAGAGCACAAGGCAGGCATACATCAAAGTCATCTTACTTGGGAATATCCCAAATAGCAAAGTGGGTGTTTTTTACCACTGCTAGCCAGCACTAGGCTGGTGGGGAGCATCTGCTGTACTGAGCCCCAAACCAGAACCAGTTACTGGCGACTTCCCACAAGCAGGTTGTGCCTCAGACCCATTGGTACTACTCTGGGCAGCCTGCTACAGAGGTGGTTGGATTTGAGTTCTCTTATTTGTCATACTTGCAAGCTGCTTATCCACTCTGATCTTTCTCATTGTGGCTTTGAAAATATTACCATACATTCAAGGGTTTGCCTGGAACAATCAGTGACTAAGACTGAGTAAAATGGAAAGGTTGAAGATAGGGAAAATGCAATACTGAAGGAATGAAGTTTCTGTCGTTCTAATCTTCTAAACATTACTAATGTTACAAACAGCAGGTTGTTGCCCAATGTGTGATATTAGACAATGTTTCCACACAGTGGGATTCTAGCTTTTTTTTTTTTTTAAATCCTGAGTAAGTAACTATTTTTCAGGAAACCGAAGAAAGCATAGTTGAGCCCAGTCCTGTCCATTTATCAGCCATTCACATTGAATTTAGGTGTCAAAAAGTGTGAAAAGCACTACTGGCATCCCTAGAGAGTCACATCCTTCAGTTATTATTAGAGTCCTATATCCATTCAGCTACCGTCCTCTCCTCACAGGTTGCCTAATTATACCCAGCTTTTATACCTTGGGTCTGTCTAGACCATCAAAAAGCCCAACAGAATCTGTGTCCAAAAGAATGTGTATGAAAATCTCTGCAATACCTTACAAGTCTTGTAAGCAAGCCAGGTATTGCGACTGCTTTAAAAATGCCCGAAAAATTGTTGAGTACTCTGGTATTAAGCTTTTGCATGAGGTTAATACAGCTTCTTTGTAAAGCCCAGTTCTGATACTGGATCATAGTTAATTTAGTTACTTAAGAATTTGCCCACCTCTTTCTTTTTTGGCAGGAATGCCTGCTTTCCTTGGGTACTTGTTGCACTGGGGATTTTGATTTCTGCCACCTACAGAAATAAATATAGTCAGCATTAACTGGGAAATTAAAGTTACCTTAATCAGAAAGTGATGCTAAGTGAATCAGGCATCAGTAAGGAATTGTAGAGATTTCTTGAAACCTGAGATCAGGAGGTATTTTATATTTAAATTTAATTGGTGGATTTGTGCAGTCCTCATTCAAATGTTACTAACAGAAAAATGTCTTCAGTGGCATTTGGAGTCTTCCATATGTGTACAGCATTATTAAACAGCAATGTGAATCTTGAGAGTGGAAGAACGTTAACGCGTTCTTCAAAAAACAGCAACAAAAAAACCCTAAACAGACCCAAAGCTATTTGAATTTGGCATGTCTTAGTACATGTCCTAAGAACGACCTTTTAAGGTTCTTTAAGCTTACTGCTTAGTGTGCGGATGAAAAAAAAGTGTGATAGTGTAGAAAAGGGGAAGTCACTTATGAGAAAAACCTTGAAGAGCAGTGGTTGGTTTCAGCTTGCAGTGTCTGAGAAAAATTCCGTTTACTTACCCAAGTTATGCTTGAGTACACGAAGAACTTGATTTTTCTGATTCACATAAAGACTGAGTTGCAACTAGATTATTCAAATTTATTTTCTTTTGCAGATCTAATTTATAATGTTTTTTACAACTTGTCATTTAATGCATTCAAAATGCTACCTGGCCCCTATCCAATATTTTGAGTTTACCTATGTGCGTTACAAAACTAGTTTATAGTTACTTTATTTTATACTATTTAGGTGGAGCTGCTAAAGTGCACATAGCTACACCCAATGAAGGAAATTAAGCACACTTGCCCATCTCTGCAGGATCTGACAGCATTATCAAGATAGCTACAGAACCTGAGATTGCTGTTCTTTTCTTGCATCAGACCTGAAGACAAAGGATGTCAGGGTTTTTTTGTAAAATCAGGGTTTTTTTGTAAAATCAGGGTTTTTTTGTAAAATCAGAGTTTTGCAATGAGGTTTTAATAACAGAATTTTTTTAACTTCAGAGGGTTGATGTGTTGGTAAAGGTGAATATGAATGGTTCCACAGCATACAGTTTCATGGTTTCTTACTTGAACCTAGACTTTAGAACAGCATAGTGAAATTCAAACACAAAGCCTCTCCCTTCTTGAATTTATAGTGTTTCATCTCTGAATATTGTTTTTGGTCTTTTCTATTTGTTTTATGATTGTTTTATGTGGGTCTCCGAAAGGTTTCTATAACAAGTGATGTTTCTAAAAGAAAGTGAGATAATAGGTAGCTATTGCAAGTTCAATCAGAGATTTGAAAGGCCACCAAAATGATTTCTTTTCTTAAACATCATTGTCTGTGGTGAGAGATTCCCTCACTATTGTATCTGAAGCATTCATTGCAATAGTATGCAAAACTTACCATCAGTAATACAACCAGGTATGTTATGTTTGTTTTGATTTCAGTAAATTGTCTCATGACATGTACAAAGGAATAGAAATCCAATACACTCATAGTGAAGAGCCCACTATCTGTGCATTTATGCCTTTGATAGGTACCTGTTAGTTTCACTTAACAAGATTAATAAAATTAAAATTAGATTTAGAATCATAGAATCATTTTGGTTGAAAGACACCTTTAAGATCACCAAGTCCAACAATTAACCCAGCACTTCCAGGTCACCACTAAACCATATCCCTATGCACCACATCTACACATTTTTTAAATACCTCCAGGAACTTAAGCCTGTTCCAGGGCTTGGCAACCATTCTGGTGAAGAAATTGTTTCTCATGTCCAACCTAAACCTCCCTGGTGCAATCTGAGATTGTTTCCTCTTGTCGTATCACTGATTACATGGGAGAACAAACCAAGATCCACCTTACTACAACCTCCTTTCAGGTACTTGCGGAGAGTGGCAAGGTCACCCCCGAGCTTCCTGTTCTTCAGGCTAAACAGCCCCAGTTCCCTCAGCTGCTCCTCATAAGGCTTGTTCTCTAGACTATTCATTAGCTTTGTTGCCCTTCTTTGGACACATGAAAACAATGCCCATGTGTAAACAGTACTTTTTCATTCATGGAGTTCAGTTTGGAATTGTCTGCAGGTTCAGACTTATTAGGTAGCTCACGTTAGAAAAGTTCTTATAGAAAAACAGTACAATTTAGGCATCTATCATCCCTTAATCCCTCCTAGATGTCTCTAGAAATACTTTACTGTGTTTGATGGTGTCAAAATGTAAATATCTGATCAAGGAGCAGGATGTTTCTAAAAGAAATATTCTCATATTAGCAACTGAATATTAGTTCACAACTTGGTATTGGCAAGCAAATTTTTTATATTAGTAAGACACATTGGCTCTGTTTTGCATATCAAACAGTTTTATGTAGACAGTTTAATCTGTAAACCCTGAAAAAATATTCTGTCCTCCTAGAAGCTATGTCAAGGCATAAGGATGACAGAGAGGTAATGAAAGACAGCCATCATGGCTTCACTAAGAGCAAAATCCAGAGCTGCAATCAACAGCTCAGTGTCCAAGTGTAGATCAGTAACAAGGGGTATCCCCCAGGGGTCCATATTGGGATCAATAAAGCTCAATATCTTTGGTAATGACACAGACAGTGGGATTAAGTGCACCCTCAGAAAGTTTGTGGATGACACCAAGTTGAATGGTGCAGTTGATTTGCTTGAGGGAAGGGATGCCATCCAGAAGGACCTTGACAGGCTTGAGAAATAGACCTATGTGAATCTCATAAAGTTCAACAAAGCCAAGTGAAGGCTTGGGGTAATCTCCAGTATCAGGTCAGATTCAGGGACAAATGGATTTAGAGCAGCTCTGCAGAAATGGACCTTGGAACAGTGGTAGATGAAAAATTGGACATAAGGACATGTGCTTGCAACCCAGAAAGCAAATCTGGACTGCATAAAAAAAAGAATGGCCAGTAGGGTGAGAGAGGTGATTCTCCCCCTCTACTCTGGTGAGACCCCACCCAAAGAGTGTCTGGCTCTGGAGCCCAGTGTAGAGGAAAAGGCGTGGACCTGTTGGAGCAGGTCAAAAGAAGAGTCACAAAAATTGTCAGACAGCTTGAATATCTCTCCTGTGAAGAAAGACTGAAAGAGCTGGGATTGTTCAGCCTGGAGAACAGAAGGCTCCTGGGAGACCTTATTGCAGCCTTTCAGTGTATAAAGGGGACCAGTGAGAAAGATGGAGAGAGACCTTTTACCATGGTCTTCAGTGACAGGACAAGAAGCAACAGTTTTAAACTGAAAGCAGGTAGATTTAGACTAGATATAAGGAAGACATTTTTAACAGTGAGGGTGGTGAGGCACTGGAACAGGTTGCTCAGAGAAGCTGTGGATGCCCCCTCCATGGAAGTGTCCAAGACCAGGTTGCATGGGGCTTGGAACAATCTGGTCTAGTGAAAGATGTCCCTGCCCACATCAGGGGGTTTGTCAGTCTCTGATAGCCCCTTCCAACTCAGACCATTCTATGATTCTGTGAAAACAGGTATATTTCTAGGCCTGAAACAAATCAGCTTACAACAGTGGAGATACAGTAGTTTGCCTAAACTGATGATCTGGACTGGTAAGCATTTCTTGGCTGATGAGCATTTTTATCTTTAGGCATACCCGAGTATAACTATTCTAGGAAGACTGGGAAAGCTGGTGTCTAATTGAATGAGTCTTGGGAAGAACTGAATTTATTTATTTACCTTAAAAGATGAAGAGAACACTAAACCTCTTGAGAAATTGTTTGTTGTTCAAATTCTCATCTTATCCAAGTACATGCTCTTGGTCCCGTTATGTTTCGTCACTACTCTCATGTTTTTTCCAATTGTTATTTTCTTTCTCAGGCCAGACTGTAAGCACTCCAGGGCAGGGACCATGGCACTGAGTCTGAGTATTACTCCTGGCCACCGCTGCAGTATGAAAGGCAGCACTGAATACAGAATGTTGCGTTGAACAGATGCGACATTTATAACATGTGAAAGCCCTCATGCAGCTGTGTGTATTATTGAAAAAAGTTGACATTCAGCAATTCTAACTCAAATAAAACACCCATGGTGGTTTTCCCTTTGGCCTAAATTTCATCATAATATTTTGTCTTACATACCAATATTATAAACTGTTATACTATTCTGCTCTATAGCAGATCCTTTTTGAAGTACATTCCTAGTCTATTTATTATTTTCATCCACAGGTAATGAACAGATTTTGCTTTAGATCTTCTCATTGCTCAGATGATTGGAGAAATTATTTAAGTAAAACATTAAGTCATGCAGTTAGAGTGAAAGGAACATTTATAAAAAGATGTTGAAGGTATATCAGGGCAATGACAGTAATATTTGTTTTACCAACTAAAAGTAGAAGAGTTACTTAGGAAGTGCTTGTTTGACTTTAATGAGCTGAAATAAAAGTTGATGGTAAATACTATTTTCTCCTCAAAGTGAACAGACTCAAGCAGCTACTAATTGAAGACCAAGCTTTAAAGAGAAGCTTGGAAATTGTTATGGTAATGCCAGATTGATTTAATCTGTTTATTCTGTCTTGCCTGAAGCCTAACACAGTAATTGGTTTAAACTGTACTGCATGTGTGTCATTTCAAAGCATTCAAAATTATCTCAACATTTGATGTCATGTAGCCAGAAACTTCCATGAAAATAGATTATTCAGAAATATATACACTCAGTTGTGCTAATTTCAGTTGAATACTATAATGACAGAGTTGCCTGCTGCCTTCATCTGAGAAAGCGGAGCCCCTTTCGAATCCCTGCAACTGCCTTGTATTGTCCTGTGTGATACATGTCTGAGCTGTGTGACTGCATCAGGTCAGATGGTGAGCTGATGCTGTCAGTGGGGTCTACAAGAGGACAGAAAATGGGATGAGAGAACAGATGGCAAGCAGTCTTGACTATGGTGCAACACTAGTTTCTTAAAGGTTTGGAGGCCCTAGAGAAAAGCTGTGGTTTCATTCAGTGGCTGGGTTTGTATGCGTTATCTGTGTGGTGGTATGGGAGCAGGACACAAGGACATGAGATGGGGAAAAACAATTAAACCCCTTACCTGTCTTCCCCAGTAAACCTACAACTAAATGCACAGTATTTCTTCTTGTAGTCTATTCTTACTATGTTAATTTCTTTCTGTACTCATTCTTATTTAGCAAAAATTCTGGTATCTACATAATACTGTATCTGTGTACAAGTACCATTTCCTTGCATAACTTGAACAAAATCAAACTTTTGGATCTATACAAATACACAGACCGTCATAAAGACATAAAATCCTAAGCATTAGGAGACTTTATATTTTGGGTCACTGTCCACTCTTGTTATGGGGCACTCAGTAGGGAGGTAGCTGTTCTGGAGAATGAAGTGTCAGTCATAGTATGAGATTACACCTCTAGCATAACTGTCTGAAAGGACTGTAGGGCAGTGTACCTGTTTCTAGATTTTCTGCTTTTCCTAGTGGAAGGTTACTGTGATTGCTCCACTGAAGTCAAGCTTCGTAGAGGAAGCCAGAGTTTCTCCGAAGAGCCATGAGAAATTGATAAGGAATAAGAAAGTCTTGACTTGGTGTCATTCTTTTACTCACTGTCATGGACCTGTTGAGAAATAAAGAGCAGAGTCTATAGGAACTTCTAGAAGCAGACACTGCCTGTGAAAACATACTGCTAAATTTAGATGGTGAAGGTCGTTAGAAGAACTGAGCTGAAAAGTAAAATCACTGAACAGAATTAGTTCTGTTTTCACTCAGACCAGGACAGAATCATGTCAGCAAAAGATACCCTGTAGGAAGAGAGAAAGAGAATAAGCATTGGCAAGTTTAAGATGCAGAGATGCTGCTTGAGGAGAATGAAGCTGAATGTCTGGTTCCAGAAGCAGGTATTACCCCCACAGAAATGCAAGGAAAACAGTGTGTCTGGATTCCCCTTGAAAGTTTTGTGGACAATACTCAATTCTAGTGAACAACTCTCATGGAAATCAGCTGAGTTACACCAGGGTGACACTTTACATCTGAGAGTAGAGCATTTAACATGTTTGTTTATATTCTGTGATGTGTTTAATTTTAAAGAATGAAAATTACTCCAGATACTATATTTTTCACATTTTTTATTGTAGCTCTGGCTTTCCATTACACTTTGCATTAAAATAGGAGTGATTTCCAGCACAATTCTGCTGTTGTAAAACTTCGGTTGATTAAAGTTTAAATTTGACTCTGGTAGGAGGTAGGAACAGAGCACAATTGAAGATGCCTGAATTAATTAAGAAGGACAAGATACTTTCCTTCTCAATCTACCATTTGCCTTTCTATCATTACTGTACCATTGTAGGTTAGTATTTGCCAAAGATTAAACAATCACAAGTAGCAACTTTAGTTTCCATTACATCATGAAAGATTCAAAAGCACGTAATAGAAATTTTCCTTGTTTCTTTGCAGACCAATAAGGAAGAGCATGTCATCTCTGTTAAAGTAGTGTTAACAAGCAGTTGTACAGGAAGAAAATGTAGTATTCTTTTATAGAAACCTCTGGGGAGATCTGTAAGTAAGATTACATGTGTTAGATTTTGGACTGGAATTCGGATTTACAAAATTTCATGGCCAAGAAGGACCTACACAGTCTGATCTTCTGCATAACACAGGCAATGGGATTTCACCCAGTAATTTCTGCATCAAAGTCATAATTAGTCACCGAACTAAGAGATCTTTTTTAGAAAGACAGTCTTGGATTAAAGAGGTCAAATGATAGAGAACACACCACATCCCAAAGTCATCTGATGCAATAGTTTTTTCCTTTCACTTCAAACCAAAACAAACCAAAATAAAACAAAATTATGCCTAATCTATAATTTGAATTGAACACCTCCACTGAAGTTGTGTCCTTACTGGAGTAAGAAAGCACCTGCTAACACAAACATGAAAAGTGGTAACCGGAGAAGTAAGAAAAATAAGGCAAAATTTTGTTCACCATTCTTGTTCATTTCATCTTTGTAAGGTCCCTCACTTTTCCATCTGGCTTCTTGCTTCACAAGAAAGGGACAGAGCTGCAGCATCTTCAAGGCATCTTTTGAAACGCACCCTACTATTATCTAGTTTCTGGAGTGACTGTCCTTCACTGATTTTCTTCCTGTAAGAAAGAAGCGAGTTGCTCTAAAGGAGTAGGTTTGAACGTGGCATCTAGTGTGCTGAAAATTTATTTATCTCACTTTGCATTCTTCATGCCAATGATGGAGTGCTACTGGACTGGGAAAATGACCACTGAGTGTCAGGTGGGGGAAGAAACCCACTTACCCCCCTGAGAAGCTTTTTGGGAAGTTTTGATATCCAAGCACCTAAACACAGTCTGATGCCTTTTTCTCAAGGCATCATCAAACACATTAATTAGGATAAATTGCTAAGTCTTCTCTTGTGCTACATGGTTTTTGCTTTCTGAACAGTAGTATCAGAATGAACACTTCATTGCTTGAAAAAATTCAATTTCCTTCACCGCTCAAAATTTACTACACAATTGTTGTAGTTTTCAAAGTGACATTCAAGATCACATTCAAGTGAAAAGACTACTAAAAAAAGCCTTGGTATCAGGGAAACACAGAGCTCCATATACTAAGTCCTACATCATGATCTGCAGCTTTTGCCCAGGCTTAAAGTATATCAGGTAAACTATATCCTACACCTGAAAAAACTGGCCAGGTTCCTTTATTTGGGGTTAAAAGATAGCAAACAGAATCCAGAAACAAAGGACAAATTTCCATTGTGGCTAGAGCGACCCAATCAATCCTGTCTCACGTGTGCAGACCCAGCAAGTTCTGTTCACTCCAGACTGCCTGGTGAACCTCCGTGCTCTATGTGATTAAATCCTTATTGAGATGTCCTTCTCCAAAGAAGACTGCAAACAAAATGACACTATTGTTCTTTTGAATCATTGGTGGCTATATAGTATCTGGAGAGCATCTCTTAGCCCTTCAGGTTTATAAAATACCAGAGTGATAAACTTGCCTTCATTTTTATTATGATTACTGTGGCAGCACCCTGATTATAAAAGTAATGCTTTCATAGATAATAAAGTTTGTTCTGTTTAAGAGTGTAACATTTAATTCAGGATTTTCTGTCACAGTAAATGGTCATGTTATTCATATCAAACGAAATCATGTTTTCATAAACTACATAGATACTTAAAATATATTGTTTCGGAAAGATGTTCTCAGCAGTGAACAGACTATGTAAGTTAAGTGTGAGATAGTGATATCCTTGAGAAACACAAACTCAACTCGTTTGAACCCGTAAAAAGCTAAGCACTGAGGTTAAACCATAAAATGTGGTGGGCAGTTTCTCACTATGGTAAACCACTAGACTATTAGGTATGCAGGCAATATGTTTTTGTTTGCTCTCGTGGATACTGAAAGTATTCTGAATTCCTCAGGACTTTAAATATTATGCTATAAAATGTTAAGCCAGTAACTTTAGGACAAAAAGAGAACCCAACACATGTCACTAAATTACCAAGATTGAAAAATAAAAAATCAGGACTCAAGCTTGTGAAGAATTTTTTTCTGATGGAACGTGTTTCCACTTCAACTATTAAAAAAAATCCAGTTTAAACCTCTGCACTTGTTTACACCAGAGAATAATGATGTACCTTATTCATTTGCTTTTGGAAAAGGTTATTTTTACTTTCAGCCAAAGCAACTCTTTTTTTTTTTTTTTTTTTTTTTTATTACTGCATCTTTGAAGCTAGAAGTTATCCTGTCATTTTAAAGGGGGTTTCCTGTTAAAGAAACTAAGAAAATTATATGCCT
>WUAM01000179.1:8646857-8661962 GCA_024336885.1 Actenoides hombroni | reverse complement strand
AGTGCAGTTAGTTAGAAGAACTGAGGTGAAAAGTAAAATCACTGAACAGAATTAGTTCTGTTCTCACTCAAACCAGAACAACAACAAAGTAATGTGTAGATAAAAACTAGGAAACCACATACCTACATGAATTTTTATCCCCTTAGCAATCGGTATGTGGTACTACAGAGTAGTACCGAAAGCTGTAAAATCTACTGTGCTTCATTGATTTAAAATCACACATGTGAAAGAAAATTTCACATGTTATTTTTAGGAACAGTGTTTTATTGCATATGTTTAAGAGATGCAGGAATGGCCAAAATGGTGTGTTTTGCAACATGAAAAAACAATACTCATACAAGCTGTAGTTATTCTTGCAGAAATACCTCCAACGTTAACACTTTGGGGAACACATCTGTTTTTGCTTTAGCCACTTAAATATACAGCACTTTTTAACAGAATGGAACAGATGTGCTATGCTTGTGGGTAAAAAAGCAGAGGCAGGGAAAAAAAGGACTTCTATAAGTTAAAAATACTGAAGGTAGCTGTGTATTTAGTTTTCCTAGAAGAAATCAAAGTTCTCATCACACGAAGGGAATGGAATGCAATTCTGCTGTAGAAAATGGCAATGTGTCAAACTAAACAAACTAAATGCAATTCTTTGGGTACGTGGGTTGACTGAAAGTCTTTTTTGGAGCCTTGTGAATAACTAATTTTTCAAATAATTACAAAACCAAGTCAATCAATAGTTCCAAAATATATTTCTGTTTGACTTAAATTTGTTCAATATATTAATTTGATATCAAGGAAAATGTTTACAGATAACCAGAATTTTTTTTAAAAAAAGCTCAACTGCAAAGATTATTGTGGTGTGTGTTATCAGTTATGTAAATATACTCAAGAAGCTAAGTTGAAATTCAACTTGTAATTTAAGTTTTTATATGTTTTAACTCCTGAAAATTATTTTAGTGGTATTATTTATCATGGTTGGTTTTTTTGCATGCAAACTTCTTTTGCTCTGACTGTTCATTGTTGAGCTGTATTTCAGTTCATGCAGTTCTACCCCTGTTGGCACTCATTTCTTTCTTGATGAGAGATTAACATTTTAAATATTTTTTCAATGAGGATTTCTCAATGAGCTATTCTCGTCAATCTTTCTATTTTGCCATAAATTTCTATGTACCAAATCATTCAGATCATCATGTTAATATGGCAGGTTAAACAGTGGCAATGACTTATTAAAAGAAAAGTCTATGGATTATATTTGGGGTTTAAGTTATATTGAGCTCCTTTGGTTTCATGTTTCTACAAAAATGTATCTCATTTTCTGTCTATATGCTACCTTTGGAGAATACTTTTCCCTGTCTCTTTTATTGACTACTAACAGTAAGAATTCAGAATAAAAGAACTTGATATTTAAAAATCTGGAACACCCTGGGACAGCATACTAGCATAGTAAAATAATAGATAACAATTATTAAGTAGATTAAATGTATCAATTCAATATCAGGGGACTGATTCTGATGGCTCAGAAAGCTATCTTCCCTTTTATATCCTAATACTTTTCTGACCTTCTGCCTGTGGTACTCCTTTCTGACAATTTCTTTGTGGGTGGTTGGGATTTTTTATTGGTTTTATTTGTTTCTTTGTTTGTTGTTTGGTTGGTTTGTCTTTTGTTGTTTTTTTTTTTACATTCTTCTTGATATTTACAAGTCTGTTCTGCTTAGGACAATCATCTATAAACTTGATTGACACAGCTTCTTACATTGAGGTTTATTTTACAGCTTCATTAATGTTGTGCAAGGGTAGTAAGCTGTTTCAGTTAAGTTTCAGTTAAATCTGACACTCAGCATTCTGGTTTTAGCCTTCATCCTTTTTTGTAATTTTTTCTGGCTACCACAACTGTTATAAAGAAATAGACATTTTTTGCAGTCAGAACAATTAAATAGAAAGCAGTATATTTCTCTCGTGCATGAAAAAAAAAAAAAAATTCTTTTTTCTTTTTTAAATTACTTGTTTGAAGAACCAATTTTGAGAAAAGAACAGGCAAAACATGCTATGGGAAAAAAAAAAAAAAGAGAAAAAAAAAAAAAAAAGGTGTTCTTACAGTTCTACAGCATATAAAGTAGGAACTGAGTCACTGTATACCCGTTGGTAATGATTTCATATTACAAAGAGAAAGATTAGTCTCTTCTTTTGCCTGTTTCCCTTCTTCTCTCTCTCACACACACACACATAAGTCATGGATATGGCATGTGAAGACTCCTCTAAACATTTGGTTTACACTCCTTGCAAGGGCATATGCTCACTTTGTCTATTCCATTATCTTATTATCTATGAACAGCTGAACTGTATTAAATTCAGTTTGATGGCCTCTTCATGACCTTACATGGCAGAAGGGTATTTAATTTTAGGTCTATGTCCCCAGAAGAAAAAAGTAAAAAAAAAATTAAAAAAAAAATTTCAGGTATTATGCCCAGATTCTCAAATTCTCAGTTGTGGCTAATTTTCACTGAAATATTTAAATTAAAGTGCAATGTAAGACTTGAAAAAAAATCTGTATCTAAACAACACATTTGCAAAAGCATTACACTATAATCTTTCAGTCTTCTTATGCTATAATGCATACTTACTGTGAAGATTGCACACTGACAAAACAGTGCCTGGGAGATAGTGGGCTAAAGATCCACAATTTTTTTTTGTTCTTTTATTACATTTTTATTAACTATTTCACAGACTGCTATACAGAAATAAGTAGATTATCTTGACAACTATTGTATGTATAGGACCTTCTAATACAATTTGAGCCATTGCATGCCCTATAGATTGTACATAGGTTTTGCTTTATGCCAGACACTTGTAATTCCACAATTATAGTCATGATTGTTTTTTCTTTTCTTCTTTTCTTTTACCTTTTTTTTTTTTTCCTTCCCCTTAAGAAGTGAAAATCCCCATTTGGATAAAATAAAGTGCTGCCCTTTTCGAGAAAAGGTACATGAAGTCTACCTAGCATGTCCTGGGTCGGAGCAATCCCAAGCACCAATATAGGCTGGGCAGTGCCTGGCTTGAGAGCAGCCGTGAACAAAAGGACCTGGGAGTGCTTGTGGATGAGAAGCTCAGCATAAGCCATCAGTATGCTCTCGCAGCCCAGAGGGCCAATCATATCCTGGGCTGCATCAAGACAAGCATGGCTAGCAGGTCAAGGGAGGCGATTCTTCCCCTCTATTCTACTCTCATGGGGCCTCACCTGGAGTACTGCATCCAGTTCTGGAGTCTCTGTTACAAGAGGGATATGGATGTGCTGGAACGTGTCCAGAGAAGGACCACGAGGATGATCAGAGGGCTGGAGCACCTCTCCTATGAGGACACACTGAGAGAGTTGGGATTGTTCAGTCTGGAAAAGAGAAGACTCCAGGGAGACCTTATTGTGGCCTTCCAGTATCTGAAGGGGGCCTACAAGAAAGCTGGGGAAGGACTGTTTAGGCTGTCGGGCAGTGATAGGACTAGAATGAATGGATTAAAACTAGACGTGGGTCTATTCAGGTTAGACATTAGGAAGAACTTCTTCTCCATGAGGGTGGTGAGACACTGGAAGAGGCTGCCCAGAGAGGTGGTGGAAGCCCCATGCTTGAAAGTTTTTAAGCCCAGGCTGGATGGGGCTCTGAGCAACCTGCTCTAGTGGGAGATGTCCCTTCCATTGTCAGGGGGGGTTGGAACTAGATGATCTTTAAGGTCCCTTCCGACCCTGACAATTCTATGATTCTATAACGTGTTGTGTATTCTATTTTTTTCTTCAGTTCCTGTTTTCTCTTGCCTGCTCTTTTGAATAACTCACTCCAAGTGTGCATCACTTATCAAACCTACTTTGCCCCAACTAAATGGACAGGATTCTTCCATTGTTTTGTACTACCCTGCTGACAATTCCCTTCCCACAACTTGACAATGAAGGGTGCTGCAACTGGTGACTGTGCCATTTCAGTGTTTTAGTCAGTATGAACTAATTCCAACATACAAACTAAAGCGCTCATGGGTTTAGTTGACTGCCCAATTTTATAGGAAAAGAGGATTACTCTCAAATATTATTGTAGTTCATAGTCAAAGTAAAGCTAAATCTACAGGGATGAGATGGGGAAACTCTCCAGTAAGCATCATGAAACAAGAAATATTGGACCACATCATCCTGTGCTAGTATGGCTGTCATGTTTTAGCCTCTTTCCAGGACAGGACATGATGTCATATGTGTATGGATAAGTTTTGCTTCTTTTCTTGCGTACAGGCAAAACAGGTATAGAGACAGAAAAACTGGAAAAGGGGAAATTGTCAGTTTTCATTAAAAGGTGTTGCATTAAGTCTAAGGCAAGTGAATATATCATACGGTTCCCCACAGTCTCCTCCTAGAGAAACTGATGTGTCAAGACTAGACAAGTTGTCCATGCAGTGGGTGGGGAACTGGCTGACAGGCTGTGCCCAGAGAGTTGTGGTACATGGCAAATTTTCAAACTGGCAGCCTGTCACAGGTGGTGTCCATTGGCGATTGATATTGTGCCCAAGGTTGTTTAATATCTTCATAAGTGATCTGGACGAGGGTATCAAGTGCACCCTGATGAATTTCACTGATGACACCAGACCGAGTGAGAAATGGACACTTCAGAAAGGAAAACCCTCTGTAGTAAGACCTGGACAGGCTGTAAGAAATGGTCTAATTGTTGCCCTAAGAAGTTCAACAATGACAAATGTAAGGTCTTGCACCTGGGAAAATATAATCAAGGAGTGCAGCACAGGCTGCGATATACCCAGCTGAGGGGCAGCTCTGGAAAGTAAGCTGGGGATCTTGATGGACAAAAATCTCAATATGATCGAACAGCATGCTGCTGTGGAAGACAAGCCGGCAGGATGATGGGTTGTATCAACAAGGGCATCACCAGCAGAGATAAAGTTATTATCTCATTCTACTCAGCACTTGTCAGTCCCCATCTGGAATACTATGTTCAGTTTTTGTCCTCACTGTATAAAAATGATGTGGACAGGCTGGACAGGGTCCAGAGAAGGCACACAAAGATGATCAAAGGACTGGGAAGTTGCCATATGAGGAAAGGCTGAGAGAAATGGGTTTGTTCAGCCTTGAGAAAAGAAGGCTTTGTTCCAATATTTAAAGGGTGGAATGAAGTATATGGAGACTCCCTTTTTACAAGGACTCATATGGAAAAGAGGAGGGGGAAGGGGTACAAGTTACTCCTGGGGAGATTCTGATTAGGCACGAAAGGAAATTTTTTCACAATGAGAACAATCATCCATTAGAATTATCTCCCCAGGGAAGTGGTGGATTCCCCAACATTGGACACTTTTAAGATTTGGATGTACAGGGTGCTGAGATATCTTATGTAGACCATCCTTGTGCCAAGAAAGCTTGGACCACATGATCCTTGAGTTTCTTTCCAATCTGGTATTCTATGATTCTGTGATTCTATGATCATTCTATACAACATATAGTAATTGACTTGCTAAGTAAAAGTACTACTTAGCAATTTAATTATTCATATGTATTTAGAAAGTGGTTTTGTTATGGTTTCAAGAGTTGACAGCACAAAAATCCCTGACCTAAGCAATAGTCACTGTATTTTTAAAAGGTAATTATTTTGATTGTAAACATTCAGGCAAAACAAATAAATACCAACCGTACTGCTATGAAATGTAAAAGATTGCCAGCCATATAAATTGTCTTTTCCTCTAGCAGAAGAATTCATAGTGGCATCCTCTCAATGCTTAGTCAGTTTGCCCTGCAGGCATTCTCTAAAACTGAATTAAAATAGTTTGTACTTGATCAACTGCATCTCTCTGTGTGCCAATGAAGAATAAAAACAGGAGAGGTTTCATTTTATATATATGTTGAATGACTGAGTACAAATCATAGATCAGTAGGAAACTGTCAGATAAGTTTGTCTAGGACAGAACCACTCTTGAAACGTATCAGCTGAAAATAACCTCTTTTTATCTTTCAAAAACATCACTTTCTCATTTCCTCCTATCAGTACTTTTACTCTAATCCTGTTTTGAGAACAACTCAGTTCTGAAAAGGCAAGAAAAAAGGAGACTAGAAAAAATAAATATTTCTGAATGAAATACATGAGGAGTGGAAACTGCTTCTTGTGAAAACATTAATGTGCTTCAAAAAAGCAATTAAATATGAAAGCATTTCCCTGTTTTCTTCATCATACTTCAGGATTCAGTGCAGCCACAATGTGTTTGCACTGCATATATAATTTTTAATCTTCAGAAGTTTCCAATAGCAGATTTTTCTGCTTCCTTGCCCACAAGATACACAGCATTTTATTGCTCATAGGTTGTGTAAAGCTCAGATCATTAAGTATTAAGGGGCTGTTACAGGAAGGCTTACTAGTCCCAAGAGTTCAGAACATGTTTTAAAGTCTGTATTTTCCATAGTTGCCTTCAGAATTCCTTTCTTTAAAATACTTGTTATAGGTGTAATCTCAAACAGATGCTGATTTTTCTGTAATATGTTGTAACAGATCAAATCTGATATGCTTTAGCCACCACTGTGCACAAAAGATGGCTTTTTTCATCCAAGATCTAACACCATAAATGGCCTTCCACACCTGAAATGCAATACAGCTTCCATAATACTTTTTATTTTACCTTTATGTTTCTTCCAGCTTTATCATTCCAGCAGAGAAATGGAGTGATCTTCTATGGTACAGATTGGCTGGGTAAATTTACGGGCAGATGATCACTGTGTCATCCTAGTTCAGTCTGCACCCATGTGTATATTTTCTTTTGACATAAATAACGTCATATCTGGCTGTTTGCATTGCCTCATAATGTCAGGAGTTTGCAAGTTCCCAAGTTACCCTTCCTCCTTCTCATGCTCTCTCTCCCCTCTTTTTTCTTTCTTCATTCCTCTCCTCTTCAAACACACAATCACACATGCATGCATATCCACACATATCTGGCTGCCATCTTTGTTTAGATGATTAAATTGCTGTAGATAATTTGCTTTCTTTTGTTTATATTGCCTTTCCATTTAATCTTCATACTTGTTTCAATCTATGAGTTTGCATAATGTTTTCTGGAAGGTGAGAGAGGGATACAGATAAATTTTCTGGAAAAGAAGGAACACGTAGAGTATCTTCAACACTAGTAAACTCTAAGTTTTATACCACATTATAATCACAAGTTGTTGTCACTTTGCTTTACATGATGCCACAACACACAGTAAAACAACAAAATGGGCCCTATGGTAAGCACCTCTTTGTACAGCAAAGAAATATGATAGTATACATTTGTACTATGTATCCATGGCAAGGTCTTTGCAAGGGCAGGGCTGCAGGAATGACCTCTGTGTGAATAGACCAGGAGCTGTCCCATGCAGGCCACAGCCATTCCAGCCAGCTCCAGTGGACCCTCTGTAGGACACAGCTGAGCCTGTCAGCCACACTGCTGGTACCTCTGGGAAAACATATTTAAGAAAGGGAAGAAAATTCCAGAGAAAGAGAGGAGTGGGAAACAGCACAGGGAAACACCCAGGCCAGAGAAGGAGGAGGAGGTGCTCCACGGCAGCACAGATATTCCTTGCAGCCCATGGAGATTCTATGCTGGAGCAGGTTTATCCTGAAGAACTGGAGCTCATTAAGAGGAGAAGGGGAACAGTGTGAGGAGGAAGGAATGGAAGTGAGGCAATTGTTGTGTACTGACTGCAACACCCTGCACCACTCGTGATGGGATACAGGAGTCAGGAGTGAAGGAATCATAGAATCATTAAGGTTTGAAAGGACCTTCAAGATCATCAAGTCCAACTGCCTACTAAATAACACTAAACCATGTTCTGAAGTGCCACATCTAGACATTTTTTAAACACCTCCAAGGATGGTAATTCTACCACTTCCCTTGGCAGACTATTCTAATGCCTCACTGCTCCCTCAGTAAAAAAGTTGTTCCTAATACCGAACCTAAACCTCCCCTGGTGCAACTTAAGACCATTTCCTCTTGTTCTATCACTAGTCACCTGGGAAAAGAGACCAACATCCACCTCACTACAATCTCCTTTCAGGTAGTTGTAGAGAGTGATAGGGTTTCATCTCAGCCTTCTCCAGAATAAACAACTCCAGGTCCCTCGGGTGTTCCTCATAAAACATCTTCTCCAGACCCTTTACCAACTTTGTTGCCCTTCTCTGGACCCACTCTAGCACCTCAATGTCTTTTTTATACTGTGGTGCCCACAGTCCTCAAGCTGCTGCCTCACCAGTGCTGAGTACAGGGAGTGAATGTGGGCCTGGAAAAAGAGGGTGGAAAGGTGGTTTTATTGGTTGTCTTTGTTTCTTACCATCTGAATATATTTTAATTGGCAATAAAATAATAATTTTCCCCAAGTCAAGTCTGTTTGGTGGATGGCAGCACCAGGTAAGCAATCTCCCCATCTTTATCTCAACCCATGAAACTGCTTGATCTATTTTCTCTCTCAGTCCTGATGGAGGGTAGTGGTGAGCATCGGGGTGGGAGTCTGGCTGTTAGCCAAGCTTAACCCACCACAATGTATGGTGTTATGCTGTAGCCTCAGTTGTCATTAGACAGAGGAATGACCCTTGACTGTAAAGGTTTTACAGGAAGACCATCTGGGAGCAAGACCTAAAACTTCTGTACCACACATTTATGAATCAGCTACACAGTCACCAGTCTTTCTGATGGTCTAACACACATCATTGGGAAAAAGTGAAAACTTGACATAAAGAAACACACAAGTTTAACTGGTACCTCATGAAATGAGTAATCACTGATATACATTGCAGCTTTAAAAAAAAAGGGCTCTGTGGTGTTTCTGTGGTGAGACACTACAGTGAGGATAACTCTGGCAGCAAAGAGCACTCATCAGTGTGTTTAAAAATCAGTACAAGAAGGGCTCCTTTCTCTTCAATTTTCTCTAGTGAATAGCAACGCATCACAAGAAAATTTGACTCTGCTGAGATCATGACAATATAAGTGAAAGCTGGACTTGGTTTGAAGAGGATTTCAGGGCTATGCCACAAGTCAAATGAGGTCTGTATTGTCAACTTATTTTCAGCTGTCTTTATGTCCTCAAAAAAAAAATAAATAAGGGGAACTCAAGCTGCTGAAACCAATCCACAGGCAGTGGCACTCTTCCCATGCCCACCCTGCCACTCATCTTGTCCTCAGGAGCACAGTTTCCTTCCCTCAACATCAAATGGACTTCAGTGCAGCTTTAAACAAAATCTACTTAAAGCACCAAAGACGGATGGCTCATATTGGGTTAGTTTCTTTGAAATTTGTGTTTTTAATTAAAAAAACAAAACCCCAAAGTCTATGCTTAAAGTTTCATTCTAAGTGTATTCAAAGTGCATGACCTCAACGGCTGGGGATGAAAACAGTTTTCTCTTAGGGGGCACTGGGTTGGCTGCCTGTTCTGTGACACGTTTGGGAATAGTTGTGCACTCAGGAAATCTGTTCATTGGCTTTGACAATGATCTGTGTTTAATCTTCTGAAAAAGAGAACAAGCTGAGATACCTTATACTATTCATATTTCTCTTTATGACAGGTGTATCAGCATGAGCAGTTTATCTTTTTGTTCAGTCAGTATTTATTGTTTCAGAGACATATTGCCTTAGGGCTGCTGTATAAGTCCATTAAACTGTGATGCATACTAATGACCTATTTTCATGTGAGGTTGCAAGTTCATTGAACTAGGATGGTTTTATTAACTTCTGCTGTGACAGTAAGAGCATCTATTTCAGTTTAAATAATTATTCATCAGAGTAGTGATGGGTTTTGGCCAGAGGTGTTGCATTAATATTTCACAATAAAAAAGTTTAAAATGCTCAATAAAATATATGTAAAATCTTTTTGTTTACCCAGCTGGACAAGGCCTTTGTTAGAAATTGTTTGAAGTAGATGAATACTGATGTAATTTTGGAAAATGCATTAAACGGGGGAAAATGTTTTTCTTTTATTATAAGTCAATACCAGGAGGGAATGAAATACAGTAAAATTTGCCGTAAGCAGTCTCTCAGGGAAACATCAAGAATTGACTGCTTAATGAACATGGCCTTCAAATAAATTTGGACAATAATTTATTGGATTTTTTAGGGATATTCAGAGGCTGTCGACAGAGCTGACAGATAAAGTTTGTATTTTATGTAGATCTTATGCATAATTTTATTGAGGAGAATGTTTTGCCATGAAAGAAGTATCTCTCTTAATAATCGACATTTTGATTCAGTAATTGTTCTGCAACAAAAAATCTTGCATAGAGTAATGTGCTGAAATATGTGGTTTCTCATGTGATCAGTTACTGTTTACTAAACATGTTTGTTATTAAACCTTCAGTATACTTTTCCCTTGAGCTGTGCTTCACAGTGAGGCTACTTGAAGTCCCCCCCTTCCTAGGGTCTCTGCTTGTACTTTGAATAGCCAAGTGTTTTCCAAAACAGGAAAACGTTTTATTAAGCAATACTGAGTTCTGGCATAAAATGACAGTGGCTTCTGACTGACTGACTTTATGTGGCTGAGGGAAACTGGACCCTACTTTTGATGAGAAGAAGATGTGGAAGTGATAACCTACACAAAAGTTTTCCTGTGGAGTGTTTCCAGGAGCCCATGTTGCACTTTGTGGAATAAATGATTCATAGATACTAAGTACAATCAATTTTACACTACAGATTTTGATCCATTAATAATATGGAATATGTTTGTAAATAAAATTCTCTGTAGTTACACTGTGTATGTCCGGTTCCCCCATAATGCATGGGAGGATTATGCTTCCAGAGGACCTGTAATGAATGCATCAAAGTGACTCCAGACTTCATAGATTTAGTCAGGCAGACAACTGCACAGAACGTTACTCCTTATTGATAGCCAATTAATATTTTACTAATGGCAATATATAACTACCATCAGCGAGTTTCAATTGAGGAATAGGTCCCTGTATGCCCTGGTCATACCAGAGAGGAAACTTGCCCTGTCAAGCTTGGAGTTCAGGTGTGTGATGAGAGACGAAAAATATGAGCAGGGAATTCTCATCAGAGATAGTGTTCTTAAAACCCCAGATATCTCAGTGTGTGAGGATCTTCGCTTTTATTGAAAAATCAAATAAATTCTGTTGCTAGGACTCTGCTGAATGTGGCCTGTTGGCTCACAGTAGGCCTGCAAAATGCTGAAGCAACAGGGGTTATGAAACATTGGCTGTTTGCTTGAATTTACATCCAGTAAATCTGGGACTACTTTTGTACTTCCCTTCACTGGCCAACAAGAAGTGCTTTTCCACTCAGAAGACAAATAAGGAGAGGTCAATACTGATACTTTGCTAGAGTTAAATCCCATTATTTTTAAACTACAGAGGGGAGTCATCACTTTGAGATAACAAAAATGGCACTAACTAGAGTAAGAAGTTATTTTCAAATGCTTGCCTCCAGCAAGGAGTTGCCCTTTGTCAAAACAATGGAGACATTTCTGTGCAGCTGTTCTGCACAAAACAGGGAGGTTACACCTTACATGGACTGAACATTTAATAAATCAAATTTCTTCACTTTAGGCTTTAGGCAGTTGGTGTAACTCAGGGCTGTACATGAAAGCAAAAAAAGGCAGTCATTTAACAAGACCTGACTGGGAATGGGAGGAGGCAGGACATAGCAAGTGGCAGGAAGCTACAGCCCGGTGTTTCTTTAGACACTAATACATGTTCATTGCATTGTTTTTTACTTAAAGCAAGTTTTCTTGTGTGAATTTCACATTTCAGTTTGCAAGTACACAGCTATAGGATTACATATAGGAAAGCCAGACTGAAATAGCTTGACTTTCAGAAATCAGCTGTGGAAAATTACAAAAACTGTATGCAATGCAAAACTCAACACAAGAAAAGGACTGCTAAGCAACAGTAGGAAACATGTGGTGCCATTAATTGCCTCCAGTGGCTACAGTGGAGCAGTCTGCCCCATGCAGGGTATAGGCCACAACTTCTAACTTGGTAATTTCCCTTTAAGGATCAGATAAATAAAAATGTCAATGACCTTGGCAACATGACCTGACTGTCTTAGTTTCACTAGGATGAACTGTTCTTGGAAAAAATTCTCCCCTGTCTGAGTCACAACCAGGTTTTTCCTTCTGGAGTAGGAATGTGTGCTGTTCTTCTCCCTTCTCCCTTCCTAGTCAGCAACGCAGGCAAATTCCATCTCACTAGTCTGGCATTTCAATTTTGTAGGGTCTTCTCATGCCAGTGTAGGAGGTTTCACATTTTTTGTAACATTCTTTTGAAACAGAACTGCTCCTGAGCACCTTGATAGAGTCCAGTGGCTAGACTTTGAAAAGCATGGTGTTTTGACTTTTTCACAAAATGGATGAAAGTAAATTCTATTAACTGGATTATAACATAAAGAGAGGCCTGTAAGCAATGATTGCAGTAGTCGTTATATGTAAGCTTAAGAATATAGCGGTAGAAATATTCATGTGAGAAAAAAGATGATAGCTGCCATGCCATTTAAACATTGATTATATTCTGAATAATGTGCTTTTACCTCCTGTTGAACAAAAGAAGTAAAAATGTAGGTATTGCTCAGATTAAACTGCACGTAGTGACTTTTTGTTAGTTTCTTTCTGTCTTTCTTTCCACAAGGATACAAACTCTCCTCCAGGAAAGAAGTCATGCAGGCATTTCACATACTTTTGAGGCAGTGAGTGCTGATGACAGTGCTTTTAACCATTAGTGAAGTGTGCAGAGCAGTCAGTGATACGGAAGACACAGATCTAATGCCTCCCTCAGACCACAGGAGCTCTGATTTGAACACCCTGAAGCAAGGAAGAGCTCCCTCCTCAGCAGGTTAGGAAGCATTGAGATGGATCTGCTCTCAACCCCTTGGCCTGACGCTGCTTTGTTATGGAAGCCAGTCCTGTTCACCACCAGGTTGGAAAGTCATTCTATCCCAGTAGCTGTTGAGGCATTTTGAGCAGAGTAGGTTCAGACCTCTGAATAGACAGAGGTCCTTCCTCCAAACTTATGAGACCCAGTGGCAGGACACTGATGTGAGAAGTAGGTAATGTTGGTTCAAACCTTTATTGAGGTTTCGGATCTCTTAGTCTGACCTTCAGTATCACCATTTTTTCCAGAACAAGGGAACCATACACCAGCATGCGGCTATTCTGTATTACACCACTTAGCAGCAGTACACCAGCCAAAAATAGTTATGGTGAATTCTCCATTATCTGACAGAAAGAAACAAACATTTTCCCAATCGAAGAAAAACATGGATGGTCAAGTACTGGGAGCAGTCATGGAACTAGTTCTCATGAAACTGGCCAGACCTAGGACTATCTCTGCACTGCACCCCATGACACTTCAAACTGGAGAAGAACTTATTCAGACACAGCACCCGACCTGAACTGACTTTCTGAGTGCACCACGTTGTAACAGAGCTAACAAGCTTTCTAGGAATCCAGAGTGCCCTGCAGCATAGCCGAAGCCAGATCATATGGTATGAACACAAGTGCATAAAACCTGCTGGCCTCATGCTGGCATAGCCAAGTCCCTTGGATGCACCTCCTGAGGGTTCCACTGTACTGGTTTGGTGCACATGGTGTGGAGACAGCAGGTCTGGCTCTCCCCTGAGATAATCTCATTACAAGTTTATTCTATATTCTGTGCAAAAAGTGCCACACTACTCATGCGTTCTTCTCCAAGAAAGTAACTCAGGGAGCTTGGATAGACTCTTGCAGAGACAGCTGCACTGTCTCATCTTCTGTGGCACAGTTAATCAGCAGCACAGATACACTACTCAAACTTAGTCAGGTGAGGAATATATGGAGAAATGTGTTACACTAATGCCACTTGGTTTCTTGACTCTTGCTGTCTTGCCACCTTCAAGGAGGATATGGGAGTCAAATAGCACTGTGCTGTCAATGAAACATTAATGCAATGATATTACTCCTTTTACCTTGTACAGTATCATCAAGCATCTTGAAGGCAAAGATGCAAGAGCCTGTCACTGGCAATCCATGCTTAAATAGAAGTATGAGAGAGAATGACGCAAAGTGAGAAGGAGAAAACAGATGTGAGAGGAAGATAAAAGTAATCTAGCTTGAGTGTATATCCAAAAGTGCCAAAAGCACCAAAATTACAGCCTTTAGCAGTGAAAAACTTCCATGTTTTATTAATAAACTCAAAACTTTTCATCATGTTACTGTACTTATAGTGTAACTGATGCCAAGCCAATAAGAATGTGAACCCCATTCTCACCTCTAAAAAAGCTGAAAATGAAAATATCTCATAGTCTTTTTACAGTTGGCAGCTACTTATTACAAGGTGGTTGTTAATATTTTTGTTCTCTGTAGTACAAGTAACCTCAAGATGAAGTAATAGTAATGACTTACAATTCAGGTCTGAGCTACACTGCATTTCTATATTAACACAATAGAAAAAAACACCAAACCAATGCAGTATTTGCTTTAAAAAAAACAAACAACAAACAACAACAACAAAAACCCCACAGAAATATGATTTGCAAACTTTTCAGCTGGATTTTCAAGCAATGTAAAGTAAACTGTTCTAAATTATTTGACAATGTAATGTTCTTTAAAAATAACCACACATGTATTGTTTAATCTGTATTGATAGCATTCAAAATCACAGTATTCAAGGAACATGAAGTGAAATGGCTGAACAACTCATATTCTCAGTGCTCAGAAAACAGTAGGATTGAGCATAGTGCTACATTTTTCCTGAATACAAGTTATTTAAAGAGTAGATTTCATTTAGAGACAGTATCTCCCTTTTCATTTCCAAAGTAGATGTCAGGCAGTCCACTCATATAATGGCTTGTGGAAGTTCTAGTTTAATTCTGGTAATACCCAAAAGTATTGTTCATATACAGTCAGAGGCAGAGTGTAGAAGAATTGACATAGAATTGAGGATGAAAAAAAAAAAACTACAAGGAGATAAAAAGACACAGAAACGTGTCCATACAGCTTGTGAACAGTTCAACAAAATGCAACCATAAATTCCTGACTGGAATTTCTAAATAATACTACAGGTACCTGCAGCCAAGTCCAGAAAAAAAGCAGAGCCAGTCCTCAGCAAATGCTAGAGGTAGACAATGCTGGGAGTGAGCTTC
>WUAM01000179.1:8610375-8622127 GCA_024336885.1 Actenoides hombroni | reverse complement strand
AGAAAGGTAGGATTCTCAGAGAATATTGTGAGAAGCAGAGAAAATCCCTCTGCTAGCAGCTTTTTAGCATCCACAATCCTGGACTAATTTTAAGCCTTCAAGCTCAAGGATTCCACCAGCCAACTGGTCTGTGGCAGAAGTAACATGGGGTTAGGGACCTCAGCATTTAAGATGGACACTATGCTGCATCAGCCTCATCAAGCAGAGAAGTTGTTTCTGCATGTGAACACTCAGCATTTCCATGAACTCAATGGTGTGAAAATAGGAGACCTAAAACCTACACAGGTATTAATTGGATGACACACATGAATTTTCAGCCCAGCATCTGCAGAAGGAGCCTACCTGTTCCAAGTGGCCAGTTAATGAAGCAGTATTTCTTACAAGGTTCAAGACTAAATCCAGACAAAACAAAACTGGTAGAAATGTGCACTGATTTAACAGATATGAATCAGTTTCTTAATCTACATGATTGTTTTCATCCAAAGTTGTTATGTTTCACAATTAATGTTAAAAACTATATTTATTATTCTTCCCAATTGTTACTTGCAGGCACAAGTGATAAGGCGGCCACCAGCAGTGATTTGTTACATATGTGGCCGCGAGTATGGAACAAAATCTATTAGTATCCATGAGCCACAATGCTTGAAAAAGTGGCACCAGGAGAATGACATGCTACCCAAGCACTTGAGAAGGCCGGAGCCAAAAAAGCCTGAAGTCAGTCCTTTACAAGGTAAGCTACAGACCAAATAAGGAATTGGGAGGAAGAAAGTGAGGATAAAAAAACCCAAAACCAGCAGCTGAATTGTTTGCAAGTACTTCTTTCTTCATTTTACTCCAAAGAGAAGGTACCCATCATGGCTTGTTATAAGCATTCTGTTAAGTATCCTGTTCTCCTATTGTACTGCATCTATAAGAAGCAAAACTAGTTGTTGCCTTGTGGCATATGCCTCCTGGGACAGTCCTTTTTATGTGTCAGTATGTTCCGAATCCAAACACAAAAAAAGTTAACAACCTGCTTCACAGCTACATAACTACATTTTGACTACTTTCAATGCTGTAGACAGGCATATTTTAAAATGGGCAAAAACATCCAAGAATAATGTGCAGACTTGACACATTCAGTCATTAAAATACCCTTCAGGCAATATAGAGATAGTTACTTCAGCCATGTTTTATGCCTATAGCATAGGTTACGAAAAAGCTTGACGCTAGAACTTAACAGTGGTAAACAGTGAGTGGCCTTGAAATAGGAATTCTGTGGTAAAATAAGAAATAAATGCATGATGACTGGCAGAAAATAAGGTGTTTTTAAAACCTATCTATAACATATACTGTACTTTCAGGTTTTTATTGAAATATATTTATAGATAAAAATGAAGTATCTTCTACAGTGAACATTCAGTGGATGTTACTGGTCCCTTTTTACAAGCTTTAGAAGCTTTCTTTGTGAGACATTATAATATAAACATAATGGAAAAAATACATTTGGTATAAAATAAACATTTTATTTCTGCCAAATATGTGTGTTTGTGCTATGGGTTCAGTTCTGTAAGATGCCTAGATGCAACTTCTTCAAACAATTGAAAACAGATGATCCCCAGCACCCAATGGAGCTGAACTGCCATATGTATTCCAGGGGTGTGTGCTCACTCTAAGACCAAGAAATCTTATCTGTGCTTTGCCTGGAAGCTGCTCCCAGGACTTCCCCATTCCTACGGAAAGTAATTCCACCATTTCAGCTGGATGTTTACCCTGGCCATGCCACCTGGTCTGACCTCTTTTGAGCCAAGTTTAGACCACTTGCTCACAGGGAGCTAATTCACCTTTTTTTTGTTGTTGTTTGTTTGTTTGTTAGGTGGGGTTTTTTTTGTTTATAGATATTCTTCATAATTTCCTGCAGCTTCCTCTGATGTCTGGAAAAGCAGACAACGTCTTCTACAACTCACCATGAAAGAGTCATACACTGTATCAGTTTACATCAGTACAACGAAATACATCCCCAGGAGACACAGAATAGAGTGGGTTCACTGAGAACACTAATCCGCTGTTCAACATAATAGTAATCACAGATCAAATAATATCAAATCAGAACTTTGTTAACAGATGCCAAGCAGCAGAGTTGAATCTGCAGTAAAATACAGGTTCAAAAGTCATTCTCATTCTATTTGATCTTTTTGTTCACAAGCTCTTTTTAAATATTGTATGTTGTGTGCTAAAAAAAAGATGGAGAAAATGAGAATTATGTGTGAAAAAGGAGGATGAAAAAGGACAAATCAGGTTATTTAAAAATACATTATTCTTATTTTGTAGGAGTGGAAGCAGAAAGACAACGACTCTTTGAGAAAATAATCCCGCAGAAAGCTCCCAGATATGAATCATAAAATTGCCTCATTTATGCAATGAGTCATATTAGGCACCATGCATCTCCTATGAGGTGTTGTGTGCCCCTGGTTCCCCAGGGGACACTGACCTGCTTCCAGCATATGTCCCTAAATGCCTGCTGATGCAAGTCTGATCAGTTTTGTAGCTTGAGTTAAAATTGTTAATCCCCCTGCAGTTGCCTCATGCTCCTGGCCTCAAGAAAATAATCTCAGTGTTCTTTTTCCATAAGATTTACTCTTGATCATCTGGTAAATGCTATAAGTGACCTTGAGACCACATACACGTACTGCATGTCTCACTGTTTCTCAACTTAGGGAGGAGGGATTACCCCTGTTATTGAATGGAACAGGCAGTGTTCAAAAAAAGCTCAGAAATTTTAACTGCTTACATAAAACTTTTTATAACTTATATAAATCTTTTTTTTTTTTCTGAAAACTCAAGTGTCACAGGAAGACAACCAATGCCCTGATTACACAGTGTTTTGTTTGTGGAATGCCCAACACATGCCTGCAAGGAGAAAGTCATGTCCTTTTTTTTATATTTCATAAACTTTCCAAAGTACAGAAAATACACATTCATTTCCTGCAAGCAAAGGGGATATTTGTCTCAGCCAAGAAAAGAAACACTACTTGGTTGCTCTTCTAACAAAAAGAACATTAGGAACAGGCATATTAAGAGATCTAAGGCTTATTGTGGTTGTGTGAACCATTGGATATGAATCATATTAAAACTGTATGGGCCTTTAATGAAGAGTTCTATCATGTGCCAATGACAGAAACCATGGAATATTTTTAAATGCAGAAATCCTTTCCTTTTAAAAATTGTGTGCCGCTAACTGTTCAAAGATAAAACCAGTTTTTCAGTCTTTTTCTCTATTGTCATACCTTTTGCGAAGGGCAGGCAAATACAACTTCCAGTTCAGCAACATACTTGTTTCTGCATGTGCTTCAACTGAAAACTCGTAAGAGTGATATTTGTGTTTGAAACAACACAATGTGAAAGTCAGTTTCAAGATGAAAACCCATTTCTAGCTCAAAGTAAACAAGATTTTATATACTCGAGTAAAATCTTGAAAATACATCTGATGTGAGTGTTTGAAGAATTCTCATAAGCATTCAGAGCAGTCACTCTTCCTTACAGTGGAAAATAACTGAGGGTAAGATTGGCTTAGTGTTTAGATGATAATAGATGCATCAGTGCAATGACCTCTCACTGGAAGTTGTGGCTTAAAAGAAGCTTAGGTTTTTTTAAGTTTTAGGTTTACCTAAGATTTACTCCACTTATTGGCAAAACTTGTATAGACTTCAAGAGGAAGAAAATTTTGCCTCTTGTCCAGAGCAGTACAAAGACTATATTCTCAAGTACAATACACTCCCCCCCACCATTGCCATGGTCAGATATCACACGCTCATTAAACAGAACTTGAAGTAAAGCCAAAAGGGGAAATTTGCTGATAATAGTATGTATGCAAAGATGTTAATAATTAGCTGAGAATGTGTATCATAACACACAGCATGCTGTGTTCTCTGTATTCTCATACAATAAAAAATTATTCAGTTTGAAGTTAATTTAAATCAACCCCTGGGACAAAAAGCAGAGTCTTTTTTGTATGCTTTTTACTCCTTTGCTTCTTTCTTTTCTTTCTTTTTCATTTGCAAAAGCAATATGGTTTGGTTAAACTGAAAGGCTCAGTCAACAGGTATTTCCTGAAAATATTTTCCATAAAGAGTTGAATATGGGTCTCCAGAATGAAAGCTGATACTTTCTTTTTTTAATTTTCCAGCCAAAGGTTTCTATGATCTCGATTCTTTAAATGAGGCTGCCTGGATCAGCGCCCAGAACCAGCTAGTTCCATGTGATATTTGTGGGCGTACTTTTCTTCCAGACAGACGGATCATCCACCAGAAGTCCTGTAAACCAAAACCTGCAAAGTGAATGGATATAACTACACATGCATACATATGCACACATGCATGGTCACACACACACATGCTTCCAAACATTTCAGCCAAACAATAAGAGAAATATAAAACATCTGAATAGTCATGGGCATCAAAACTGTAGTGTGTTGTCAGGTCATGTGATCCAAAAGCCTTTAGTGTAAAATCAGTTGTTGCTACTGTACTGTAAGGTCCAATATGGTGATTTTTTAGACCAGCAGTAGCAAAAATTCATCCTAATTTCTGTCATTCAGGTAGCAAGCACTTTAAACCACAGTTTGAGAGCTAGAGCATAAGAATACTTGAAAGTAATGTTAACTATCATCTTTCCTTTCATGACCTTGTGTTTTCTTGGGTGTAGGAGAACTCAAGTGAAGCATCCTTCCAGGTTGCTTTCTGAACCACTGTGATATCTTAATTTCTGTGGGTCAAATGTGGATGTTCTTCAGCTACTACTTTGACGCCCCTCAGATTTAGCTATCAGCACCTTTGAAAGAAGTTGGCCTTTCTGCATGCTTTTTCTATTTTACATGGCATGTTTGATTTTATATATTCACCAAAGGACAGAAAGAAACGAGCCATAGCTGTTACAGGTCTTTCACTGCACAGAACCCTAAGAGAATATCCCACAGAGATCCATCTTCTGGTCCTGCTTTTCAACAGATGTATGACACTGGGAGAGATGTTATAATGCCAGGACCTCCCTTGTCTGCAGCAACATTCGTCTACATGTCATTTGCTTACTATGTTCACCTACTGTTTCAGAAACTGATGACTTTTAGGAAATTAGAGTTACAATGAGGAGCAAATCATTGAACCTCCATGGAAGCCAAGCCAGAATGGTGTTGATCAAGCAAACTATTTATCTGAAAATTTTGTTTCCTCTCTATTGAAGCTCCTTTGAGTTTGTTAGGTTTGGGGGTTTGGGGTTTTTTTGGGTGTATCTGTCTCTTTGTACATCTTTGACACAAGACTATTCACTGACTCCCACTCAGAGCTCTAAATTAACAGAGAACTTCATTTCACACCCTTGTGGAAAAGTGCAGCTCATGAAGCCCTTGACTGCTAAAAGTGAAACATAGCCATATAATGGGATCCATACTTGGGTGGAAGCAGAAACTGGCTGTTTTTAGAAAACACCCCAAAAAATGCCCTTTTCTTGGAGCATTTCTTGCTTAATAATAATGATACTGATCATGTGATTTATCCTCAGGTCAATAAACTGATAAGGCCAATTTTTTTCTAAGTCAGAGGATCATGTATTTGTCATGAATTTGGTAAAAGAAAACATATTTTTATGTCCGGCCAAAACAAGCATGGTGTGTCAGATGGCTGGAATAAAATACCACCCTGCCCTCTGGGCCATATGTGACCATAACAGAATGCCAGTATGGGCAATAAGGGTAGGTATTATAAAAGAAAGCAGCGGGGAAGGTATTTGAATGCACAGTTTTGAAAAATACTGGTATATTGCTTAGGAGAATCAGTGCCAAAACACATCATTGAATAAGTCAAACACATGAAGGAAGTAATACTCACTTTAATGAGGTACAGCAGAGAACACTTTTTTTTTATTATTTTACTTATTCTGAAGTGTTTTATTAAGTAGTCAGTGAGGTTATACAAAAAGTACAATGAAATCTAATACAAGTTTTTAACCAGCAACATAGCTTCCCAGATATCATGAAAGAAACTGTACTCAGGTATGTTTTCACCTTCAGGCTTAAGGCGTAGAGCTGGCTGTTGTGTATTGTGTGATCAATGGGACTTTTGTCAGAGCATTCACACTTTAGACTATTGTGCTTAAAAATTAGATGAAGTAGATGTCTTCATACGCACTAAAATGAAATACAGGTACTAGTGACTTTTCCAAGCTATTAATCTGTGTGATTTGTGGTGTAAGTGAAATAAGAAGTAATATCATTGTTCTGTTATTAGAGGAACACTTATGGCTTCATCCTTAGCAGGCTGTTAATTCAGATTGGGAGAGGTACCAGCATTCTTTGCTGAAAATAATTTCCAAAACAATCATTGGCATCTCAGCAGCCCTTTCATCTTTAGGATGAGAATTGTATTGTCTGAAGATAGATATCTTCAGGAGTCAAAGGTTCAGTTTCTGGTTCTGCAGTACAAAGCTGTGTAAACCCTACAGATCTGGTCTTGTTAGTGTCTGCAACATAAGGAGCTAGACCAGTGCCATCACTCCTCTTCTTGTCTGGGAGAAGGTGTGTGACCTGAGGAAAGAGCAGGGGCAGTGGTTTGGGATTGCTAGACTGGCTCCTAGGAGCTGCTGGCAGGCAACATACCCTACAAGATGCTGTTGTAATTCACAGCAAGTGCTGGGCCACTGATGAGTGGCTTGGTAATTGTAGGATTATGGACATCATGCAATCCCATTTTTTTGTCCCCTCTTCCTCTTCTTGGACCCCTCTTCTTTTGTCAGACATGATAAGCATTTTTGGTTACATCTGTCTCACTAAGTCATCAAGATTCATTACAGAGTCACTTCAAGAGCAGAAAAATGTTTTAAAGAAACTTAACAGCCTTTACAGAGTCACTGCAGTCTTTGGCATTAAACATTTGGATCTACCTTTTGGTGGCTTTCAGATGTCAGAGCCCATGTGTCATTCTGAAACTTGACCTCAGAGTCCTGATGATTTAAGATCTGTTAGAAATTTCACCTAGAAGAGTTTTTCTGTGTCTTGTTGTCAGCTCTACTCTTGTATACTTTCTATTTTCTGGATTATTATCCCAAAAAGCAATAAAATCTGTCTCATGAGCTGAGCAGGGTGTTTATAAGAATCAAAAGGTACTGATATTAACTATACTTCTAGTGTGCTGTTGTGTTTTGCCCAGAAATACCACTGTATGGGAGCTCCTCAAGCCATAAGGCTGAAGTATTGTTTCCACATCAACTCTTGATAGACTCAGATGACAAATTGGCAAATTAAGAGCTTTCTCTTCTTATAGGTGGTTGCTGCTGATCTCTGAACGTAACATGGTATCTGTGATAAGGTGAGCCTTAGCACTCGCAGAGGCCAGTCAACATTGGGCTGTAAGGACTGATGGTGAAACCAGGGTATCTGGGATCTCAGCAAGAGGCAACAGCCTTCAGAAGTATCTCAGAGGTTGTAATGTCCCCTTCTTTCCATAACATCATGGGTACAATGATTTTCAAAACATGTAGAAATATAAAAAAAACTGTCATGGGAGTGCATATTGTCCCATTTCAAACACTGTCACATCTCCATGTTACTCTGTCATGAGCTTTTCTGCTGAGTTCACCAGTTCTGGTGTTAGTTTGTGCCAGTGATGATGGCAAGGTTTGTTCATCAGGACAAACACTGATAGTGCCTTCTTGTTTTGCTCTCAACAGTTAAAATGAGATCTTGTGAGCATTTTTCATTATTTCTTGTCATTTATCATTCTGGCTTTTTTTTTCCAGAAGAGGAAAAGGAAATGAGAAATGGAGCTACTTTGCTTCCTTTGTTTCCATACTTTAGTGATTTGTCACTTAACCTTATCTCATCCTCTGTTGGCTCACAGTGATTTTCATCTCAATCCCATGTTTCCTACTGGCACAACACATTCAAAGAGCTGAAAAATGTTTTCCTGTACTTCAAAAACAATGACATTCCATCTAGTTTGCCACAGATGTGCTCAAAGCAGCTAAACTAGTCCTTGCACAAAATGTACTAAAAGACAGAACATGGTTTGACAAGCAAAATCCAATCATGTTGAACAAATGAGCATATACTTTCAGACCATAAAATCCCTGACTGATACATTAGTTCAGCCAGTTGAACCTACCAGTTCCAATTAAAAAATTAGACATTTAAGAGCTATTTAGAGCAATCCTGAACATCATAATCAAGTTAGATGATTTTAACTGCAGACTTAAAAAATTAGACATTAATGAAAGAAACCATAACTGCAGATAAGTATTACATATAAAGTGGTGTAGTTAAGCAAGTTAGGAATGTCATAGTCCTTTGGTTATCATTCAAGATTCAAAAGGTCCCGTATATTTAAAGGCAGTAGCAAAAAATGCCTAGCAGGCCTTAATAAAGCACTTTCATGGACCTTTCTCCTACTACCAGCATTTAGTAGACCACTGCTTGAGGAACAAAAAATGGTAAATACAGTGTCAATTTCTGTCTAAAAGATAGCAAGAACCTACACAGATTTGTGAATTCTCTCTGTGTGGTGTAGGCACAGTATAGAAATTATGTTTGAAGCACTGTCTCCTGACCACTGATGATTTGTATGCTTAAGCTTTAGTTCAGGATTTGTACACATAACATCTGATTCTATATTCACTGAAGCCAGGTCCCACACTATCATATGGGTATAGGATGAAGCCAGAAAAGCTAAGGAAACAACCAGATGTTGACATGTATATGCCTTAATCAAATTAGTTCCTGGAGGTTTTCATCAAGACACACAAGTTTCATGTTTTTTATTTGTTTAACAATAGGATTTTATAGCTGAGAATTAAGTTTGTTTTTATTACCAAGTTCAGGGAGCTGACCCATGCAGAAGGAATTCCAGGGAGGATCTTGTCTGAATCAGTATTTTCTTTGGGGCTCCTGTCTGCCCAGGTGGTTAATTTTGCTTCACTGACAGTAGGATAAGGTTTCCTGAATTTTGTATTTCTGAACTGTGTCAACCAAAGTGGGTTCAAATGAGTTTGCTGTATCTGGAGACATGCCACACTCATCAGGACATTAGGATCATGCAAAAGCAGGATTCAACAGGGACATGAGGTCCATAAGGAAACAAAACTTACAAGCCTGGAAAACCATCCAATGAGTTGCCTGAAGGGACTGTCTAAATTCTTACATGCTATTACTCACTTGCTCCTGAGTCAATATCTTGACTGACATACACAGAGTATTATTGACTCTAGGGCATGCAAGGGTTATGGACTCATCCTAAATCTGTATTTCTCAGAAAACTTCTGTCATTTGCAGTTCAAGAAAAATTGTTATAATCTACATAAGGTTTAAAAGAGAGCCATGATTATAGAACTGGAACTGCCTGATTATAGAACTGCCTGACAGGTGGGACTCCAGGAGCTCAGACTGTTTAACTTTACAAAAAAAGAATAAGAAGTGCCTCACTGATGGCCTGTACATATCTAGATTACAGGCTCTTCTTTCCAGAAGGAAGGACTTAACAACTTACAAGATAGGATTTGATGCTAGACAAACACAGAAATAAGAAACTCAGAACTTTCAAATGGTGGAGTGGTTTCTTGAGTTTTGAAGTGGATTGTATACAGAAGGAATTCTACAAACTAATCATGAATTAAAAAAAATAATTATGCATAAGTCCAATATGAATAAATTCAGGCCAATCTTGTATTACAAAATAGACTGTGGATCATTGGACTAGAAGAATTTTCCAGATTGTAATGAAATATAATAACTGACATATAATTTTTAGGACAAAGAACAGTTTGCAAGGGTCCAAGAAATGCATTACAAGTAGCCAATGGTATTGCTGAATTAGGTAGCTAAGACTTCAAATGTACTTAAAAAGTGGAAACTGAAAGATACATAATTAAAAAAAATTTTTGCATTTTCAGTAGCCCCATCTCTCCAAGAATCTTGACTCCGTCAAACATGTAAATAACAAGAGAAAACTGTTTCTGAACGCAAGAGCAGTTGACCTGGGGTAGGATTTGTAGCTGGATTTGGGAGTTGAATAGGACTGTGAAGTCAGGTTGGAATAAGAAGGTCTTCAGAGCAGCAGTGAGAGAGATATCAGGGCAGAAGATTTTGAGACAGAATCACCAGTGGAAGGTAAGCTGCCAGTCTGGTCAGAAAGAGGAGATTTTAAAAGCAGTAAGTGCTTTTCCTTCCTTGTTTTCTTTGGTGCCTTAAGGGGAGGAAGACTTACCTAGGTTAGCTCATAGTACTTGTAAATCTAGTTTGGAAACTGGCTCTTTCAGGTTAGTTTCACACTTTATTTCTGTAATACATCCAATTCAAAACAAGTTATACTTACTACTGTCTATTTATACCAGGTTTAAAGGCTGGAAATATGTAAAAAAAGGGCACTGCCAGATGCAGCTCGTGATAAAAGCAGATTCCAAGACATCCTTCTCCAGTCTGCTTCCTCTTTGCCTAAGTGCTGGGTTTGTTAGTGTCTAGGAGGCAGACAGGAGGTATTTCAGGAGCAAGATCAGAGCACAGGCTATGGTGCCAGACCTTGGTAGTGATGCAGTCCGTTGGGCAATATGTAGTTTACTTATAAAAGAGAACGCCCTGGGCGCTGTGCAGTCCAGACTCGGGTTAGTATAAAAAGTGCTGTAAAAAAGCCATCATAGCCTTCCCTGTGGTTGTCTTCCTCTCTGCACTCCCTCCTCTACCATGTAGGTTTTTTTGATGCATTGGACAGAGGTTTCTTCCCTGAATACCTCTTGGAGAAGTTACACTTCTCAGTATATTGACGTGAGTTGAAAAACATATGCGGCATGGAAGAAGCAGGAGTCAGAAATAAGGATCACACTGCACACTGCATGTTACAAAGTGGTAAGCTGAATACACTCAAATAATATAGCAGAGCCACACAGAAGGGTTTTAATCCCTTAAAAATACAATTTAAAAAGAACACACAACCTGAAAAGCCCAGTCATGACTGTGAGAATAAAGAGGCTCAGTATGTTCAGCTTATCAAAGGGAAGACAGAGCAGTTGTTTGATCTGCTGTGCATCCCGTGTTTCAGCTCTGAATTAAAAAAAAACCCCAACAAGTTCAGGGATAAAAATGAGCACTTATGATCACAGAATTCCAGTTCTACATACTTAACCTTGATATGCTCAGGACCCTGCTCATGTTTTACAAACTCATCTCATTTAGGTAACATAACTGACTAGATACCAAATTCCTTACTGATGAGACACTAAAAATAGAACAATTTCTGAAGTATCCAGTTTAGTAAAACTTAACAGTTCTGAAACGACAAGGGAGGACGTTCAGGCCAGCTTAACTTAGGTCTTCTGAAACAGTCAATAGAAAGTATCTGCATGTCCTCTAGTGTTTTCCATACATTGTGGTCCATGAGAATGACCTGAATGCTGTAGAGACCAGCCACAGCAAGCTGGTAAAAATGTGACTACAGTATGAAGTAGTCTGGACAAGCAATTCCTTTTTAAAGGAGTTACTTCACCTATAAGTGTGTATCATGGGTTAGGGTCAGGGTGGCCCCTTAGACCTATAACAGATGCTCTCTGTTAAACCCCCTCCCTACCCAAAGGGGAAGGGAAAGGGAATAAGAGAGACTTAGCTATTAGAAAAGGAAACTAGAACAGCTTTAATGAAAATGAAATCAATAATTATAAAAAATGAATATATACAAATATATACAAAACCAGTATCAAACCCAACCCCCCTGATGGTAATTACATCACCATCACCACTGAT
>WUAM01000179.1:8553127-8566508 GCA_024336885.1 Actenoides hombroni | reverse complement strand
ATGTCCTAGTGCATTTCAGTGTGCAAAGGATGGGACAGTAGAGTTGATTGTCCAAAAGTTAAAAAAGAGATAAAAAGTTGAAGGATAGAATGGAAAGGTGGTATGTCCCTTGTTGCAGAGAAAACAGGCCTTCCACATGTAAGGAGGGCAGTGCATAAACTTCACACAAATGGTGGATAAACATGACATATTGTGACCCTTGCAGAGAATGTTACTTCCATAGCAGTTTTTCCTTTATTTTTAATTAAAGCTCATATGAAGCAAAAAATCATCATGGGACTAAATGCAGGATATATATTTTGGCAGGAAAATGTAAATGAGGCAAGTTCTAAATCTGTAACTTCAAAACAATGTTACAAGCTTAAGAAAGTACCATTTGGCATTAGTTCTTTCCCAGGATGTTTCCAAAAGTAATTGAACAGACCATTATAGAAATACAAGGTGTTGAAATTCTAATGGATGATTATTGAATTTGGTTTCAGGAATTGAAATCAGAAAATGAAAGATTCAGGAAAGTGTTTGAAAAATGCCTTTTTCACATCCTAAAAATAATAATAAAAACCCCAACAAAACTAACATGACCTAACAGATGCTGTCAGCATTCAAAATGTATTGAACAAAGATACCTCAGATTAGTTGGTTTATTGACCCAACAGTTAGAAATTAAATGTGTTATTCAGTGAAAAAAGCAGCTTAGAAAGTTTTATGGGGATGGTATACTGATTAAATTAATTCCACATTTTTTCTATGATCAGTGCCACTGCAGAAGGTAAGGTGAATAAGGGTATTGTATGGCATTAAGGAGACAAAGCCAGGATTTGAGCACCGTGCCACAATACTGCAGTGTCAGATACTATGGTTTAATTGAAGTGATTGTACTGAGAGCCAAAACTAATGCAGGATCGCTGCCTCAGTGCTGCTATCCCCAGTGCTGCTGCTGTTGATTCAGTGGAAAAAGGAGAGACCTCAGTTTCTGATTTTAACTGAGAGTTCAGTGAGTCACATCTGCTTTATTAAAGACGTTGACACAGAATTCCCCACCTCCCCCCGTATCAACGCATGATTTGGAAAGGCTGAGCTCTGCTATGCTTGATTTCATCCTAACATAAGTGCTGGAGCCCACATTAGCAGTGGTAGTTGCCATAAGCCCTCTGCTGTTCTGTCTTATTTCAGGGCCGTGTATCTGGTTCCTTGTGGATGCCATTACTAGAGTGTATTACGTTTGGATTTTTACACAAGAATTAGGCTATCAGAAGAAGACATCTTTTTTATTTCTGTAGTTTATGAACTTGCAACAGCAGCCCTGCAGATGCTAAATATTAATTACCTTTGCTGAAACACTGTAGAAGTTGTGAACACTTTTATGGCATGACACTTTTCAAATTGTACCTGGAGCAGACTGTTGTTAAAGCAAAATATCATGCATATCTGTATGTATCACTTTCTTCTCAAGTTGGTCAGGAATCATATGTAACTGTTAATTTCCTGGATATTATGCTTAATTCTCCTAAAAATGTGTGTCTCTGAAGTCTTGCTCAAGTAAATACAAGAACAGTGTGTATGTTCACGCAAGTTTTCTCGTGGTGTTTCTTTACTTTGGTAAAGTTTTAAGTTACTAACTAAGGTTTTAGTTGATACATGGGCTTTATACTTTCAGCCACCATTTAATATATAAAGGTGGAATTTTCATTTATCTGTGTGTTTTCCATACAGAACGAGTTGTGGTTGTTGTCTAGGTTAATGACTTACGGTATATTACAAGGCTTTGTGAGGAATGTGGAAACGCAAAGCAAGATATTACTAATATTCAAATAGTTAATTCCTTCATATTTGTCCATGTTACTAAATAGCTGCACAAGGCTCTCTTCTTTCTTTGCTAGTAACAGCAACGTACTGATTGTGTCAAATAATTTAGGAATCCTGTCATCTGATCTCCCAATTGTCATTAGTAGTTGCCTCCTGAATTAAAGAAAAAGAATAAGTACTGACTTTAGAGTGGAGTGCACTGTATTTCAGTCACTATTATTCTTTGAAATAATGAAGTGAACTGCAAATAATCTTGACATGAAATAGCACAGCGTTTTATGTCTCTTTTTCAGTGTTCCAAGCAACCATGACTTGATCCATGGAAGTCTTTGGTTCAGTCTCAAATCTAAGTTTAATGGAGGGTTTACAGAAATGTTGAACAGCACTAGTACTTGTACATGATTGATGCAGTGTTCTATGTATATTTTACAGTTCTGCATTATAAATTATTTGGTGTTTTAGTATTAAAACCAGATGACAACCTATAGCTTTAGTATTATGCATGCATAGAAGATGGATATATACCCATACATACTCTCTCTGTTTGTGATTATTGAATCTCTATACTATATTAAAATGTATTATTCATTTCTGCCAACAGCCATGAGTCAGTGGAAAATAATGGGTGCAATCATTTGAAAAATGTGCATTCACAATTTGCATGTATTCATCTCAAAGTTCAGACTGCATATGTGTAACTATTCATTTTACTGTTCGCAGTGATGCATGTAACCCTCCTGAGGATTCACATTTATGAACTTCCTGCATTGCCATTGGTATTTAAAGTAGAATGGATAGGTAACATGAAATACAATTTCTTTGTGCCATGGTATTTACAGATATAAGAGGTATTATAAAAAAAATAAATCAACACTTAACCTGATTTTGTTAGTTCAGCCACTGTATTTTCATGTGTAAAATAATAAATTCAATTTCCAGTGGTCTTTTCCTAGTAATTGCAAATATTATATATATGTTTTCTCTGGGGACTCACATTTTGGCGTGGAAGCAGCTTTTTCCCTAAAATTTTGCAGGAAGTAGAGAAAAAAAAGATGAGTAACTTTTAAGCTAGCTTTTCTGGTCAGATTTCACATTTCTAAAATGACTGAAGAACAGAATTTTTAATTCCTGATGTTTCTGCTCAATCGTAATTTTCCATGGAAAGTTATGTCATACACAATCTCCTGATCTGTGTGTGAATGCATTATTTTAACCTGGTTTTGGTGTTAGCATTAGATTGCTGACACTCAAACCAAAAGTATTTGAAGACTTCTTTGGGTAGCTCTGCTTAAAAAAATATTTTTAAAGCACAGAGGAGTTACAATGAACTAGTTACTAGCTGCACAATTTAGACTTGAGCCCTTGTATGTTCAGTGCTCCAAATTATATTGAAAGTGGATTTCCCACTGTTGTGCATGTTCTGTTTTATTACTGATTATTCCAGATTGTGCTTCTAGTCTAATTTAGTCTTATTCATAGCCTGATAGGATGTGTAGGATTTTTTTCCTTTGGTTCAGTTGTTTTTATTTTTAGTCCATTCATTGATATTATATCCTTCATATTTTTTCACCATTTTGATAAGCAAAGGAAGAAGCCCTTTCATAGCCCTTCTTAACGGAGTTGCTTTTTTACATATTGCTGACATCTTGCAGTTAAAGAGTTTGGTTTTGATTAAGGGGATAGTGCAATGTGATTTATCATAAGTTCAGTCTTATTAGAACATCCATAAAGAAATATTGCATCGGTTCACTGCTGTAATTTTGGCTCTTGAAGCACTTTGGAGTCCAAATTAAGAAAATCCTTTTTTCTTCTTTTTGTAATTTTGCAAAACATGTAGAGGTTGATTTCTGTGATGGAGAGAAAGGGAAAATGATGTTTTAACTACAAGTATAGTGTAATATTATGTTCCCTAAGTGTATTTTATATCTCTAACTAGAATGTGAAAACTGCAAGTTTCACCAGTACCAACAGACATAAAAATTCTTCTCCAGTAAATGAAACAGTTTAAACCAAACAGGATGCTGGAAAAATTACAGCATTTACAAAATCTTTTAGAAACAGTTGCAGGTTTGAATTTTTCTAGACATGGGCCTCCAGGATGGCAACACAAGAAATATCCTGCTTTGAGGAAAATTGCTTCCATAAAATGGACAAAGTGAAAAATTCACTGATGCTGTATTTACATCACCATAATTCTGTAGGTAAGGAAGTTATTCTCTTCCTTGATAGGAAAACACAGTTTACTGTATATTAAGAAAGAAATAGTAATCTTTTTTTTGCATCCCTCACTCATACCCTGCAGGCTACTACTCTAAGGTGCTCTGTCCTGGCTGAGAGAGGTGATTTTGAGCCATCACAGCTGATGCCAGAACTGTTGTGTCATTCATTGGTGAAAGCAGGAGGGTAGTGAGTGCTTGCTCTTTTCTAGACTCAAAGGGAGCTTTTCAGATTTCTGAACTGGAAAGCGCACATATGTCGTGACTTCTAGGGGCTAAAGTACCTTCCCCTTAGTTCAGTTTTGGAGACTGACTGACTTGGCAGCCCTGGTTTTCAGGTGAGTCGGTGAATCGCAATTAGATTAGCAGCAACTCCTGTGTTCAGTGTAAATCTGATTGTTAGGTTCTGTAGTATATTAGATAGAACATGATATTCTGTAGAATTGCTTGTTATGTGCACTCTTTTTTCCATATATACACAAGTACACATCAGCGTATTTTCTGTCCTAGTGAGACTGCCAGATGATTCTGAAGGATCTTACTTAGATCTGGCTGGGATCCACTTTCTTTAGCATGGAAGTAACTGCTTATAAAGTCCTGCTACATTTTTAGAGAATTTGTACAAACGTTATCTAGCTTGTAAGCAAATGGAAAGTTGAGTCATCTTGCAGGGAAGAATATGGCTTCGGAAGTATTTTGGTCATGGGCTCTTTGAATCTATCAGTTAGAGGAGAGATTATTGTCTTTACCACTTACAGTTCTACAGATGTGCCTAATCTCTTGTCAAAACTCCCATAAGCCACTTAGTAGTTTCTTTGTGTGACTTTCCAGCATTTCTTATGGCTGTGCACGTGCTTCTGCAAATCCACCAAGAAATCAAACAAAACTCAGTTACTCATCTGCCCTTGTGACTGTGTTGGATCTTTGAGTGTTTGAACAGCCGAAGTGGGTGAAATTCTTTATAAATGGGCAGTACTTTGTGAACTCGGCTGTGAGGGTTGGAGTCTCTGTCAGATTCAAGATTTCAGGCAGATTCAGAATTCACTTGCCCCAGTTATTCTGCCTTCTCCAACTGAATATCATTTCTAAGGCAGTAAAGTTGAAAAATTTGTATGTCTGAGTAACTCCCTGTTCAGTGCAGTATTTGTACTCAACATGTAAGGTTTTACTATGATATCACAACTATTCACGTAAAACAACTGATGGCGGTGACATAGGGGACATTCATATTTTACATGAACCTGAATCACCCGTTTGCAGAGAACTCCTGACAGCTACAGGCAATGCATTTTTTTCCTTGCCTAGCCAGGGTTCTTCTGGAATTGTAAGACATTATGTTTCATTCTCTAAGAACATTCAAGAGAGCTGCAATTGACTTTTGAGTAACATGAATATGCTTCTTGGAAGATAAATTTGCTAGATAAGATGTAACCTAAGATCATATTTGTCAGTAGCAGCTAAGTGCTGAACTGACATTGCAATCCAGAATCCCTTTTCAGACTGTACAGCTATGATAAAGGTCAGTGAATAATCTGTGTAATGGAAACACCATATGAACATCCTGGAGCACATAAGGTTGCCAACTTTGACAGTATTCCACAATGCAAATTCTGGGATTGGCAACACTTTCTTCTGTATAGCAGTATATATGAACTGGAAAATACTTGTTCCGCCATCCTCACCAGATGTAATGCCCCTTTACCTTGCAACAAGTCAGTGGAAAGGATTGTCACTGATTTAAAACGAATAATCTCTTAAACAGTTTCAACCGGTACTGTTTTATTCTGAATGGTATTAAAGCTGTCTTCTCTTCCTGGAGGTGGGACAGATCCTACCTGGAGTTTTGTTGCTTGTTTCAGTGTACGTGTTTGTGAGAAAAGAGGCAGTAAAAGAAATACTTTGCTGGAAAAATGGAGTAACAGTCTTACAACACTGTGTATCCAACTGCATTTATTCCCAGTAAAGTGACTTACACTTGTACCTTGGTCACTTGCCAAGACTTGTGATGTGCTTTATAGATGCAGAAAATTATGTTACTAAAACTACAGATTATAGTACTACTATCCACAAGCACAAACTTTCTTATGACAGCATTGTTTGCCTAAAAACTAAACATTATAACATTGATGCTAAATTACATGCGTAGATTTTAAACCAAATCTAGCCAATCAGTGTTTCTGCTTACTTGTCAGTAAGCAGAAACTAAATATTTGCTCATGAAGCTGAACTGCTGTCTGCCAAATGTTCTCAGGTTGGGTTTTTTTTTCCTCAGTAAATAGAGGTATTCCCAGTTTCTAATTTTATTCTCTTACACCCTCCTAGAACTAGGAGTAGAAATGTTGCTTGTTAAAAATTTTAGTGAAAAAACAGAGGTTGTGGTATTTGGCCATACATTTCTTTCAATAATCCCTGTCAACAGATTGTACTAAATGTAACAGCTGTTCCTGATGGGCCCAATAGTCATTACTGGAAAAGAGTTCAAGAGTGCAGTGCAGGCTATCTCAGTGGAGGCGGAGAAGTTGGGGGGACTGGAAATGGAGGTGATAGCTCAATGGTGAGAGCTCACTTTTCTCATTATATGATAAACAGCTCAGGCATACACTTTCAGTATCTTAAATTACAGTCCCTTTCACAGGTCATCGTAAATGATACGGTTGCACAATTTCACTTGTGAGGGCTAGCAGCTAGGATTCAGATTGGATATTAGTTAATAGTTACCAGAGATCAGAACCATATTTTTGGCATGCTTTCTGGTCACCTTGAACAGAAGTGTAGTTGATATGAAGGAAAAATGAAGCCACCACTGAGGAAAAATACTTGGTTGCAAATCAATCAATAGATGAGTGTATTTCTGTTATACCATTCTGGTTTATCACCAGGCTCTATCCAATCATCTTTAGCTATTGAACTTCCTAGTTCTTACTGTCTAGCTTGCTACAGGGTTTGATAGTTTTATGAATGACTTCTTGTTCAGCGAAGTTTGAGTAGAATATATAAAAAGAAAATAAAATGTGTTTTTAACAGTTTTGATAGACACATCCTTGCTAGTATTTTTTTCTATTACCTTTGAAACTTTGAGGTCATGGCTCAAATTTTTCATTCATTTGAGGGTGGTTTTTGAGTCACTTAGCTTCTTCATATACTTGAACAAGAGGCACTAGATTCTTTCTCTCCGCTGCAAACATTTCCTGTTATCCAGCTCCAATTTTTCCTGCTGTTGTCACCCATGTCCATGTATTCTGGTGTTTTTCCAGACAACAAGGCTGCCTTTTGGCTCCTTCATTTCCTTTCCATGTGTCCTTAATTAACAGTGACACCCACAGAAGTAGCTAGAGTCCTTTTGGCAGAGCACTTAAAATCTTAGGCTTTAAGAAAGTCACATGTAATGGAGCACGGGAGTCTGAATAGTTGTCTGGAGAGTAGAGTCCTGGATGGAAAGTAACAGAAGTGCAAATGAAAAGTTTTTCTGTTTGTTTTAGCAATTTATAGTGTGGAGTCAAACCCAAGAGATAGATTTAAACTTTAGCAGTAGGACATCTGTGGTTTGGTTTCCAACTGTAGTAGCCAGTCTTTGTGGCCAGCTGACATCCAAAAAGTTAAAAATACTATTGCAATATTTTTGCATGTGGTAAAGGAAAGCACGCTGGTTTAAAACCTAATCATACCATCCATGATGCTTCAAAATGGAGAGCATTGGTTATAAATTTCTGTGTGTTCATTAAAGTTCTGTTTTATTCTTTTTCTCTCTCATGCATTTTTCTGCATCTATTTCTACCAATACAGAGTAAGTGTAAATGAGAGTAAAATATGGGTAAATCAAAATGAAGGAGTTCTAAATCTATTACACTTGTAAAAAGAGGATTATACAGGGTAGAAGTTCACCCACCCCTTTCCTTATCCGTGTTATCACATAACTTAAACTTGTACAAATTTATAAAGATTGGTATTGTTCCTCTTCATCTGTCTGGTAAACAGTTTTGGAAAAAAAAAAACAGCTGTTGAGAAAGGAGATGATGCATGCTTTCAGAGACAACATACACAGTAGTCCTGACAGAGTTCTGATGGCTACTGGTTCTGGTTTTGGTAAAAATAGGTAATTACAGGAGGTGACACTGGATCACAGAGCTCTTCAGGAAGACTAATTGCTAGATGTCTGATTTGGAATATGAAAGGACTATATTTAGAATAAAAAGTTCAAGATATTTCTTGAATTTTTCTCTTGTTGCTTTCAGATGTTTCCATGTCTACTGTGATCTCTTTAACTGAGTTGCTTTTTTTGATGCAAAAGGATGAAAACTCAGAAAAGAAGTAGTGAAGAAAAAGTAGCTGATGAAATCATGCTATCCCTTTCAGATTGTAAAGAGTGATCTACATTTTTCCAAGTGGTGAAGTTTTTTAAAATTTTCCTCAATGTTAGTGTTCCCCATCCAGAAATATGTGACTTTTATATGTCCCTAATGGCTTATAGATATTTAGCTGAATGACAATTAGAAAGGGAGCTGTGTTAATCTATTTGTGTTCTTTTTGACATATTGGTCAATAGTAATAAAAAACCTGTAAGATCAATTTCAAAACCTCTTAGCAACCACATAAAAAATAACAACTGTATTGATTTCTCTGATAATTGTCCTGGAAGAATGGTAGGAGCCTAATGGTACCAACATAATGAAATGCATTTATCAATAGACTATGTGTTGCATATACTGCATTAGAAGCCTACAGCAACTTGCAATCAGTGGGGGGTCTAGAAGTGAACTTTCATGGCCTTTTTCACAGATTGATGAAAGTGCAGAAATCATTGAAATAGGAGAGAAAACAAATACTGCTGAATACCTGTAGCAAAAGGCAGACATTTGAAAGGAAGTGCTAATGTTCTCTTAATTAATCTAGCGACATCCTTAAAAGGATATGAAACATATTCTGTGTCGTACATATGTTCTAGATTTTATAGAAGAGACTTTGTGAGAAATATTTTCAGAGCCTGCTGGGATATAGCCAGCATTATGGCAATTTCCCATAAGAACATGTGTTTACCAGCTCCAGCTTCCTTTTGAAACACTGTAAAGAATTGCTTTCATTAATAGGTTGTTGGGTGTTTTTTCTGTTTCAACAGAGCAGAACAAACAGGATATCTTGGTCACAATGAGCAGCATAATGCAATTATAAGTACACCCTAATTGCAGCATGTTTGTATCATGATTATGCAAGCAATTATTTTGATAGGTATTTCTGTCTCTTCTTTGTTCTTTTCTCTATGAAATATGTCAAATATATAAGGACACTAAAATGAAAAAGCATTGAAACCATGTCAACATGTAAAAATGTATATAAAATGCAAAATTATTCTTCATCTCTGCCTTGGGTTTAGTTCTCAGTGTTGGATATCCTACATTACTAGCATTATGATATCCAGTTTTTGAAATGTAAACTTCCTTTTGCTTAATTTCACACAAATCTTTAAGCTAGTAAAATAATAGAAAATAAATGCTTAGAGAAAGAAGTAATTTTTAACATAATAGCCACCAGTACTAGTCCCTACATCTCTTCAAAGATCTGCTTGGAAGAATCCCATGGGTTAAAGCCCTGGAAAGAAGAGGAGTCTGAGAGCACTTGTTGATATAGGAGTATCACCTTCAAGCTGGAGAAAAGTCCATTCCAACAAGCAGGAAATCAAGTAAAGGTGGCAGGAGTCTGTTTGGCTCGGTGCATGAATGAGTCAAGAGCTCCTGACTGAATTCAGACATTGAATGGAAACAAAAGGTGAAAACAGGGGCAGATGACCCAGGAGCAGTACACTGTTCTTGTCTGATCTTGCATGGATAGGGTTTGGAAGGATAAGGCTCATCTGGAGTTGAATCTGGCAAAGAATGTGAAGGCTTCTATAAATACCTAAATAGCAAGAGGAAGACTAGGGAGAACATGAACCTGCTGCTGAACAGGGCAGGGGAACTGGTGACAAACGACACTGAAAAGGCTGAATTACTCAATGTCTTGTGTCTGGTATGACAGGTATGTCTTTACTGGTATGACAGGCTGCAGGAATCCCAGGCATGTGAGATCAGAGGGGAAGTCTGGAGCAAGGAAGGAGAAGGAGGACAAGGTGAAGGGCAAGGTTAGGGAGCACTTAGGCTGGACGCTCATAAGTCCATGGGGCCTGACAGGCTGCACCTCTGAGTGCTGAGTGAGATGGCTGATGTCATTGTGTGACCACTCTCAGTTATTTTTGAAAGCTCATGGTGATTGAAGACTGGAGGAGACCCAATGACCCTCCTCTCTTCAAGAAGGGCAAGAAGGAATACCTGGGGAAAACCACATTGATCAACCTCACCTCAGTCTCTAATAAGATAATGGAAAGAGGCTTTCTGCAAAGCATTTCCAAACATCTAGAGTAGTCAGCATTGCTTTATGAAGTTGCATAATCGATCTCACAGTGTTCTACAGTTAAATGTCTAGCTTAGTGGATGACAGGGAGCAGTGAATGTTGTTTACTTTTGACACTGTCTCCCTTAGCATCTTTATAGACAAGCTGACAAAGACTGGATGAAATAAGCGTACAAGGAGGTGGTTTCAAAACTATATGAGTGGTTGGGCCCCGAGGGTTGTGATCAGCAGCACAAAGTCTGGTTGGTAGCAAGTCAGTAGTGGTCTACCCCAGCAGTCAATACTGGTGCCAGTACTGTGTAAAATCTTAATATTAGCATTTAAACAGACCTGGATAATGAGAGAGAGTGCAGTCTCATTAGGTTTGAAGATGATACGAAATTGGAAGGAGTAGTGCTGTCATTCAGACAGACCCGAACGTGCTGATGGACTGAGCAGATAAGAATCACACAAAAGTCAACCAAGCCCAAGACAGGACAAGAGGCAATGGACTCAAATTGGGACACATGAAATTCCATGTGAACACAAGAAAACACCTTTTTACTCTAAGGCTGGTGAAACACTGGCACAGGTTGCCCAGAGACATTGTGGAGTCTCCATCCTTGGAGATACTCGGAATCCAGCTGGACACAGTCCTGGGCTTAACCTACTCTAGCCGACTCTGCATGAGCAGAGGGATTGGACTGAATGATCTCAGATGAACCAGTCTAAGACATTCTGTGCTTTAACCTTAACAACTCTGTGCTATTTGGGGATATGCTACTGATCTATCAGTTACTTCTGGGGATATATAAAGCTGTTAAAAATGTTATTTGCTTTTTTTTTTTTCAAATTTTCCTTTGAGAAAATGGATTTTCCTTTGAGAAAATAAAATTTCCTTTTCTGAAAGCTGATTTTTGTTGATGAAAAAATATTTTTTAAATTCACCCCTTACTGTTAAAATTTTTGCTTCTAATGCTTCTGATGCCTCAAGCATCCATTTCTTTTGAAACTATTGGAATATTTCGTATGAGAAACTCAAGTATATATCATAGGGAAGATGCTGATTGATTGGGGTTTTTTTGAGTGGAAAGAGTAGCCCTTTCATACCTGAATAATAAGAACATCACACTTCAAGTAGCTTACTTTTTTTGTGACTATTTCATATACCTCTAGATGACAGGTTTTTGTAAGTAGATAATTTTAAATGAACATTAGTATTTCTCCTGTAACATATTTGAGAACTGTTATTCTCTTCATTAAGCAGAAATTGTCATTTTAGAGTCTTGTCACAGAATTGTTAGTGGGAAGACTCAGCAAATTCATTTTGAGAAGGAGCCATAAATGAAGATAACATGAGGTTAAATACATATTCATAGAAAGTTTAAAGGAAGAAGCAGAAGCTCCTTACCATTTTAAGAGTCTATTTGAACAAGTGAAGGGAGCAGCCATCATGCCCAAATAGGGTCAGTAGCTGGCAGGAAGTACTACTCCACAGCTTAGATAAGTGGAATGAAAGTAGCAGTGCACTGAGTGAACAGTGCATTGTATCTTCTCTCAGAGGTAAACTCTAATTTCTGTATGGAAAATTACTAAATAAGGAATGATTTTATAGAAATTAATGGTTAAAGTTTCTTTGTGGTCCCCTTTGTGGTTACTTTGTGTGTGAGAAGTATAACATTGTGTCACAGTGGAGAGGAAAAGAGAAGAGAAACGGGAAAGGGAAAGTGAAAAGAGAAGAGAAACAGGAAAGGGAAAAGAGAAGAGAAATAGGAAAAGGAAAAGGAAAAGGAAAAGGAAAAGGAAAAGGAAAAGGAAAAGGAAAGTGGTGTAGTCATTCAGCACAAACTGTACCTCTGTGCATGGTACCTTGGCTAACGCACTGTTTTCCTTTCTAGCACAAGTTGGCAAGTGGCAGTACCAGACCAGGTTCTGCTTCTAAGGCAAAAATTAAGATATTAGAGGTGAAGTAAATTCTACCACTTGCTTTTCTTATAGTCTGTCTGCAGAGTGCATCCCAGGCATCAACTGTATGTTACACCCCAAATGTGCGCAGAGCATCCAGTACAGCTACTCTGGCCTCTGTTGTCAGTAGATCACTACGAACAGTGGCATTGTAGAGATGTTATGGTAAAGGAACAGCCTGCATTCTTGCTGTGTGTTCTAGTGAGGTTTGTCTGGTCTTTCCCTCGATTCATACATATGTTTACGTGGGTCATTTACAGAAGGGAGTTGTCTGATCTGGTTTTGACCTGCATGTCCATGAGTTTTAAAGCCAAAGTTAGCTGGTGTGAAATAGCTGAAACAGTTGCCGTATAAGCTAAGAGTATAGTGAAGTAAGCACATTCGTTTTGCATGATTGTAGAGTTTTTCATATTAAGAGCAAATAGCCTTCTACTAGTTCAAAGGAAATAAAAATATAAATTAATCAAGAACAGATAATGAAATATCTCTTTTTCAGCTGATCTTACTTGTTATGATCCTGTCATTAAAATTAAGCAGACAGTGCATTAGCTTTTGTACAGTACTTAATCACATACGCTGTTTCAGTTTTTTAAATAACAGCTATTAATTTCCAAGTCCAAAGGTTTCTCCTTCAAGGCTAATTGAAACAACCGAGTTTGTTTTTCTAGGCCTCATTCCAGAATGCTCAAGTACGTATATTCTGGTTGAATGCTTGGAGTCCAGTCTTCTTTATGCTTGAATCTTGAAGAAAATATAAAAATGTGGGGTTGACATGGTGGTTTTATTATGAGAAATCTGGGGTGGTTTCCCCTGAGCAGATGTCTTTCAAGTTGTGCTACAGTAAAAACAACTCTTCAGTTAGTCAGATCACTCACTAGCTTGAATATTGATATCTTTTTGTTAGGTTGCTCTCCTTTTCTTCTTTTCTCTTCTCTTCTCTTTTCCCTTTTTCCCCTTTTCCTCCTTTTCCTTTTCCTTTTCCTTTTCCTTTTCCTTTTCCTTTTCCTTTTCCTTTTCCTTTTCCTTTTCCTTTT
>WUAM01000179.1:8506330-8516764 GCA_024336885.1 Actenoides hombroni | reverse complement strand
CTGGAAGGTCCAGAGCTATATATATGTGTGTGTATATATACAGGTTATATATATATATATATATGTAAGGGATGGTAAGTTTGACAGAGAAGTCCAACACTGTGGAAAAGGAAACCTCATACCTGAATAAATAGGCTTAATTTTCAGATCAGTTTGGCAGGGACCACTTGAGATCATCTAGTCCAATGGTTCTGCTTAAGCAGGGTCAGCTAGAGGCCCAGGTCTGTGTCCAGTTGGATTTTGAGCATCTCCACAGATGGAGTCTCCACAATGTCTCTGGGCAACCTGTGACAGTGTTTGACCAGCGTCACAGTAAAAAAGTGCTCTATTGTGTTCTCATGCAGTACCATGTGTTTCACTTTGTGGCCATTGCCTCATGTCTTGTCAGTGGGAATCATGGAGAAGAGCCTCTCTCACTCTTCTTTGTTGCATCCCATCATGTAATTATACACAAGGATAAGATTCCTCCTGACCCTTCTTTTCTCCAGGCTGAACAGTCCCAGCTCTCAGTCACTGTTCATATGAATTTCCAGTTCTTGTATGAAAAATGGATCTCCTAGAGATAACAGGCTTTAAAAAATAGTTATTACTGTTGTTAACTCCATTAAAAAGTTTTGACTAACCCTTCTGTTGACATCCCAGAAAACTGTCCTACTTTTATGATGAACCTCCATGCAATAAAAAAAGCAGAGTGCAAACTAGCATTGTTGGACAGGACTACTGTAGATGCCACCAGGCTCTTCATGATGTCCATTACTTGATTAAAATTACCTTATTTGTCATTGATTGCAATATATGTCCTGTTTGAAGAAATCTTCTGTTCTGTAGTGTCAAGTTCTTCCACTATTTTGATAGAGATGCCATTAAATCTGCTTAGGTATGAATGTGGCATTTTATCATGTAATTCTTTAGAGATATAACTGGACAAATTCCAGTTTGGCTAGTATATTTTTAAAGTATGTGATATCATGTCACATGTCTGGTAGTAATCTCTTCTAAATCACATGCCTCTGCTTCTCTAGTTTCCAGCAGCAGCTGGAACTGCGGAATCTCAACTCTTATCGGAAATGCACAGAAACCAACAGGAATTGCAGATGCATGCAATAAATTCAGACCAGTGAAGAGAGTTTCCCCATTGAAGCACCAGCCCGAAAACTCTGAGAATAATGAAAGTGATGACCAGAAGAACCAGAAGGGAGAATACCAGAAAGATAGTGATTCTCAATCTGCATCTCCAAATGATGACCAGAGTACAGGAGAAGGAGAGAGCCTTAAAACCAAAAACATCGACCCTACTGTTCTGCTTGGGGAGCTGGAGCACTATGACCTGGATATGGATGAAATTTTGGATGTGCCTTACATTAAATCAAGCCAGCAACTTGTTCCTTTTACAAAGGTAGCTCCTGAGAAAAAACTTATGGGTGTGTGTTCAACAGTGAATGGTCTTAGTGGCAAGACCTGCTCTGGGGGGAACACAGAGAGCTCGCCTGCCAGTGGGACACAGTTCTGTGTGCTGTCTCCTGTGAAAGGCTCTCAGCTAAGAAAAACACAGCCCATTGTCCTTGATCAGCACAAGCATTTAACAGAAGAATTAGAGCTTTCCCAGCCTTTAGTTAAATGTAGCTCAGTCCATGAATCTGAAGCTCAGGGCAAAGGCTTCCTCAGCAGGACATTTGTTGATCCTCATGCTCACAAAACTGAGAAGACTGTGCCAAACTGCCACCTGAGGACTTTCCACCTGCAGACGACAGTGGCAGAAAGCAAGCAACTAGAGGAACTAAGTATGAACTGGAGCAGTGCAGGGGGCCCAGAAGAGAGGAGTGAAGAGGTGAAAAAAATTAAGAGCATCTTAAACATTGTAAAGGAAGGCCAAATATCTTTACTGGTAAGTATCATCTTTTTTATAAAACACATAGAATGAGGGCAATCTCTGATGTGGTTTATTATGTCAGCAAAGCTGATGAAGTGCATATTTTGAACTGCTGCCCTTTTTATTCAGTATGCTCCTTAGAAACTGAGTATATGGGCTCCCAAATGGATAGTTTTAATCTTAAATCAAATACATAGCAAAACCAAGATAGTAGATTTAAGTAAATGTGGCCAAGATTGCTACTTTATGCAGGACACTGAAATCATATAAAAGACAGGCATTTTAACTATTGAGATCATTTAAATATTGAGTTTAAATCTTAATTAATTGAGTTTTGCCTTTCACAACATTTGTTGGTTGCTTTGTTCAGTTATTGCTGGTTTGCTGCAGTTGTTATTTAGAGGCTGATGATGGGAACAGAGGGGCTTCTGTTGTATTCTGATTATTATTCAGGACTGTTTATACTGTCTTGTTGCAGCAGCATTCTCAGGCATGAGCTTTCTCTAAAGCCTCGTTGGCCTCTGACCCGTATGAATTTTTCTAGTAAATTCTAGGACTGTAATCAGGCACTATCAATGATGGTTTCCAAAGTAACTAGATGCAAGTTAACACAATGATGCAGAGCGTGTGGTCTCCACTCAGAATGGCTGGTGGAGGCACAGTGGATGTATAATGACTGTTTTTGTTAGATTTTTGTTTAGCTTCTCTGTTTACCAGTCTAGCTCAAGCATAAAGGCATGCTATTAACATAGCAGCAAGAATAAAGGCAGATGCTCGGAGACTAAACAGAGTTTAGCAAACTAAATTCACCCTGAAATAGGAATTGGGAAGAAAAGAAGAGGTCATCATAGGTAGGTAGATAGATGGAAAGAAATTGTGTATTTTTTCCAAACAGGTTGAAACCTCTGAATGAAGTAGACTCATTGAACAGTACTCTGGCAAGTCTGCACAACTCTAGGAACTTGTCATTTCTACTTCTTAACTCTGCCCTTCTTCCATTTTCTTCCTGGAGTTTCTCAAACCAATTGTTTTGTCTCCAAATTAGATTTGGGAAGAAATCATGTATTAGGTCATGGTTGTGTAGTACTTCAGGTACATATTCTAACAATTTTTTTCATGGAAACAAGCTATCAAATAGATGTCATCTGTTATGTGTTTTAATTACATATTACGTTAACACAAACTGCCACTGATGTAATGAGCAAAATTAATCAGGAACTTTTTTGGGGAGTCATGGATATTTTCTATTCAATCACTCATAAACATAACGCAAAAAAAAAAAAAAAAAAATTAAAAAAAAGAGAGAAACCAAATGCCAAATAGACATAAACTATGAATATTTGAGTGTTTTTGCAGCTACTTCATTGGTCAAACTAGGACAAAGACTTAAGGCTAATCAAGATGTTGCACAGTTGTATGACAATTGAATGAAAAGGAGAGAAACTACACAGTGAATTAAGCCAGTGGGCAGCCCATCTCTTATCTTTTTGCTAATAGTAGGCAGGTTCTGTATAGTGCAAAGCTCCTGGTTTTGAGTTGTAAAAGAACATGCCTGTGAGAAAACATCTTTGTATTTTGTGTCTTGGGCTGTGAGGCTTTATGTTCTGTGTTTCTTTTTATCCTTAGCTGTAACTAACACAATGCTTTTTTTTTGACAGCCACATTTAGCAGCAGATAATCTGGATAAGATCCATGATGAATGTGACAACAATCTGTTGCATGTAGCAGCATCAAAGGGACATGCAGAATGCCTGCAGCATCTCACTTCTTTGATGGGTGAAGACTGTTTGAATGAACGAAACATTGAGCAGCTAACTCCAGCTGGATTAGCAATAAAGGTAACTTAGTCTCTTTCTCTACTGTAATGTGACATAAAGGTCATTTAGTTTCTTTCTCTGATGGCAGTTAAGTAATACATCCAGCAGGATGTTTTTTGTCATGCATTTTGTTAAGTGAGAGCAAAAACAACTGTTGGCTCATACCACATAAGCAAATAAAAATGGGTTACTATGCAGGATATAATATCAGCAGTATAAAATTGAAATTTTATACATTGTTGTCCATGCATATGCATTCATTTTTAAATCATTTAACTGACTCTATAAGGAACTTTTATTTTAAGGAACTTTCATTTAACTCATAGTCAGCTGTTTCTTTAGAAGACATAACAGTTTCTTGGTGTTTTTTTTTTTACAAATACAGGTATATAATCTTGTAGGACAAGTGCAAGAATGTATTTACAAAGCGTAAAAACCCTTTTATACACATCTGAAGGTGAAAATTCTTGGTTGTCTAGAATAATTGCATCAAAGTTAAAATGTACATGTTGCAGAACAATCGGTTAGAAACTGCAAAAATTAATAGCAATGATTACAGGAAAACCTATTTTGTAAGAAAATGTGAAAATCGTTGGTGTTGCTGCACTAAAATAAAATGTCATGTACAGAAAGGCTGATAATTTAACCACACTGATTCTGGTTCATTAGTGAGATTGAATGGTTGAAGGCCATTCCTTTTAGCTACTAAGCACGTTAAGAAGAAGCAAGGAATGTGGTGAAATATAATACAAGTATCTGCTTCTTCTGTTGTTTTATTATTATTTGCTTCTTAGGAACGCTTTAGAAACAGGCATAGGATTGGTGGATTCCAGCCTGCAGGTTAGCATCTTTGAGATATCATTTCAATGGCCTAGGGCCCTGGTGCAGGTTTCAGTGTTGGTTTTTTTTGTTTTTCTGGGTCAAGCCATATGAGTATGACATGAACCTGTTATTTAGCTGTACTAATGAACTGCTATTATCAAAGTCAAGTATTTAGCTTCAATACCTTGGCCCATGTCCAAATTGAATAGGTACAATCTGTCAATTTAAAGTCTTACAATTCTAGTTGGAAACATTTTCTTTCTTGTTTTTTTTCAACCTAGGTATATAATGTGTTTATAAACCAATAAAATCTTTTGGTTTTTTCTCCAGAAAGGTTGGGTTTTTTTAATAACTGGTTCATTTAGTTTCTATAATACTTAAGCATGCTTTGACTTTCACAGAAAATTGTGTAAATATAATGTATTTCTTCATGTAAGTGAGGATGCTCAGGCCCAACCATTCCCAATGTTGACCTGCATGGCTGGACTTGTCCTGCACCATTGCAAAGTTCTGTGCGAGCCTTAAAGTAATCTGACATAACTAAACTTATTAGGTCTTGATCCTTACTCCCAAAGTAGTTTTGCACACTTAAAGAATAGACTTTATCCTTCTTGTTCTTACTTTCTACTACTGTAGCTCACATAATGTTATACCATGTGTGGCATGCATGTATGTTCCACAAGCATGGTGACTTTCAGAATGGAAGAAAACTTCTGTGCAGGAATGCATGTATCCATGGAAGAGAATTTCAACATTTTAGTGATGATACATAACATTTCCCAGTAAGGAATGAATGAATTAAAATGAATTCTTTTGATTCAAGACCTCTTTCTGACCTTGAGCTGTGAGCTAGAGAGTGAAAACGGAGCAGTATATTATGACCAGTGACACTGTTATATTGATAGTTCATTTTAACTAACTGTGGAGAAATCCTTTCCACATTAGAAAAATTATTTTATTTAGCAGGTACTTAAATTTATTAATACTTTACCTTAATTTTAAAAATGCAAAAATATTTTACTAAGTTATGATACAAAGGAAAACAAAACAAAAAATTATTAGTTGGTCATGCTTACTAATATTTTAACCTAAATATGAGGAGAAGGATTTTTCTAGTGTAATAAAAAAACATGCAAGTAGNNNNTTCATTGTTTTACTTCATTTCTAAAATTGAGAGAAATAGAGAAAGTAAGAAAGTAAACTGGTGTGCATTTTTGTTTAGCTACATACTTTACATATGGAAGGAATAAGACAAATATCAAGCTAAATTTATTACAATTTTTCTTTCTCCTGTATAATTTTAAAGGAGTTAATATTTATTACATTCTTCTCCTTGTTTCTCTAAAAATATAAATGAAAATTGTAATGGATATTTCTTTCGTTCTCATTATAGCTTTTTCCATTTTATGCACACAAACAGCTTTTTCTGTTGTGGATGTTAACATCTGTGAGGTTTGGCTGAGCAATTGAAATACTTCTTTCAGCTATAAAGAATATAATAGCCTTTATAAATAGGAGAGTTGAAAAATGAAGGAAGAGCAGGTCAGAGTGAAGGTTATGCCTAACTGCATTTACCAGGGTACCATCACTGAAAAGGAGCTGCAGTGAGAGAATCTGATAAAAACTCTTGCCTTTACACTGGGCCACAAACATGCTCTGAAGAAAATGCTCCTCTGTTTCCACAGCATCTATAGCCCACTTCATAGTAATTTGCAACCTACCAGGAGTGTGCATAGCAGCTTGGGAATCTTGAGAGTAGGCTGTAAAAGGTATTCAAGGCAAGAACCATCTCCCTGTTTGTGTTTGTACAGTAGCTATTACAGATAAGTTCTAATCTATGAGGATCAGGTGTTCATATGCTACATACATAAGAAAACTTAGGTAATATGCTTTTAATTAGTGATGAATGAAGACTTAAATTTGTAGGCAGACATTTCACTCTGCTCCAGCAAATGATCTCATGTAATCATTGGGCCTTTCTATACAAATGATGGAAACAGAACTATGGTCTTGTCCTAAACAATCTAAGAATAGGGACCAAATCATGTATGTAATACTATTTGACTGCCACTTTCACATTACCACTTTCACTATAATCAGTAGCTAAATTATAATTCATCTAGGACAGCAAGATAAACAGGTGCATTACGTAAGAGCAGATGAAAGAACACATTTTCAAACAAATGGATATTTCATAACATTTTAATATTCTGATAAGCTTTTCTCTGTTTAGTAGATGTGTTTAGAACTGAAACAGATGAAATTAAATTTTTTTTTTTAAAATTTGTTTAGAATGGTCAGCTGGAGTGCGTTCGATGGATGGTGAGCGAAACAGAAGCTATTGCAGAATTAAGTTGCTCAAAAGATCACCCAAGTCTTATTCATTATGCAGGTTGCTATGGCCAGGTATGATTTTCACTTACTTTTTCAGATAGATTACTTACATGCTCTTAAGTAGTTCAAATAAAGAAATATAGAAAAATATTTTGCCACTTAATCTGTGTATTTTTTTAAGTATTTTCCTTCTGAGGTCTTTTTTTTTTGGTTGGGTTTTTTTTGTGTGTGGAGGGGTTTGGTTTTGTTTATTTACTTGGTTGGTTGGTTCTGTTTGGTTGGTTGGTTTGTTTTGTTTGATTTTAAGCTTTAATTAATGGCTAGGAAAAGATTATCTGGCATATTAGGCCAGCCTATGAATCCTAAGAACATTTAGGGAAATTACCTGTCATGATCGACACATCAGAAAATCATCAGACATTTTGGGATAGTTCACATTCCTTTTCCGGAGAGACTAATCTCAAAAAACTTTGTCAAATTGTGATAATTTAGGAATTCAGTACATTGGCAGAGAAGTGTGGTGAAACTTGAATATCATCTGTCTAGCTCTAGCCAGTTTTACTGAGGATTGCATATAAGAATATGTTGTAAAGCAATCCTGTTCCACACCTAACTTATCTATAAATCTAATGATGAGAAACCACAGAAGTACAGCCTTTCAGTGCTTTGCTAATGTCTGGGGAAACATATACCACTTACACCACATTCTCTTCCCACAAAGTCTGTTTTTCCTAAGTAGACCTTGAAATAACCCCTCTTCAAAGCACCTTCTCCAGGATCTACTGAACAAGGAATAGTGATCAGTTATTCTTTTCTAATCTCTTTGGCAGATGGGCTACTTTATCAGGCAGTTTCTTCAACAGACATAAATGCAGAAAACTCACCATTTTTGTGATAATGCATGTTTTCTCTTACTTTTTAAGAGAGAACAAGCAAAATGTAACCACTAAGAAAATTATCTTTTTCTTTTCGGTATAAGTGGTGTTGTCTCATTCAATGCCATACAATTACAATGGCATATTTCTGCTGTTAACTGATCCTGTCCAGGCGTGAATTCACTGGAGGGGGAAGAAAAGACAGAGGGCAGGTTTGGAAGGCTATGGAGATAGAAGTCTTTCTCCTGCTGTTTCTATGGATACACAATCACCCTTGTTTTCATGCTGTGAAAAGACCTTCTTTGCCTTTTCTCCACTCACCTACTATGCAGCTCTTACTGGTGCAAGTTACAACCCTGCTGGATATACTGATTGATTGTGTCCTGCTTTCTGTAGCAAGTTTGGCCAGTAAACCTAGCATAGGGTGGCTAGGAGCCATATAGTGTGGCTAGGAGCCAGATCAGAACTGGATTCAAGAAAGGCATGTTTGCTACTGGGAAGAAAAAGTTTGGAAGAAAAAGTTCCATGTGAAATTACATTCATATCTTCAATTCATTAGACTTATTTTGTACTCATCTATAAAGATATTTGGGGTTTTTTGGTGACCTATACTGTCTACTGGCAGGAACAGATATGTTACAGTTTGTCTAGATTCCTTTCAGAGCAGGACAGAAGCTCTCCCACTTAAGAAACACCAACTAAAATCAGCCACCCGTGAAATTTAAAAAGGTGATATATAAATTGCTGCCAAATTGTCTTAGTTAGCTGAATGCCAAAGAAAGTTCATATGTAATGTCAATTATATTATTGTCCTTTATAATCCATAAACATCTTGCAAACATGAGGGAATGTTAAGCCTGAAGGGATGCCAGACTATCTTACCCAACTGTGTTTAGAAGAAAAAAACTCTGATAAATCCAAATGTGTAGTTGGCACTATCCCCAAAGCTTTAATTTATTTTACCATTACTTACACGAGAGATAATCCATGTAAACACTGGTGTTGGCAGAATTACAAGAGTAATATTTTTACAAGGAAGACCTATTATTGAATCATTCTCTGGAAAAGGCAGTCCATCCATTGTTTCCCCAGGCATTACACATACGCACCATATATTTCTTCAATAAATACCATTTAAAATGGGCAGCAAAATGGAGTTTGTAGCAAAGCTCCTATGTTAAATGTCATCAAACCACAGTGATGGACTGACTCGAAAGACATCTCAACAATATTACATTTTTCCAATGAGAGAGGGACCGCATAAGCTCATCTGATGAACAGGAGAAGAGCTTAAAATCAATTTGTAGCCTGGTCAGCATACCTCCTTGCAAGGTCTTCTTTAAGCATAGGATTATGCAAGAAGTATCCATTGTTGTTGGCAGGCTTCTTCATACTGGGCATAAATCATGGGTACATGGGAGATTGTGTACCAGCTGTCTGACACAGTCACCATGTGACAGGAAGGAGATGGTGATGCAGTCCTAGGTGTACATAGTAGGTCTTGACTAAGACCTTCACAGGGCTATAATATCTTTCCAACACAGATGCTGTGGTAGCATGGACTGAACAGGTAAGAGGCAGAAGGTGGGGAATGCCAAGTTTGTTGCCTCTGAGCTCCAAAGAGTTTAGGGGCACTTTGGGGGACCAGAGCTACAGCATGACTGAGGACCTAGAAGGGGTTCTGTGCACAATTTGGCAGTGATGCAGTGCTGGAGAGCGCAGTGGGGAGGAGTATGTGACATTCAGATACACAAATGCGTAACAACACACCTTTTTTACACCTCAGGATATTTACCTTGCTGTCTAATGTAAGTTTTGCAAGGATAATGTGTTGTTTTCACTCACCCCTACTCCTCTTTTCTGAAGAGACTGGGAAGGACAGTTTATTTAATTAATTTTGAGTGATGGGGCTAGGATTATCTGTAGAGTCAGTTCTCTTCACCACACTAATCCTGTTATTTATAGTCTTTCTAATGATTTAAATGATCTTTGTTAGTTATTCTTCCTGCTCCAAAAGCAGGGTGATGGAGCCAAAATCTGCAGCCTATCCCAAAACAGAAATTACATATTATACCATTTTCCCAGAATCTTTTTTTAAGGGAGGTTGGAATTACTGTAGGTCTAGAATATGCCAGAGCAAAGTTAACCACTGCTACAACATAAGACCATTGGACCATTGTAGGTCTTAAAATTATCACATATACTGAATAATTCATCAGTATTTATCAATTCCTGTTACATACCAAATATGTGATTATTTTCCATTATCTTAATCTCATGAATTTTCTTATTATTCTTAATTTTGTCTGAATAAATTGAGTTGATGACTCTAAACCTATTCTTAAAAATACTTTTCTTCCAAATATATAATGTAAGTTACTAAAGTGATATATGATCTATTTTGACATATTATGTTTTCATTTTCCTTAGATGTAAGTGAAGAAAACAGTTGTTCTCTTTTTTTTCTACCAAGGATACCTTTATTAAAAAACATAGTCATTTGAAAGAAACACAAAGTGTTTGAGCAGGCCTCTGACTTTGTGCCTGCAATCACAGTGCAGATGTGCAGACACTCCTAAGTACAGATGATTGCATTTAGCCCTCCAGGCAATGTATTTTTGTGTTGATAAGATAAATGACTAGAAAGCATCATTTGCTCCTCACTGATTATGATCAGAAAACTACAGAACACGCTTAACATTCTGGTCCCTGTTAT
>WUAM01000179.1:8471856-8506166 GCA_024336885.1 Actenoides hombroni | reverse complement strand
GCTCAAAAGTATTTTAAAAGGGATATGTGATCTGAAGTCATCTCTTTGTGCTGGCTGTCAGCTGTATTGGGCATTTGGCCAAAGAGAAGTAAAAATACCTATCCCTTCACCCTGTAATAAAAACAAAACTGCTGTTGAAGTGGAAATATGGAGAAGATAAGTTCCAGACAGACTAGCCCTCTGAAATAGTAAGCAGAGATCTGGGTGTTTGAATGGGGATAATTGTTTGGATTCTGTCCGGTTTATTCTGTTTTTTCTAAAAGAGTCTGAGGATCCATCTCCTTTTCCTTGACATAAAAATTTCTGTAATACCTTTATAAAAAAAAAAGAAAAAAAAAAGAAAAAAAAAGAAAAAAAAGAAGAGGTTTATACTCAAGGTTCCTGGCCATAATTTCCTTTCCTCATTTTTATTCTTTCTCTTTCTTACTGGATTACTGCTCAGCGTCCTAGGCATGCTTTCACTACTATTTAGGTACATTTCACTCCTATAGACTGGCATATCTAACTGTGGGAAATTATGTTCTTAGTATCACTGAAGCTAGAAAGTGCTGCAGGTTAAGTTTGTGCATTGGTGTTTGCTCCACCAACACTACAAAGCCCTTTTGAATTAGACCACCTAGCCAGTATAACACATGACAGGTATCAATGGAAGGTAATAAAAAATGTTTAAATAAAGAAGTCATAAGGTAGAAAAGATTTCAGCTCTTCAAATTCAAAAACTGGGAGTACGGCTTTAGTCAGCTATCCTTTAAAGGACCTCACTTTTTAATGTAAATATTTTATGTATTCTGGGTTTTCAATATGTATCACATTCACCCAGGCACAATGAAATTTGGTCTGGAGAGATATGGAAGGTTCCTAGAGAGAAGAATTTTCAAAATAAACCTGACAGGGAAAATAAGAAATAAAAGAATCATAGAATGGCTTAAGTTGGAAGGGACCTTAAAGATCATCTAGTTCTAACCCCCTGCCATGGACAGGGACACCTCCCACTAGACCAGGTTTCTCAGATCCTCATCCATCCTGGTCTTCAACACTTACAAGGATGAGGTGTCCACAGATTCTCTGGGCAACCCGTTCCGGTGTCTCACCACACTAGTAGTAAAGAACTTCTTCCTAATGTCTACTCTAAATCTACTCTGCTTTAGTTTAAAACCATTGTCCCTTGTCCTGTCACCACATGTCCTTATAAAAAGTCCCTCCCCAGCTTTCCTGTGGGCCCCTTTTAGGTACTGGAAGGCTGCTAGAAAGTGTCCCCAGAGCCTTCTCTTCTCCAGGCTGAACAGACCTGACTCCCTCAGCCTGTCCTCACAAGAGAGGTGCTCCCGCCCTCTGATCATCTTTGTGGCCCTCCTGGACCGTCTCCAACAATCTGTGCACTAATCACACATATATAAACTCTCAACTGTTAGAAAACAATACCTATATACATATGTATTATACCAGCAAACATACACAAAAAGCAATGTTAAAAAGTGCTGTTGGCACATCAGTTTTGACCTCCAGACTTGAACTTGCAAATTTTGCAGTCCAAATCTCCCCATCCGTCCCAAAATGCAGGCACATGTAAATAATCCATTAGTCAATACACTGAGGGCTCAGAATAGACAGGTTTCCTGGTTTTACTTCTGTTGGTTCTCCTCTTGCACAACAATCTAGAGCTGGTCCATCATGATAGATTTCAAGAACCTAACTGCTCAGCTCTGTGATCTGCGCATACTCCTGTTTTAATTTTCCAGAGGCTTGTGAAATTTCACCAAATTTCACAAGCTGACTTCCAGGTTGACACCCAGGGTGTTCTGCTTCAGGTCTCCTCTCCAACATACAAGTATGCATGCTTTTTAATGTGCAGTTTCTCATAATGTGTTACAGTACTCATATTTTTCCTATTAGGTCTTTTTATAAAGCAAGTAAGTATTTCGGCTTATTTCCTTGGGGGGAAAAAAAAATCAGAGACAGAATCATGATACACTAAGTCCTATAAACTTAAGAGAGACTATAAACAAGGAATTTTTTGACAGTATTAGTTACAGATGACAGAACTAGTATTCCCGTAGTATTTATTATTTCTTATCTTTTGTGACATCTCTTTCATTCTCCCCTCAGGAGAAGATTCTTCTGTGGCTTCTTCAGTTTATGCAAGAACAAGGGATTTCGCTGGATGAAGTTGACCAGGATGGAAATACTGCCGTTCACATAGCTGCTCAACATGGCTATCTAGGATGCATACAGGTAGAGTGATAGCTGCATCAGAAACCTCTTTACATCAAACTTGAATGATAATGGTCATTAAAATCATTATAGGAGATCTTACAAGTGGGAATAATTATTGATACAATAAAATATACTAGAAGCAAGAACTGTAAACCAGTAGGACTCAGACTGAAATACCAAAAAGATTGGATTCCATTCTCAATTATGCTTTCATTAGCCTAAAGTAACAAAGAATTATTATATTGCTTATACATAAGCAGATAATGTATATGGTTTTATGCTACAAAAGGGCAGCCAGTGTAGATAATGTAAACTCTTCTTACTGTTCTGGTATTTTCCTTCTGTTTATTTTTCCAATGAGTAGTTGTAGCTCTGTGGCTTAGGGGAAGTCTAACAGATAGGTTGAAGGATTTCCACATTGAGTAAACCGTCCTTTCCAGACTTGTAATCTTTGAATGTAATTATGCTAAACAAAACAGTGTGATGGTGGTTTCTTACTAATTCTCACTGGATCAGCTTGGCTACTGACAGCAATATAGTTCTGTTGTACAGAGCTGTTGAACAGGATAACTTGTCCTGCTGAGAAGGTTTAAGCATCTACAGTACTTCTGGGAGCCAGATCTAAATAAACCAGTTTGGATACCTCTGTACAGTACCAGTGTTCAATGCAGACATACCAAAAAAGCTGTAGGGTTGAACTGGATAGCTAGGTGAAGCATCTCAGCTTTTCACTGAATTGCAGGTGTACCCTCTGTCCCTCAGAGTTACTAGAACCATTTTGTCACAGGAGTACATTTCAGTATTTGGTGTTGTTGGCACTCTGAGTCAAAGCTGTTTAGAGAATGAATAATAATAAAATTATTCCAGGTGGCTGCAAAAAGGTATTTGAGAAACAAATCGGTCATTGGAGAAGAATAGACAAAAGAATAAATAACCACATGGCAGAAAGGTGAGAAATAGAAATCAAAGTGATCAAATCAAGTAGGGGAGGAAAACATGTCTCAGAATGAGTAGTAGTTCTCAGAGCCTAAGCACTCAGATACATATTAGTAAACATGTTAATCCTGTTACCGCACAAACTGCATCTTAGGCCACTGCAAATACAGACATATTAGTTTAACCCTACAAGAAATACAGCTAGTCAATTCTCATTAGCTAACCTCTTTAGAGTGCTGAATATATTGGTCCATATTGTTACATTGAATCTACATATGGGTAGCTGCTTATTATTATTGTAGCAGTCTATTTATACATCTGGACTCAGAAGACATAACTCCATAAAAGCCACTCTTGAGAGTCTCACACAATAAAAATACAGGTGACAGCTGATCTGAATAAATAGACTTGAAAAGAACATAGTCAAATAAATTTGTAGGACATGATCATCTCTGCATTCTGTCATTGATGGGACATGCTTGTCTTCTAAAGATGTCAGGAATGGATGCTGTACAAGCTCTTATAAGAATAAAATAAACAAACCCTCAGATCCATGCTAAATCTAGTGGTCTTATTATTGTATTGTAGACAGTTGTTATGATCACTTGGAAAAGATGGAAGAGATGTTTTTGATTTACTAGTGGGCAGCACTTCTGTGGAAGGGTGTGTGCTTAGGGTTGCTAACTCAACAGTGCCTCATCAAGATGTGCAATGCATTTGAAGGGCAAATTAGAATAGATGATTCTGAACAGAGTGGTGACATCTGCAGGCCATTTCATTGGGTAAAGGTAAATGAAAAAGATATTATCCCTAGTTTTCCAATGGAGAGTGAACTTTATAAATGGCTTAGAATTCTCAAGATTATTTTATTGTAGATAAATATACAAATCAACAAGTGTTTTATGTAAAGCCATGAGAAATAACTTATCTAGTAACAATAAAAATATACAGTGTTTGTAATAACACATCATTAACACCTCACAGTCTTAAATGTAGTTGATGTTTTTTTGTGCTGTGAAATGAAATAATCCCTCTGCCCAGTGAGTTACAGTCAAATTTAAAACAGTGTATAGTGAGTGATCTGGTAAAAAGAAAGAAGTGATAAAGAAGGCAGGGAGATTATAAGTAGCAGTAGAAAACATGAAGGGTCACAAGCTGTCAGTGATTTCCCAGACCTATCATTCTCTGTGTTTATGAGCAGGCAACGTTCTTATCATGTTCCAAACTTGAATCCAAAGATTGCTTTCTGCAGGTTCATAACTCTCCCTTCTTTATTTTCTTTGTTGGTAAATCGAACCAAATTTACTGATATGAGATGCAGCGCAAGACAGTTTGTAGTTTTCCGTTGTGTATAGATTTAGCAGACCAGACAGCTCACAGCTAGCCTTTTCTCTCAGTAGATGTGGAGGTCTCTGTGCCTGCTGTTCTGAGTCAACCAGGCCGCTCCCATACTCAATGGCATACCAGCTCTACTTGAATAAGTCAACCAAGAGCTCAGCCACACAATTCCTCTTCTGCATGTGTATATGTAATGTAAATTATCCTATTTTTTTTGGATGTATAATTATTTTGTTCAGAATTTTTTTACAAAGTGCTATGAGCAGTGTGCATCTGAACATTTCTGAGAATATTTAGGTCCTGTTCTAGGATCTCTAGTAAAGCAAATAGTACATAACTTTAATTATCACAAACAGATCAATAAGAATGAAGGTGTGGTGTCAGTTCTTGCTTCAGTTTTTGGGTACCATGCGTTCAGCCTAAGAAAACTTCTTTTGCCTTTACAACAATATTGATTCAAGTCTCAGAGGTAACTCAGATGTCACTCTCACAACCTGGACAGTTCTTCAACAAGCTAAGGATCTCCACTTGTGCTGTAAGTAACATAGGGGTATACATCAGAGTATCAGCCATTGTTTTCTTAGAGACTAAAAGCTGACACATATTTGAGTACCTCTTTAAAAGAAAATAGGCGGTAACCAAGCAAGTGCAAAGCAATGATATTTCTTTCATCATTAAAAAAACAAACCCTCAACAAACATACATTAAAAAAAAAAACAATCAGATTGGAAAAAAGTCATTGTACAGATTTCTTTCTGCAAAAAGAAATTTGTGCCTATGTGACCTAAAGAAGTTGTTGGAAAGTATCTGCCATACCTTTCATATCCAAACAAAACTTGGGTAAGGAATCAGGATATTGAGATTGCCGCATTGAGTGTTTTAAACTCAGGGATTCTGCTGTGGTAGGAAATTGAGAGCTAAACCACAAAAGGAATCAGCAAATATTGTAACAAAGATTTGCCTAAAATAAGATTTTAAGGGCATGTTGCAATGTCTTGAAGTGCAGAGATCCTAAGATCAGCACATACAAGACCTGGTAAGTCATTACAGTTCATCACCACTCTCTATAAACTGGTTAGCAGTGTGTTTGCACTGCCCAGGACCCTGCTGCTAGATAAGCACAGGTGTCCTTTGATTTAACACTTTCCTGTGTCTTCTTTTCTAAATCTATCATGTTCAAAGTTAGCACAATGTTCAGCAACGTGTTCAGGTACATCTGGAAAAAAGTATTACTGTGACTCAGGAGAAAATCAGTAGGTGCCTAAATGTAAGTCCTCTGTTTTCATTTGGTGGTCCCATTCACTGTAGGAATTTTAAAAGACATGCTGTGCTGCACAAATAAGCAGAAGACAAATTAATTGAGTAGAACTGCAAGGGAAGAAGAAGGAAGAATATATTCTTTTTATCATTCTGAAACACAGCTTACTCTTCTGACTTGATCTTGCACCTGAGTGGTAGAATTTATTATTGTGGGTTTGAGTTCCAGCTACATACAGACTTGTCAGTTACAGATTTTTAAAAATAATTGGCTTAAACCAACATTTTCAAGCATTTTATTCAGGAGTGCTTTGCATCCAGCCCTTCTTGTGCTTTACCAGAAGTCACATCAGAGCCTTACACTTACAAGTGTCAATGTTTCCTTTTGTGTTTTTACAGACATTGGTCGAATATGGAGCAAATGTTACCATGCAAAACCACGTGGGAGAGAAACCCTCACAAAGTGCTGAGAGACACGGGCACACCATGTGTTCCCGCTACTTAGTAGTTGTGGAGACATGTATGTCATTGGCCTCTCAGGTTGTCAAGCTAACTAAACAGCTGAAGGAGTAAGTGTTTCTTTGATAGCAGAAGAATCATTCTTTAAAAAATACTCTACTTGTCTTCAATTTATTAGCAGTATCTATTTTCTGCTTCTTATATATGATATTTCATATTTCTACCTTATTTCTCCACTCTTTCCTGCTCTCAGGCATTTGCCCCTTCACCATTAGCAGCTCAGTTTTTCAGAAGTTCTCTTTGTGGCAGCTTGCTGTGAACACAGGCTAAGGGAATGGGAGTGGAAAAGGAAGTGGAATGGGAGTGGAAGCAATCTGGTCCCTTTTCCCTTTGCATACCTTGGGATCACACCATTGCTGATCATAATTTCCATTTGCATAGAATGGTTTTATATACAGTGAGTGGCTCTTCCCAGTTACAGTGCTGGTTGTTGATGTTGGGAGGAATACTGGACATAGTAGTTGGAGGGGGGTTTCTGGACTTGGAAGGTAACCAAAGCCCACAGTGACTACTCAGGGAATGGCTTATATTCTGTTTGTAATTTATAGGGGCTGTTTTTAATATTTTAGTAACTTTTGTAATAAACATTCTGTAAAGAGCCTATTATTTTGAAGCATGAATTTATGCAATTGCTAGCTCTTATTGTAGGTGAAGTTACTGTGATTTAGCATGTCAGTAGTCTCATGAGATAAGATGTTCTCTTAGAAACAATCAGCATTGACCTAAAATTATTTCAACTTAGATACATGGTCAAGAGCTTGTCAGCTACCACAGTCTATGAAAATGGCTTCTAACAATCCCATGTTTAGAAGAGACCATATTATTTTATGCAATCAGCACATGGGTAATTGAACTGGGTATAAATTACAAGACCATTATCAGGGGAGCTGAAGGGGTGGCCTCTGTAAGAACAGGTGAGGGGCTGCCTTTTGCTAGACACAACTTGGTCCAGCTGGCTCTGCAACAGACCCACTGCAGGACAAAGCTAATCCCATCAAACAAGTTGGTGGCAATTCTGTGAAAACATATTTGAGAAAGAGCAGAAAATGCCGAAGAGGCAGAGAAAACAGAAGAGTGACAGAGGAAACAGCAAGGTCAGAGGAGCAGAAGGTGCACCAGGGTGGAGCAGGCTCTCCCCCAAAGGGACTGTGGCCCATAGACTACCCATGCTAGAACAGGTGCACCCCTTGAAAGGACTGCAGTACATGGATAAGCCCACACCAAAATGGACTGCAGCCTGTAAAGGACCCACACTAGAGCACAGGAAAAACTGAGAAGGAAGGAACATTAGAGAGAAACTGCTACATGCAAACCCTGACCTCTGCTGTTTTTGCCTCACTGAAAAGACTGGATGTAACTGCAGTGATCACAAGAAGGGAAGCAAGGTGTCTGGACTGAAGCCTGAGAATGGGAGAAAAGATGAGCTTGGAGTACAGGTGAACCTGGGAGTGAAGTTGAGCCTGGTAAAGGAGAGGACAGGCGATTTAAATGTCTGTCCTTTTTTGTTTCTCAATACCGAAATCAATAATTGAATATTTATGCTATTTGGCAACAAATTAAGTTAAATTCCCCAAGTTGAGTCTCTTTTGCCCAGGACAGTAATTAGTAAGTGATCTCCCTGTCTTATCTTGACCAAGAAGCTTTTTTTGCCTCTGTTCCTCCTATATTCTGTCCCCATCCCACTGAGGGATAGGGGCAGTGAGAGACTAGCTGTGTGGGTGCTTGGCTGCCAGCTGGTGCCAATCCATTACAGTGACATAATTTATAGTTTCAAACTGGATGTCCTGAAAACAAGGGTAAAAATATATATGTATTGTTAATTCACTTTTTTGATACAGTCAGGTAGGAATTTTGTGTTTGTATAGCAAAAGAGTTGTATAGTAGCAGTCCTCTCTGTCATTACAGAATATCTTCCTTCATTTGAAGTATGCTTATTTTTATGTTTCTACCTTTAAATTTTATATTATAAAGGCATTTTCTCTTTGTGATATCTTCACTCTTCTTTTACATTTATATTCTCATAAATACAAACAGTGACCTAAAGATTATTATAATTTTCACAGTTTTCATAATTTTACAGTCTGACACGGTTTACTGGACATCTCAAAGTACTAGGTGCCTTGTAATTGGTTCATTTGCTGAGAAATGCTAAAATATACAAATCAGCTGATACAAAGGAAAAAACCAGAACATAGGGTATTTCCTGGGTAGCCTGCATTAGCAATCTGACTCATTTCAATATGTAACGAAATTTATTTTCCCCTTAACTCATCAGAACCGGGAAGTAGAAATGGCAACAACAGATTCTCCCTGTTCTCTTCAGTGCTCACCCAGTAACTGATATAAGTGTTACCTCTCATACAGAAAAGAAAGACTTGTTATCTCTGTCAGCAGAATGTTTACCCTGACAGGAATAGTCTAATTCTGACTTTCCTGACAAAAGCATTAACACTTTTCCAAGTCTCCCCCCTGTAATCTCACAGACTGCATGCATAGGAAGTAATTTAAATGATTCTTATCTGGCTTCTGATGGGTCCCTTTACTTGGCTCAGTTGGAGCTAAATGTGCTTCCCTTCAGCAGCCTATTTTTTCAGACTTCAGATTTAGGTCCAGTAAGTGCAGCAGCAGCCTTTTCTTCCTCTTCTACAAAGAGGTGTGAGTCTCTTGTGCAGCCCCAATGTATTTTTCTAAGGAAGTGAAATACATTTTTTGCTTGAAAGTACAGCTTCTGCATGGCTATTTGGGCTGCAACCTTCAGGCCATGAGTGGCTCTCATAGAAGCAATGGACTGTGTTCAGAGGCCCATGCTCAAAAGCCAGAAGGGATGATGGAAGAAGACTTGCCCTGTTTTGCAGCCCTGTCCTGCATAAGTATCCCAGGATGGTACGAAGTATATGCTTGGGACAGCTTCTCAAGGGGCTTTACCTCCAGGGTAGCAGGAGGATTAATTTTCTACAGCACCTCTGAAGATCCTGAAAGCATCAGATGGCAACAGATGAAAGTCTAGTTTACCGTCTAAGTTACTTCAAACTGCCATTACATAGGAATAGCTGAGTTGGCTTACCTCTCCACCTACTTCTGCTAGAAGACATTGTTCTAGAGACAGAGGATTTGTTATAGTATCATGATGGGTTACTTGAATGGCCGGTATCAACACAGAAAGCTATTATATGCTTCCCAGCCTTCCTCCAGTTGCTGTAAGCATGAGCTGATCATGCCATCTTCTTTTATTCTGGGTTCCTTATTAGTCAGGGATAAGAGCCTCTCTCTGATAAAGCTGTACATGCTCAGCCACAGGAAGACTGCAATGGTTGATATTGTGCAAGAACAGCATCACAGAAACTCTTAGACCAGCTCCTAGCGAGACCTATCTTCAAAGGTCATAAACCAAAGAAGGAAGTACCATCTTTCATTCTCTTTTTATGAGCTTTTCCAGTCATCAAGGCAACACAGAGCAGCTCTAGAGGGAATTTATACCAATCCATCACACTTTTTGGAGTCTTTCCTTAAAAGAAGGCACAAAACCAAAACACTAACATCACATTTTGCTAGAGTTTTCACATCTTTCTTCGATTCAAAGCAGCTCAGATGACAGGTATGGAGGAGTATAGTAAAACCTTTTGTGTTGAGTCTCCATTCAGAGAGAAAAGCCTTTATATTTGAAAGAACAAAATAAACAGTAACTACAACTCTTCCATGGAGTCTTCACAAGAGGCTTAACAGAGATCCTTGAGGTTCCTTCGAACATTTTATTCTATGATTTTCTCCAAAAAAGGGAAAGAACCAAGCAATGCTTTCCATAGGTAGAAAGGAAAGTGGCCCACAAAAACTGTTTAAGGCTTCAGAGTAAAAGACTTGGTTTGCCTCTCTTGCTAATTATAGATGTTTGGTCAATGCAGTAGGATTTGGACTACATAAAACATTTAGGACAGTCACAAAAGTTTATCACAGAGTCTAAATAAAATACTGGCTTTAATTTTATTTCCTGAGGTCTCCCTAGGTCTTACAATCTTAATTATTCCTTTACTAAGTTTATCTGCTTAAAAAATCTTAGTTGTCAGTGTAGAAAATTCCTGCCTGCATAAATGTATGCTTTCTAGTACTGATGGTATTAGCAGAAATTACTTGTATTTCTTGGGCTTTCAGGAATGAAGAGACCAAGTCAGAAAGAATGACATAAAAATAATGCTTCCCTAGACTTCTTTTAAAGTGCTGCTTGATGACAGACTCTTCTACCTGCATTCCCAAAAGAATGCACTGTCTTACATTCTTGGACCCAGATGTAAAAAGCAATTAACAAATGAGACACTTCTTGATCCATATGATATATTACCAAGCCAGAATATCTGCGAAAGTGAAGATCAAAGCAAACTATGAGTCAAAAGAGGAAGATGAGAAGGTGGTTTGATATCCTCTGTTGCCATCACTTTTCTGTGTTTTGTGAACAAAATCCATGATTTTCCTGAAACTTCATGGAGCAAGTTCAGAGAAGGGCAACCAAGCTGATGAAGGGTCTGGAGAACAAGGCCTGTGAGGAGAGGCTGAGGAAATTGGGATTGCTTATCTTGGAGAAGAGGAGGCTAAGGAGAGACCTTATCTCTCTCTACAACTCCCTGAAAGAGGTTATAGTTAGGTGGGTGTGGCTTCTTCTCTCAAGTAAATAACAAGACTAGAGGAAATGGCCTGAAGTTGCACCAGGAGAGGTTTAGGTTGGATATTAGGAAGAATTTATTTACTAAAAGAGTAGTCAGGCACTGGAATAGACTGCCCAGGGAGGTGCTAGAGTCACCATCCCTGGAGGTATTCAAAAAGCATGTAGATGAGGCACTTCAGGACATGATGTAATGGGATGGTGAGGTGGGTTTTCTGTGGGGTTTTTTGGGGGTTGGGTTGGGGTTTTGGTTTTTTTGTTGACAGTTGGATGATCTTTGAGGTCTCTTCCAACTGTGACAATTCTGTCATTCTGTGTGATTCATAGGAATAGCTCCAAAAATAGCTGAAGTAAAAATTATTGTGTGTGCCAGTTGTTGGTTTATCTTATTTGTTTGGGGTTTTTTTGCGGTAGTTAATGTTTTAGGGATGTATCGTAAGAAATCCAGTATGATCTTTTCAATGTTCATCTCCTTTTTACTTAGTTAAGCTGTTTTATTTTCTGCTTTGTAGAGTAGCTATTCTTCGTTTATTTGAAACAAAACAGAGAAGTAAGGCAACATACTATGAACAATGCTTCAGTAGAGCCCAGTGCCTCAGCCTGTTCCCTGTTCTGTTACTAAGCAACCTGATTTCATTAGGAGGTAGCTGGGGTCGTAGACACAGAAGGGTGCTTTCATGGTATTTACCAGAAATATTGTCTAAGCTACAACCCTCAGAATTTGGACATTAAATGTGATGAAGTAAGTAGACCCACTTATCCCTGAAGATACCATATTCTTGTCTCCTAAATCAGTCTGGTTTTAATACTTAGCAATATCGCTATTCCAAGAAGTTAGGATTCCTTTTTTCAATGTTGTCTTAGATATGTATGTGTATATTATGTATCTTTAGGGATAGTTCTGGCAATATGTGTGCATTTCTGAGAGCTATTTACTAACTAGTTAAACAGTGAAAATGAAGGAAACTTTAATTCTTTTAGCACAATAAAATGTTCAATTGGACTGAGAATATTAACTCAGCAGAAGACGTGTCAGAGATTTCCATTAAATCTAAAAGCATAAGAAGCTGTTAGGTACACTATACAGATATTTAGAAATAGAAGTTGAAGGAAGCACAAAAGGCAAATAAAACAGATAAAGTACATCGCAATCTAATCTCAAATGAAAATTTCTCTGGCTCTTAGAAGACAGTATCTGGGAAGTTGTAGTAAAAGCCAATGTTGACAGATGGTAGGAATGATTTTAATATAATCTAAGGAAGAGTGTAGGCAAGAGGAAGGAAAATGGAAAATTCAAGGAAGAAAGGATCTACATAAAGAATGGTTGTATTGTAAAATGTGACAGTAAGGCAGTACGCCAAGATCCCACCTTAATTTCTGTAGCACTTTTCAGATCCATTCTGATTTAAAAGTAAAATGTTTTCTGCAAGCCCTGCAAGTACAGCCCCTTGTCTAAAAAGTCATCTGGATTCTTTCTGGCTTTAACCAGTTATAAAGACTGTATTTGGAACTCAGCTAACTTGTCTGCTGATGGCATGTGAGCTAGGAAAGTGTCCAGCTCACTGGTGCAGAACTGTATTAGTTCTGCAGATCCAACAAGAATAAAAGTACTAAAAACATATTAGTTCTACAGCCATAGAAGCAGAGCCTGGGAGAAGCAGATAAAAAGTCATCTTCACATGGTCAATTGATAGGGACCAGGGAATTAAACCAAATGTACCAATTGTATTCCAAGTGAAAACTGGCATATGTACAGTTTCAGCTTTAAGTCTCTTGTTTTCTAGTAGTTTCCCAATAATTCTGTCTGTGCTGTGTTTAGAGGCCCTGGAACTTACAAGTCACTAAACAAGCCTAAATGTTATCTGTGGTGGTTGACAAACTAAAGGGGCGTTTTGATGTTAGAATGGAAGGTCTAAATTGGGTGTGCTCAGAGAGAGGGAGACGAACTTTTTCACACAGAATCACAGAATGTTAGGGGTTGGAAGGGACCTCAAAAGATCATCTAGTCCAACACCCCCTGCCAGAGCAGGGTCACCTAGATTGAGTCACACAGGAACGTGTCCAGGTGGGTTTTGAATGTCTCCAGAGAAGAAGACTCCACAACTTCCCTGAGCAGGCTGTTCCAGTGTCCTGTCACCCTCACAGTGAAAAAGTTTCTCCGTATGTTTTCATGGAACCTCCTATATTCAAGCTTGCACCCATTGCCCCTTGTCCTATCATTGGGTGTCACTGAGAAGAGCCTGGTTCCTGACACTCACCCTTTACAAATATATAAACATTAATGAGGTCAGCCCTCAGACTCCTCTTCTCCAATCTAAAGAGACCCAGCTCCCTAAGCCATTCCTTCTAAGGGAGATGTTCCACTCCCTTCATCTTTGTGGCTCTGCACTGGACGCTTTTGAGCAGTTCCCTGTCCTTGAACTGAGGGGCCCAGAACTGGACACAATATTGCAGATACTGTCTCACCAGGGCAGAGTAGAAGAGAAGGAGAACCTCTCTTGACCTACTAAACACACCCCTTCTAATCCACCCCAGGATGCCATTGGCCTTCTTGGCCATGAGGGCACATTGCTGGGTCATGGTCATCCTGCTGTCTACCAGGGCCCCCAGGTCCCTGTCCCCTATGCTACTCTCCAACAGGTCAGTCCCCATCTTATACATGGGGTTGTTCTTACCCAGATGCAAGACTCTACACTTGCCCTTGTTGTATTTCATTTGACTTCTCCCCACCCAACTCTCCAGCCTGTCCAGGTCTCACTGAATGGCATCACAGCCTGCTGGTGTGTCAGCCACTCATCCCAGTATTGTATCATCAGCAAACTTGCTGACAGTGCACTCTGTTCCCTCACCCAGGTCATTGATGAATATATTGAATAGTACTGGTCCCAGTACCAACCCTTGAGGGACTCTACTAGATACAGACCTGCAACTATGCTCCGTCCCATTGACCGCAAGTCTCTGACTTCTTCTAACTTGAATAAAAATTTGAGTGGCTATATCAGTTATCCCATAGATTACTAATGATGACAGTTTTACAATTCAAGGTAAACAATGTTACATTTTTTTGCAGGCAGACAGTGGAACGTGTGACCTTACAGAACCAACTCCAGCAGCTTCTAGAAGTACAGCGGTCAGAGGGCAAGTCACTGCCCATGTCCCCAAGGTAGGGTGACTGGAATTGTGCTACAGGCCTGGATTTACAGTTTCATGGTACATCCGTTATCAGGAGAAGTTGTGACCTGTCTAAATAGTAGATGTGTCTATAAAGTAAATGTGGATTTTCACCTTACAGACTTGAAGCTGAGTTTCTAGAATTTGACAGTGTGTAATGTTGTATAAATATTGGAAATTTTGACTGTGAAATAGTCCCTGTTTCCTAGCAGAGTAAAAATCAGATTTACAGTGAAATAGAATATATTTTGTGTTAGATGAATAGCACAGGATCCTAGAAACCCCTAGGAAAGTTGTAAAGTTTGACCTTGTGGTGGTTCACTGTATGTTACTGCCAGCAGTAATTCATAAAACCAGTTACTAACAAAACCTGCTTTCACATTAATAATCCTTACACTCCTTAAATCTTTTGTCTGCAGTAGCTTGTATACAAAGTCAAAACTCCAGATATTTTTTGTATTATTTACATATCTTGTCAGAAGCAGAAGCCCCACAAATAGATACAAACTGAGTAATACTAAAGAGGAGGAAAGGAAAGGCAGAGGATTAGATCTGGTGTCAGCTAACGTATCTGTGTGACTTCTGCCATAGACTTGAAGTGTGATATGTGGAGGTCAAGCAAGCACACAATTTCTTTCTGATAGCAATCTGAAGAAGGCTTGGAAAGGAATTAAGTAACTCTTGTTCAAATGGGACTCGGTTTGTCATGACTTCTAATTCATTTTCCTCTCTAGAAAACATATATAATCCTTCTTGTTTCAGAGCTGGTAAGGAGCTATATGTATGTTAAAGTATAAAGCCAGCATAGAAGCTTCTGCAGGCATTGATGGTCAGAGCCTTTGGTCATCAAATGCAAACTTGTAGGATCAGTGACCTTTTTTTCCATTATCAGAGAATCACAAGCACTTTTCTGGACAAATGCTCCATGTCCCTGATTTTCATGTGTCAGTGTTTTTCAGACAAATTTGAATAGTTACAGAAGTAGACAAAAAGATATTGGGATTTGAGATGCGTTTTTGTAAAGGAACTTCAGCTAGGAAAAGTCTGTGAACTCCAAACTCCTGCTGAAGTAGAAAACCACACTGTAAAGTGCTGTTTTTTCCTTTTTTTTAGAATCATGGTCTTTGTCTTCCCTGTCTGACAGCTCAACAGGGACAATGGGACCAAATGCTGTCTTCCAGCTCATTTGGTTTCTGTGATTTTTCCTGACTGGTCTTTCAGAGTGGTCTCACGTCTGAGTATTGGTGAGCACCAGGACTGTTTTACTTTCAGTATCAGATATGATCAGCTGAGAGAAGATCTCTCATCATTCATTATTCTGTAAAAGGGTATGTTTCAACATCTTTTTAGTTAAGTGAGCAAGTCTGAAAATTATTATTATTTGAAATCTTATTTTGTAGTTGGCTACTACTTTTCCTTTCCAGTTAGAACTCACTTGTGGATATTGTCATCATCCAAGGAGCCAACAGGAGATCTAAGAAAACCTATCCCTTTTACTAGGGAAGTCTATTGTAGATACATGCATATTCTTCAGTATCTGTTTTGGTTTGCTACAGGCGAAATAGCGCAAAATGAATTGAAAATGAGGTGTCTGGTATAGGGTATACACTGGGAGAACAGTTTTCACAGTTGCTTGTGAAAAAAAGATGATAGAAAATTTATTAATTCACACTAACATTAATTTTGTCACCTTGCCTTTCCTTAGAGGCAAAGTGGTTTAAAATAAGAACATGGAGCTCTGGCATATATCACAGGGAGAGAAGTGGTCTCTGTAATTTACATTCCCTGCAAGTCAGACTTACCTGAGATCGCTGGTTCCTCACTATATAACATTTGAAGTTTCAAATTTAATTTATTATTCTAGTAGTATTGAAATAAATTCATGTCACCTTTCTCATGCTTTTCAGTATTTCAGATTTGAAAATGTTTTTGAGTGCAAATAGCCCTGATTCTTATGAGGTCTTATATGGCTATTATTAATACCAGATGAAGTGTTTATGAAATCATTGCAATGCAGAGAACTGGTACTTTTGCAGTATTTACAATAAGATACTTTTGTATTGTGTTGTGATTTGGATAGTAGGCATTTGGTTTTGCGGGGATTTTTAGCTGTTTTAAAACATGTCAAATTCCACAAATAGGAAACAGTAGTTTCCCTAAAGTTTTCCTCAGAAGGTCATCTTCAATATTGAAATAACCATTCCAAGTTTTGATGTTAAGGAGTTTTCTTTGTAAGAGAAAGTGAAGAGTTTCAAATCCTCATTAGGAGTGAAAGCAGGATTGCATCCTTCTCTGTGTGATTTTCACTGTGCACCATAGCAACAATTTCCATGTAAGTAGCGATGAAGAGGATAAGTAACAATAAGCAGAGACAGACACGTACACTGGAAATGGCAGTTTCACATTTTATATGTGTACTAATTTGGCTGTGGTATTTCCTCCTTTTTTTTTTCTTTAAGCTTGCCATCATCTCCTGCTTCTGGCAAACCCCAGTGGAAACCATCTGAAGCAGATGAATTGTCTGCACCAAAAAGTAAATTGAACACCCAAGATGGGATTCAGATTCTTGGCAGCTTGGGAACTTCTAGTCGCACCCGAGCCAAGATAAAAGATGAGGACTCTGATAAAATCTTACGCCAGTTGTTGGGGAAGGAAATCTCTGAAAATGTCTGTATGCAGGAAAAGCTGACTTTGGAATTTCAGGATGCTCATGCATCCTCCAAGAATGTGAAGAAGATTTTGCCAGAGAAAAGGGAGTTGAAGTTAGCCAGACTGAGGCAACTGATGCAAAGGTCACTCAGCGAATCTGACACAGACTCAGCTAATTCTGAGGACCACAAGAACACCTCTGTGAAAAGAACTGACAAACCAAGGCCTCAGCCCATAGTGGAAAGTGTCGAGAGCACAGAGAGTTTGCACCTGATGATTAAGAAACACACCTCTGCTGCAGGACGCCGCTTCCCTTTTGGTATCAGGGTCTCTAAGTCTGTGGATGGCCACAGTCCTTCCCCTACTTCAGAGGGCAGTGATCTGGATAATGAAGCCCCTTATCAGTCTGGTACCATACCTCAGAGCCAGTTCTGTGGAGACAGCTCTCCATCCAGCACAGACAGTGCCACTGCTCAAAAGGTTGCCACCAGCCCTAAGAGTGCACTGAAGTCTCCATCTTCAAAGCGGAGAACCTCCCAAAATTTGAAACTCCGAGTAACTTTTGAGGAGCCTGTGGTGCAGGTGGAGCTAGCAGAGTCAGAACTAAACGAGGAAAAAGATAAAGACCGGGGCAAAGGACTCATGCGAGCTCCACTTGGCTCTGCGGAGCCAGCAGGTGACCAGCTGAAAAGACCTTTTGGAACCTTTCGGTCCATAATGGAGACACTGAGTGGCAACCAAAATAACAACAATAACTGTCAGACAGCAAACCTGATCAAAACCTCATCGACGCTGCCTTTTACCTCAATAGGAAGGAAGACAGCAGACAACAAGGGAAATCCAGCAGCTCTTACAAAAGGAAGAAACAAGCCAGTGAGTGCACTGAAAGGAGGAAGGGCTTTTTTTTCCTCTTGTGTCTTTAAGTAATGAATGAGTTTGACAGCTGCTTCTTCTTGCCTTTCTATAGCAAAAGGATACGTACAAATACTTTACTGTATTTGACCGGTAGAAAGCCCATACACTGTTTTAATTTTGAAGGTCTTTTCCAAGGAGTGGCAGGTATTGTTTGTGTACAGAGTCTATATGCTTAGGGCACATGGTTCATATGTTCTGTGTTGAAAGCTTTCCACAGAGATTTGATTCACTTGGAATTGATACTGATGTTGCTCTGAGTGACGTCATACAATGAGAATGTCATGCTTGAATCCATGGGATTTCTGAGGACTAAATAACTGGAGGACTAGCCCTTTCCTGTCCTACAGCCAAGACTAATGAAGCCAACAGGATAAAAGAGAAGTGGTAGAATATAAACAGGAAAAATAACAGAAATGGTCCTTCCTGCTTGTCTGGGAGCTACAGCCATCCCCTAGGTGTTGAAGTGTCAGTACCCAGCCTTCTTTTTCCAACCTCTTCTCACAGCACAGAGTGTTCTTGTGACAGAGCATACGGTTGGTCTATAGTAGTATACTGGATCCAGATCATGCCCTCTGTGCAGTCAAGAGAGTGCCCCTTCTAAGATCCCAACAGAAAGAACTGTGTCCCCAGTTGAGAGACTGTCTCCCTTGTTCAAAAGAGAGGAGAAAATATTTTGAACAAATGTGTCTTCCAGGAGAAAGGAAGAGTTAATGAATGAAAGGGCCAGAGGTAGGAAATACTGTGAGCACAGTGTGTTTGTGGAGCAGAGAGGAGAAGTATCAGCATCTGGAGATACAATAAAGAGTTGAGTGAGAGGGAACAGTAGATGATTTAATCCTCTGTGAAAGACAGGGTGGGAGAGAAGGGGTGGATGGAAAGACATGAGGTGAAAGTATAATTTCAAGATGAAAAAAGGAACGTAAAGCAGGCCAAGAAGGAGGAGGAGAAATAGTGAATTATTTACTGTAAAAAGTCTGACAAGGCAATGGGAGGAAAACACAGGAAAATTTTAGGCACAGAAGAGGCAAAATGAGTATGGAAAAGAAACAGTGGAAAGAGAGAACTGGGAAACAGTGAGCAGTCCATACTAGTGGGTATTGCTAGAACAGTAATTCTATACAGAAGAAGGTGAAGTGAAATGAAAAACTCAAAGGAGACCTAATAGGCCAAATTGAAGTGGGACTGCATTTATTAAAGTTTACTTAGAATCACAGTATGAACTACTGATCTGAGCCTTTAAAGACATGGACAATCTACTCAAACAGCCAAATTAACATAGAAGTATTTTCATAACACAATGGTTAGGGTTTTTTTTTCAAAAGAGTGTCTCAGATATTATAGTGACAGAAGAGTAGACAGTCTGTTTTCAAAGACGTTCTGATAGATTGCAAGGTCATGAGCAGTTTTCATAGTTCTTTAAGAAATTTGAAGAGTTGGATGAGGTAATTCTGACAGTATTGACACATGGCATGTTGTCTGTGAGAAGGGCATGATTGCATGTCATTGTTGCCAACATCAAAGTTGTGGAAAGACTACATTTTTATACCAACCCAAAAGACCCCAGCACACATCTCAAAGAGGTAATAGATTCAGCCTCATTTACTATACTCAAAAAGAAATCTGTTAAAATGTTATTATGGCCGTTTGACTGCATGTTCTGATAGGCTTTCATGTTGTGCATGCGGTAAGCTCAGTGCATGTTTTTAACTGATATGATGTTGTACTTCCTTAGGGTCCTTACTTCAGCTACACCAGTCTTTCTTCTAGTGCACTGAATGAAGAACTTCTCTGTAACTGTGCTTGGTATGTGCTTATGCATGGTGTTGCATCGCTGTTCCTTTGTTTTCTCAAATTGCATGTGTTTGTTAACATTATTCCTAACTGAAATACTGGGATTGACTGATGCACAAGGAGGGAAATAGGTGAACAGATGAGCATCTAAAATTCTAGAAAAACCAGAAATTAGGATGGATTTCTGCTGATGTAACCATTGAACTGGCTACACATGTTAAGTTCCAAGCAAGTATAGAAAGTATTCATACTTGTAAATCCACCAGGGAGTATAGCACACTTTGGCTGAGTGTTCACCCTCTGTTAAATGAAAGTCAAGCACCAGATGAGAATGGAAATTAAATTTCCTCTCATGAGGAGAGCAAAAAGGCCACAGTTCATCTCTAAGTAGAGTACAGAGAACATGAGGCAGAATGCTGTACTTTAAGTCTAGTACTCTCTTATTTTCACGTTTTTCTTCTCTCCCTCAGACTTTGAAGGTAAATCTGTTTTTAAAAATTCTAATAACTTTGACAGTGTAGAAACTCCTTAATTTAGACATGTTCCATTAGGACTATTCAGGTAGATAGAGACTAGTCCCTCAAGGTCCGAAAAAACATGTTGGAAAAAAACAACATTTGACAAAGTATGTTTATTTTACAAGTAAATGCTTTGTAAAAATTGCCTGTCATTTTTATTCAACTCTTAACAATCACAAATTCTTGCAATGATATTTTTTTTCTGTTAAACTGAGATGTAAATCCTTTCATTAGGCCTAGAAATGATTGCTATTCACACCAAAATTATATATTTGAATATAATTCCAGGAAAATTACAAATTAGTCATTCTGCAGTTCAGGAGCCTAAATTACTTTACTCTTTCCTAAACATCTAATTTTTTTGTTTGTTTGATTGTTCTTTGTTGTTGTTGTTCACTTGTTTTCTAACGCCAAGACCTTCCCATACTTAAAAACTCAATTTATGTAATGGAAATGGGAGTCTTGTTCTGAAATAATTGGCACAGTGTATGTGAAACCAGAAACAGAACTGTAAGGTTTCCAAGAGGTTTCGTTTTCGCCTGAAAACAAAGAGGGAAATTCCAGTGCAGGAAACTGATTGCACAGCAGCAGTCTGAGGGAGCATCTGTGGGCAGTTCCAGTCAAGACACCCAGCTGCCTGTCCAGACCATGGAGTAATACAAAACTATTAATCTTATCCTTATGTTAGAGCCATCACCTGGGTGTGGCTGATTGTTTTAATTCAGTATTGGCTTGTGTAAGTGCTCTTGTGTGAGAAATCCCTGTCAGCATGGCATTTCCCCAGAAGCAGGAAGAGGCAAGGAATGTTTGTCACTGCAGAGCTGCAGAGTCACCAGCTGGGAGGGTGAAGGATGGGCCTGAACTTCTGGCTTTCTCTCCAGGGACTGCTTATCCAAGTCTGAAGCTGCCCCTGTGGCAATGGGCATGCGGAAAAACAGACTAGAAAACAAGCAGCAGAGTGCACCAGTGGCACAACTTGAGGAAGCTATTATTATACCCCCAGATTAGGACAGAGATGGACATATGCGGCATGAGATTTCCAAAAATTGCATAAGAATGGAATATGTATTGTGCTTTTCAGAAGTCAAAACGCAGAACTGAAAGCTCTCAGAGCTTCTAACCCAGCCTTCATGATGCCTTTTAGCATGTGTTGTGATTTTTGAATAGCAAAATGGGTGTCTGTCATTAGTCCACTGTATGCTACCTTCTAGCCTGTGAAATTTAAATAATAGAACATTACCATCACATGCACTACAGAGCCTCTGGGATATTGTGTTAATTCTCCCAGAATGGTCTAAGAAGACTGTAGTTACCATTTCAGAGCTATTTCGAAAAAGAACCTTTCTGGAAAACAGTGCAGTCATTGGTGTTTTAAACCTTTGTAGGTTGTTATGTTGGGGTGTTATATTTCTGGACAGTCCCAAACCTGTTTTAGATTTAGACACTTATAAAGAGGATTTTATTAACATCATCTGAAATCTGAAGTCCTTGTACAAAATCTGCCTTCAGTCAGATGACGTTCCTGTCCATTAGTTGTCATCTTCTTTTTCTTCAGTTTCTCTTCATTTTGTTTATTTTTTCATTCAAAATACCCAATTACATCAAGGCTTTGTAGTTTTTCAGATTGGTCACGGCTTAATAGGAGAGGATTGTATGAAATTTACTAGTGTCCTTTCCAAATTTGACACACCTTATTTTTCTTTAGGCCCTAGAGTAAATTTCAGGTGAGCAGAATGGGTTGTGACATTTTTTTCCTTTTTTTGGAAGGATTGGGTAGTTTATTGAGTATTGCAACTCCAGGCAGATGCTTGTATATTTTTCCATCTTACATATATGCTAATGAATGGTTCTCTCGCACACTTTAAATCATCAGAGTACATTAAAATAAGCACTAACACACGATGCCAATACAAAACTGTGTATTATCTGCAGCTATCAACAGCAAAAGTTGCTTCATATGTAAAGGGCAATCAGGAGAATCTACCATCTGGTTTCTATCAAACGGTAAACTAGGCATGCTTCTAAAACAGTAAGTGGATCTAACCTAACAGATATCCCACCTAGTGCTGGATAAACTACAACTTCAAATATATACTCTGGAAAAAGGATGCTTATCTGTGTCTAATAAAATAGTTACAATTCAAACTAGCACAGTATAAAATCAGTATGAAGGTAATTTAGGCCTTGTCACAGACAATTTACGGTTGTTCTGTTGCAAATTGTTATGATCATGCATCAGTGCCTGTAGCATGAGGGTGTGCTTAGTATTTCTGTCATGATTGTAGACTGGAATAAAACTATTCTCGTCTACAAGAATCAGGGTCACAAATATTTGAGTTTTAAGGCAACTATTTTATATACATACTCTTACCCTTTGCTGTGGGTTTTTAACCTCTGACTAGTATCTGTTCTCTGCAGCAACAAACCATCTGGTCAATTTGTATTGTAGGGGTTTTACTGTTCAGCAGTAATAAATAAAAATCAGCTTTTTAACTTGTTCAGAAGTTGCTGTGATCTGGATGTTCAATCAGAAATCCTTCACCTGGAAGGTTAACTGAAAAGAAGGGAAACATACCAAGGATTCAGAACAAGGACATCTGAAAGGAAGTGAAGAAACAGAGTGTTACAAATATTTAGTGTTTAATTTTTCTACTGTAATTGGCAAGCTATCACTTGAGTATCATACACAATAGATAGATTTCTAAGTTATTTTTTTTCAATTGAAGTTTATCTAGTGTGGAAATGAAGACACATTATATGGAAATTATCCTTGTCTGTGCATCTAATAAAATCTTAATTATTTGATTTGAGATTTTACCTAAATTACAATGTTGAAAGAGATACAGGCCCCATGTCAGAAAGAGAATTACTGCTTGCCATTTTTCCTATGGCCTTTGCCACCATTTCTAGTTAAGCAGACACATAAAGTAAGTTCAGTGAATCACCTTCTGAAAGTGTTTATTTCTCTCTGATGATGATTACCAGGGACTAGATTATTCCCTTACAGGTAAAGTCAGAAACAAACACTATTTGTCTAATGTTTTTTGTAGTGGAGTTTTTTTACACTATGGTTCTTTTTGATAAAGGACAAGGAATCTTTGGACACTCTGTCCATTATTAACAGAACATTATGACTCATATTAATTGATGCCATGACTTAAAAAGCTCCTCATTGTCCTATTGATTTCCAGTTTTCTTTTTAAGAATAGGAGCTACAAGAAAGTAAGAATGCATGGTATTAAAAAGTATTTTGTGTAGTACATGTGTAGAGAAGTAAGCTCAGAGAGAAGGATTAATTTAAAGTTCGGTAACTGCAGATGGAATGAAACAGGGTAAAAAACCACAAGGCAAATCTCTCTATCGTGTTAGCATTACCATGAGTAATTTTTTTTTTTCTTTTTCTCTTCAGGCATGATGACATTAATACAAAAAGCCAGAAATTCAACAGTCAAAAGAGTACTGAAGAGCCAGAGCTGCAGGAATTCTTCTTCTAAACCACATCTCCTGATGTCTCACTTTGTTTGAAATACCTGAGATATATCCTTTTGAAACACTAATATGAGACATCCCCCTCACCAGCAAAAGAGCAGCTGTTAGGATGCCTTAATTTGTAGAAGTTAGACCATATACAAAACTTTTTTATGATATATGTGTATATGTAACTTGTTTGTAAGCTGTGCTGTGTAAAGGCATGGGTGAGCAAAAGTGACAATTTGAAAATTGTTATGACATAGGCAACCTCCAAAATGTTTGATGGGCCACGGAACACATTTTGTACTTTGTGTCTTGCATGGATATACTGTCATATATTTTTACCTTTGTCAATGGCATATACTGTCAACGTTTCAGCCAGGACTCTGCCTGCTCAGGTCCTCAGTGAGACCAAGGCAAAAGCAGTGATTTCTTTTTGAGTATGTTTTGTCTGTTACTGTTTCTATGTTTTTGTAAAAAGGAAATAAAGACAGTGTTAATAAGACATATTGAGTGCAGATACTTCTCATACTTCACTCTCTCATCTTTTGAGTTTTAAATGTTTCATTAGTCTTTTTGATGTTCATTTGATAATGAGGCAATGTCCAGTACCAGGATTTCAGTTCAATCAGTTGAATCAAGAATTTCTTTAATGTTTAGTAGTCCCTTTCAGCTTTAAAATGTGTAGAAATTAAAAGAAAGCTTAAATGCATTTTTAAATTACCATTTACTGTTACTTGCCAAACACTAGCTATGTGCTTAGGTCTGTTCGAATTACTAAGTAATCTGCTAAGACCTACACTGAATGTTCTTTGAACCTTTCAGAAGAAATGCAATCTCTTACTGAATTCTCTTTGTTTCTGGTAAACTGTGAGTACATTCTGCAGATGTGTCATACAGCACAAAATCCAAAAGTAGACTACTAGGCAATCTTTATGTGATTATTTATATCAAATACGTATGTATATGTTTGCTTTATTTTTATTATATTGATCTATTTTCATTTGAAGACTGCTATGGCTTGATAAGAAAGATCCAAATACACAAGAATTTGTTTTACGACTGTTCTAAAAGCACACAAGGAAGTCGTGGGAATTTTGAAAGACATTTTTTATCACAGAACTATCATAGAATCATAGAGTGGTTTGAGTTGGAAGGGACCTTTAAATATCAATAAATAGTTCTAACCTCCCTGAATTGGGCAGGGACATAAAAAAATTGTGAGATTATGCAAATTATATTTCTGCAATTGGAGAACTAGTAAGTAAATAATGTGGACACTCAAGAGGTTTTTCATTAAGTACAATGGAGTTGCTTTCTATGTAGTTTATCTTGCCTGTTAATCTTGACCATTGTTAATCTTGACCACTGGTCTTCTTTCTGCTCAGTGAGAAGAGAGAGGGACTTCCTGAATGTGATTCTTCCTATCTATTATAGATAATGTCGTTTACAGGAATTCCAGTCTCTCCCTACTTACTACAGGAGAAACTGAGGTAATAGAGTTCTTGGAAGAGTTACTTAGTATTTGGATGACTTTAATTAAACAACACAAATGTCTTTATGTCACTCTTCAGTGTGATGTCACATTTGGCCATACAGATGCTATCGACCAAGATGACTGATTGCCCCAGGCACCCTGCTGCAGGCTTTGGATAAGCACAGAGTACTACTGAATAAATGGAGTCAACTGAGCAATCAGAAAAAAAAAAAAACAAACAACCCCACAAATAGGAATAATAAAAGTGTGCACTTACAGAAATTAAATTCTGAGTTTCTTTGCACAGTTCTTATCGGTCACTTGGCAACACTTCAATTTTTGAGCTACAGTAATAAACTTAGCACTCTAGCTGACCTGAGCTATGTTGTTTAAAGAAACAACCAAACCTCCAAAAATATCTGTCAGATAGGAACAGCAATACCTCTAACTGGGCCTCCTGTCGTCTGTGTACTCATGAAAAATCTTAATGCAAAGTGAGAGGAGACACATGTGCTGCAATTGCCAGAGTGCTGAAAGAGACCACAAGAAGGAGGGATCCTGTGGCTTGTAGATGATTTTAAATTGGCAATTTGTATTTTTGGGAGTGTGAAGAGCATTGACTATGGCCATGTGAATGGCAGAAGTAGCAATCCTGCTGAGTGATCTTGATTGACCAATGATGTGTAAAGTCTGCCATAGATATCTCTAGTGTCTGTCTGAAGCAAGGGATAAAAATGAATGGTGAAAGGATTTGAAACACACCAAGGTGTAAATATTGTAAAATCCTGGAAGAAAGAAGTTGCCTGTTCTGGAGACTGAGGATTTAAAAATCACCTGCTCCCTGCAGGGTGACAACTTCTACAGAGTGCATTCTCCTACAGCACATGGTGAATCGAATTATGCAAGTATCATAGGACGATTGAGATTACTAAATGAGGTAGGATTGGGATGCCAGAACATCAAGTTCTGTGGTTAAAGGTATCTGCTAGGTAATCGATTTTGTGTTGAAGACTCCCATCCCATGTAATTGCATAATTGAATACATCTGGGGAGGGCTAGGTATTTCATATGAGAGCTACACATGCTGTTCATATGGCTTTCCATGGTTCATGAGCACATTGGTGCAGAAAGCAGTTTCAGGACTAGTTAATGCAAAAGAGAGGCCAACTTGATGTAAGCATAAAAAGTACTATCTGGAGGGTTTTATCTCTGGAGAAGGTGAGCTCATATTGTATAAACTTCTGATTTTATTGTTCCTAATTTATAGTTTCATTCCTACCTCAGGTCCCAAAGCCAAAATGTAGTAACACTCTGATGTCATGCCTGTTAGAGAAATGCCAATTGTGTGATCTTCAGCTGGCTGAAGCATGTGCTCTGCATATTTGTATCTTTAGTAGCTCTAGAATCCAGGTGCCATAACTCCTTCTGTTTGGATTATAATCCTTGAGGCATGAATCTAAATCAGGCTTCTGTCAGAAAAGCATAAGCATTTCTCAGAGGCAGAAGAACGGATCAGGAATTTTTCCAGCAAACATATTCAGAAAATACCTGTTAGCCAAAGCTATTAACAGGAGCACAGACCCCTTTTGATTACAATCCCTGGCAGAAAAGTTCCTCCCCTGTCTACTCAGAAATTTCTGATCAAAAACAGTGAAGTCATTTGCTAGAGAACCAATGTATATTCTAGTAAAACTTTTATCCGTGGACACTACAGATACAAAGGATGGCTTTTCAAGTTCTGTCACCTGCAAGGATGTCAGAGTAAGATCTCACTCTGTTCATTCTGAAGTGCTCTACCAGAGATGATAAATAGGGTGTTGGAGAGCAGTAATGAATTCCCAGTTTCATATAGTCTCCAGCTCTGCTCTTTTGAATAATGAAAATAATTTGCTAGAAGCCTTCTTTTTAATGGTTGGATGTTTCATTTTTTCATTTCAGGTGTTTGAGATGGGCAGCATATGGATACATGCAGTATCAAAACTGGAAGTATGGTACTTCATTTCATCAGCAAGTTGGTGGACTGTACTTTGTCCTGAATTAGTAGAGCATCATTTTAGTAATATTTTATTTATTTGCCTTTCAGTCTCCATACTAAAGGGCAAATACATTGATTTACTAAGTTATTGACGAATAAAATAACTATAATCAGCGTAGTTGTTATATGAAGAAGATGACGGGGACAAGTCAGACAAACAGTTTAGACTTAATATTCATTTCACTGTAACTGTCATTCAGAAACCTTTTTGTAACATCAAGCTGACTTCAGATCAATGGCATAACAAATACAATTGACAGCATACCAGTAGAAAGAGTACTCCAACATCCACTTATTTACAACAAAATGGTAACTGTCTCAGAAATATGTTCTCTGAGAGCTGATTTGTTGCATGTTTCATCACATACCATTGCAACAATGTCAAAAAATGGCCATGAAACACAGACCAAAGTAAAAATATCAGCACATCATATGCTAGGTATGAATTAGTGAATGGATCTCATGATGTGACAACTTTTGTCTTCATGTAGACTATGATTCATCTCCTAGTACCCTTGAAATATTTCCCACTTGCTGAAAATTTGACAGAAAGGTCTGTGAAAAATGTAATCCCTGTGTTTATAGCATCAAAATGCAAGGCTTAACTGTCTATCATGAAATGGTTCCTCAATTAAATACTAAGAATAATTTCTCAAATTATATTGCATTTTCTATTGTCAGTTCAGAAATGTCTTTTAAACTCTACATCAGCTCTACTCAAGCATAGGCTGTTACATAATTAGCTTTTGTATAACCTTCGGGTTTTTTGTTTATAATTGCATTTTGAGGTTTCAAGTAAGAACACAGTTGTGAGTGGGAAGTCTAGCACATGCCCTGTAACCAAAATGTCTGTCAAACACAGAACTATGTTCAGTGTAATTTGCCCAAGTGAAAAAGCCCAAGCACTGGATTACCTGGAGTTCATCCTCTGCCTCTGCACAATATCACTGCCATATCACTTTTCTTCATCCACCAGACATTCTGGCTGCTATGGGTACTCATCTTTTCTTTGTTATATTAACCAGTATATATGTAACTTTGACCAAAGTATCAGAGACTGCAGACAGAAGAAATCAGGTAGGTTCTTAATATGCTGCATAATCTCTTCCAAATAAAGAAGGGGTGATATTTACACACCATCCACCATACATCCATCCTTGTATACATTCAGTAATGCATAAACAGTTTTCCAGATACCACAGATTTTGTAACATGGACTGATTTTTGTCTAGCATATATGGAAAGCTATAAATATTAGCTCAAGCCATCTGTTTCCTGGAGAAAACTTTACTCTTTGTCTTTGACATCTGCACAGCCACTTCCTTTCCCACTCTAACTTCTAGGTGTTTTGCCAGTGTGCTTACTGGCAAGCAATGTACAGGAGGAAGGAAAATAATTATTCTGGGTATATTTGGGAAACTGATAAGAAGTCCTGATGCTGTTAGAACACAGAGCTCACGTTTACATATCTCTTTTGTTAGTCATCAATACTGTTTCAAGAAAAGACAAAATTACATCTTGTGGGTCTGGAAGGGAAGAGGCCTGAAAGGAATTTAGCCCCCTGTATGGATGTGAACATAAACTTAGATGTAGATGGTGTACAGACACCCATAGAACCTTGAAAAACTGCAGAATAGGGACCAGCTCCAGGGTTTTGCAGTACAAAAAGCTGTGGACTGGTTCTATATATATATGTGTCTGCATAAGCATGCAGATCAATATCTGTATTGATGTGCAGTAGAAGATGACAATCTTTACATTTTTCTTCTCAGCTCTGCATATTGACAGCAAACCTAGAAATATATTAAACAACAAAACAAAAAGAATGCTCAAGTTCAAAGCCATAAGGAAACACTGAAAAGGAGTTACTTATTTACCAAAAAAAAAAAAAAAAAAAAAAAGGCATGTGGCAAAGACAAGATAACTGTCTTCCAGTACATAGCTAAAAAGGAGAATGGGAATGCACCTTCATGTTGCTCTGCACATTGTCTACTATGGGTAGAACAAGAAGCAGTGAATATAGAACTGTAGAAAGGAGATGGAGGTTATGCATTAACAAAACTTTCCACAAGTAATGACAGCACTGGAATCAATAAACTGGGGGAAGATATGAGAGAGTCACAATTGCAGAACTTTAAGAACAGGTAGGAAAAACAACTGGCAGAAATGCCATGCCAGCCACAAGTGTTGGAAATGCCATGGAGCAGGCAGTTGAACTTGAATGACCTACTGAGTTCCCTTTCAAGCTGCTCTCTTTTAATGGGTCTGTAATTCAATAGTGGCAGAATCATCCTAAGAAAGAAAACTGATAAGATCTTTACAACTCATGGCTTTTACAGCGCTGTCAAGACAAGTAACAATTCTGCCAAAGGTCTGTGATAAGACATTTATTATCTGAGATCATTAATCAAATAATATCCACATATGAGTTTACTAAGGAATCAAAAAGGTGTCCTAATTTTAGGCTTCCTTGAAAACGCCTACCAGAATAATGTCCGTTTCCAAAGTATATTTCTGGCCCATTAAGAAACCAGATAAAATACTTTTGCTCAGTGCAAGGCCAGTTTTCACTAGGTGCCTGGTTTCTGAGCTATAGGAAAAGGGAGGACCCCCAGGTTTCACTGTACCAGCAGTAGTGGCACAGGAAAAGAGGACTCACTGAGGGTAAATGATCAGTTCAGGTTTAGTGAAAAGGAAGAGTCTCCAGCAGCAGTTAAAGGTGTCCATTTTTGATGAAGAGAAGCTGCCACTGCACAAGCAAAATAGTAGGGCAAATGTGGGGTGAGAGAGCAACAATTCTGGGAGTGATCCTGGTGCTGTACTTAGCCTTCAGTCCCCTTCCCTGTTGCTCAAACATGGATTCTGTGTTTCCCTTGCTGGAGATACACATGAAGAAGCACCCTAGTGATACTGACCACACAAATGTGGCTTCTTTCAGTAGCACAGGAAAAAGTTACTGTTGCTCTTCCTGTGATAAAGGGTTGAGATCTTGGCATGAAAAGGGTGCACTGGCAAAGTGCTCTTGAAAGCCAGACTCGCTGCTGCTGCCAGATTCTGAGAGAAAAACAAGACAGGGAAGATGTATCTTCAGCAGTAGGTGCTGCCAAAAGTACTCCCACCTCTCACTGAGCAAGAGCCACTATTGTTTCCACTGCCCTGACACCTGCACAGTGGAAGCAGTTCTGATGTCCTACACAACAGCCTGCTTTATCAGTAATGGAAGCAAGGCCTGTAGAGAAAATAAAAACTTCACTGAAAGAGCATGTGTAAAACAGGCTGTTGGTGAGCTTTTCATGATTTTCAGAGGAAAATGCTTGTAAGATGCCATTGGGTAAGTCTGTTTACAGGTAGTGCTACTGCTAGCTCTCTTGGGTATTTGGGTCTGCAGAGCACTCTCTGCTCAACGTTTACTGCTGGTGTCAGGGGCTGGTTCACGGGTGTTACTCAAGAAGGTCTTGTTTGGTACTATGCAATAGGATGCTGGTTACATCTGTGCACTCCAGGTCCTTTATTTACCTGGGCAGGACTAGATGATGTTACAGTTCACAGTTGTACTTTGACTTCATAAAATCTTACTAGGAAAAAGAAATATCCTCAAAATCTTCAGCCTGTAATTTCTGGATCCCATAGGAATGCATTTGCAAGAAGTAACTTTAAACACATTGCTTTTAAACAAAGCACAAGCAGTGCTGTGTGCTAAGTGCTGACTGTTCTCACCTACAAGTCACTTGGATGTCTCACTGGCTTGAAAGCATCAGCCTGATATGTTCCTGAAGCATCCTCTCTTAAGCTGCTTTTCTTAAGCTACTTTCCCTGTATAGTATGAAGTGTTAGAAAACAGTCAACAATATTAATGAACATCACTAATTCTATGATAGAAAATTGCCATCCAGTGACACCCAGTGACAGCACTGCAGATAAATTTTGCCAGTTTTCAGTAGAATCGTGCTGTCTTCACAAACCTGACAGTCAAGAGTTCTTCAGAGCTTTAAAAGACACTGTGTACAAAGAACACTCACAAAGAAATTCCAGTGTAGGTATCCACACTGAAAGTTTTTATTGCTTTCAAATGAACAAGCTAAGCAAATGTTGAAGCAGAGTCCACAGTAAAAGATACAGCGAGAAAGCCTTTTTCATGCTGTAGCAATAAAAGAAAAATAAAATCCCAGGCACACTCCCTCTTTACTTTTTATTATACTTCAACAACAAACATAAAATTGCACATATTTCATTAGGCAGTGTTAAATAGACAAAACATCCATCTGGGGATCAAATGTTTAAGTATGTTCCAATTTATTTTGAGGTTTTCTTTACAAAAGTCCACTACTGGAGGAGTAAAGAAGCTTGCTCTTTTTGAATTTCTGGTTTCCTTGGGTAAAGAAGTTTGCCACGTGAAGAACAGCAGACATCTTTAGGTTGCTGTTATTCATTCCTTTTAATAGTCTTTTTCAATAGAAAGAGCGATCTGTACTTCAGTACACAATTTTTAGGCCAGAATCTGAGTGTGTTTAACAGGTCTGTTATCTGTTCTGAACAGCCTGTAGAACAAGGATCAGGCCATATCCACCAGGACTAAGGGGAAGAGAATTTGGTGTTGATTAAAACCAAAGAAGCTAAGGCACTTGGAGATCTCCATTGCTGTCTCTTAGAGAAGTGCTTGGCAATCAAGATTCCACTTGATGCTTCTGTAACCGCACCTTTTGGAAGTTACCATCTCTTGGACAGATAGGTCAAATACTGGAGAAGAATGAATTTATTTTGAAAGCAAAGAGAGCACAGGGGTCCAGAAACATGAGAAACCCATCTCTAACAGAGAATGATTTTTCACTTCTAACCTTGTTCTCTAGATGGATAGATGTATGAATAGAGAGATATTTATTATTCTACATGTATATATAAATGTGTGTATATATATATCAGAAGAATTTAAGATGTCATATAGGTATAAGATATAACTTGGCAGCTACCTGTTAAACTAATATGTTTTCTCTGGCATTTTATGTTCCTCATATGCATTTATGTAGCAGAACATGTGTCAGTCAAATGCTGCATGCTCAGAGTAATGGTAACTTCAAAACAGTGAAAGCATGCTGTGCAAGGCCCCAGGGAGATATTTAAGAAATACTTCACATAGAAGACTTTTTAGGAGCCAAAATTTTCCTAATGGCATTTTTAGAACTTGATTCAACATAAGTTTGGAAAGATTTTACATATGAACTTTTCAGAAGTTCAAACTGTCTGCTTTGAAACTGCATTTGAAAACCAGCAACTGCAAAATCATGTCACTAGTATGGTCATCCAACTAGCAACTGCCTTTAGAGTATTAGTTTCTGTATTTCAGATGCTATTTTTGCGCCACTTTAAGTGCAATGTGCTCCAGCTTTTGGAGCATAGCTCTTCAACGTGGTCTCCAGCTTCTGGCATTAAAGTATTACAGGAACATATTTCAGCAAAATGTTGACAAAATTATTATTGCAGGGACCAAGCTGTTAAAAAATAAGGTTTGTGTGGAAGAATGCAGACTTTGTTTGCATGCAGTCACTTGGGGTTTAAGTGGTAAATGAACAACATCCTGCGTGTGGAACATGAGTGACAGAGAATGGTGACAGACAAACCACGGCAGCACAGATGTTCGCTGCGGTGTGGCCTTGTTGATCACCAGAGGGAGACAGAGCGTGTAACATTTCAGGATAGCACTGAAAGTCACAAACAATGCTCAGGGCAAAGGTAGAACAAGATTATGCGAGTTTCCAAAATTGTGATAGATATGCATAACAAGGAGACTTGACTGGTTTGCTCTGTTTTCCTTAGGGTGGGTGTGCATGTGATGAGAAAGAAGGGCAGCTGTGTATCAGCTGAGAACAAAATATTTCTATATAAAGGCAGACTAACTAGTAATCATTTTGTTTTATTCTAAGTTAAAGCAATACCATGCTGGATTTGTCTGGGATAGAGTTAATTTCCTTCATAATAGCTGGTATGGGGCTATGTTTTAGGTTTGTGCTGAAAATAGTGTTGATGACACAGGGATGTTTTCATTGTTGCTGAGCAGTGATCACACAGAGGCAAGGCCTTTTCTGCTTCTCACATCACCCCACTGGAAAGTACACTGGGGATGCACAAGAAGCTGGTAGAAAAAAACAGCTGGGACAGCTGACCCCAGGTGAACAAAGTGATACTCCATACCTTATGACATTGTGCTCAGCAATAAAACCATGAGGAAGAAGGAGGAAGAGGGGACATTCAGAGCTGTCTTCCTAAGTAACCATGATGTATGATGGAGCCCCGCTTTTCTGGAGATGGTTGAACATTTACGTGTCGATGGGAAGTAATGAATTAATTTCTTGTTTTACTTTGCTTACATGCACAGTTTTTACTTTATCAAACTGTCTTCATCTCAACACACAAGTTTTCTCACTTCTGCCCTTCTGACTTTCTCTCATGCAGGGAGAGTGAGCAAGAAGCTGTGTAGGGCTTAGTTGCCATATGAGGCTAACCCATGACAAGTCCATGATTATAGTTAGCTATATGCACAAATTTCAGGTTTTCTGAATTTATTTCATATAGCATTGTTTTTTAAATCCTATCCTATATTCTCTTAACTTTTGGGTTCTGGTGTTTAAAACCAAGGAAATCCTCAATTAAAGCCAAGTAAGTTCAACCACTTATGCAAACATGAATAAGTTGACCAAATCAACATAGAAAAGCATGTGTATGTGCTTTGTTGAGGTGTAACCTTGTTGAGAAAGAACTAAATGGCTGTTTCAAATGTCATTTTCAAAACAGAGGAAACCTGTTGTTATTAAAAAGGGCAGGTCTACATTGATACTCATTTCAAAACTTGCTGTTAATGTCAATTTTGGTGGCAAGAATACTGGTGAGAAAAGTGTATTGTCTTTTATAACCATAGTGCTTGTAATTAGACTTTGTTACAACATAGCTGAAAAGAGAGCAGCGGTCATCTCTGCCTGGGCTTCAGGGCCTGACAACTGGAGAGCAGTGAGATCAGTCTGTGGATGATAAACTCAAGACTTCCCTCTATCATTAACCAAAATTATGATGTAGAAGTCTACAGTGGCTGTAAAAATGGCTGCTGGAAAAAAAATCTGGCAGCCAAAAATCATGGCACTGCTCCAGGCAATAGACCTGCAGATCTCAGAGCTGTCATAATTGCCTGGATGGGATGGCTTCTCACAGCTTCCGCAGCTTATCAACATCCTCTGCTCTCAAGAAGTTGGATTTTCCAACTGCGTTTATGGATAAATATCTTCATTCTGCTTCTTGTGTTACTGATAGGAAAGAAAAAACTAAACATCAGATGGTTATACATCTCAAGATTCAGCTACTAGGGGTTCTAAGATGCTGCTG
>WUAM01000179.1:8433758-8464480 GCA_024336885.1 Actenoides hombroni | reverse complement strand
AGGGAAGGGAAGGGAAGGGAAGGGAAGGGAAGGGAAGGGAAGGGAAGGGAAGGGAAGGGAAGGGAAGGGAAGGGGAACTACAATTAAAGTTATCAGCCTGGGAGAGGTATTCCTGTGGGCAGCTATGTCCTCTTCCTGCTTCCTGCACCAATCGTCCTTTCCTGCAACAGGCAGTCTGAGGAAATGCTCTTCTGAATCATGCCCAGTGACTAGTACAGGGACATCTGATGTCTTTGATCCATCTACTAAGGCAGAGCTTGGTCTTGCATGCTTTTGGAATGGGCAAGTCTCAAACCAAAAATAAGAGATATCCAGTGAGACTGAATTGCCTCTTCTATAGTCAGGAAAATCAGGCACAAAGGGTGTTCATGTCCTCAATCCAGTTTGATTTTCCATAAAAGTAATTTAGATGGCACGTGTTTGCATCCATTGTGAGGAGCATGAAATGAGAACTCCACAAAATAGTTGCCCTTTGCATACCAAGTGTACTGGATGATGCTGATAAAAATTACAGAACAAGTTTGCACTAACAAGGCACCATTTTTTTTGATCACACATAGAATTAAAGGATAGGTAGTGAAGAATTGATTTAGCTCTCATCACTAGGATTCATCTTATCTCCAGGCCTAATTCAGCAGCACAGCATTAATGCCAACGGGTTAGTGAACAGAAGCATACTAGAGGGAACCTCACTGTAAGACCCTGTCATAAAGTACAATCATGATTACAGCTATCACTGTAGAAGACTTTGTTTTAACAGCTATTTTTTTCCTGAGGTTTCATGTTCTCTACAGGAATAAAAGAGGGGAGAGTTGTCATGTATAATTCACAGTTATTCCATTTGTGTTCATTAAGCAAGAACTATGTACCTTACTGTAAATAGCAATCAGTGTCTGATGCAAGTCTACAATTCAGAGACAAGACAGAAAGACCTTGTGCCGATGTCTCACTTTTCAGAGTGTTCTGTCTTCAGGTACAATGTAATACATTATATCTGACTGATCAAATGGGCCACAATTTTCATGACAACCTGGAAAAGAATATTTGTAGAAATCATAAGTGTCTGGAGAACATATAGACTGTGAGGGGAAAGAAGGGATAAAAGCACCAAGCTACAAAATCCTATTTTAATATCTGTTTAGAGGTTTTATGCATAAAGATCATAATTTTCTTCTTCATAACTTCAAAGTAGTAATCTGATTAATTAAAAGCTATAATTAGCATGCATTTCTGAGCAATTTTTTTCTCTACAGGAAAATTCACAAGAATGATCAAAGTTAAACCCCAAGCTACTGATCTTCATGAAGTATAACTTTTTAAGGATATGGGAAATATCTGTACATGTTTTAAGGAAATTTTTTTGTGATAAATTTTGTCATCTTGCACTTCTGGGGGTCAGAAAGGTTTTACTGCTTTAGCAAACACACAGAGGAGAGAGAAAGATCTGGGGTGTGCAGTAACGATTCAGATGGAATTCTTGAACTGTCAGCACTGTCTATTTGTCAGGAAAACCTGCTTCAGATAAAAACAGTGAGAAGGAAGCAGGAATATATTAGATTTTAATGACTGCTGGGAAGTAAAAGTGAGGATAAAGTGCATGCAACAGAAGAGAAATCAAGAACTTGAGATGAAAGCTATCTATCTTCACCATAGTTGTGCAACAAGTCCATCTCTGGGAAGGCAGCACAAGGTATCATCAAGCTGAACTTGCTTAGGACCACCTGGAGCATCAGCCTGCTGTGCCACACAGCACAGCATGGGTATACCCTGTGAGTAGCCCTCATGTGTGCCCCACAAGGAACATAAGCTCCACAGAGATTAAGAGCTGAAACTGCAGCTCAAGAGCCTTCACAGGTCCTTGGGTTGTGCATATTCTCATCCGCCCAAGGTACTGTCAGCTCCCTTTTTCTCTACTTGTCTGCCTTCCTCTCCTTTGGCACAGAGTATCTGGGCAGTTGTGGCAGAAGTGGAGTCACAAGGAGGAAAGCCAGCTCATGGAGCAGAAAAGGTGTGCTTTTGGGAGGGCCATGAAGCAGACTGTGAACCTGGAGGCAGTGAAAAGGGCTAGAGAGAAAGAACAGATAGAATTAAGGAAAAGTCAGAAATCTAGATCATTTGATTGCATCTGTGTGACTCTATGACCTTTTGGCCACTTCATGTCACTGCATCTATCGGCCTAAAGCCTTGGAGACATTTTAATATGCCAACAGGTCAGTGTAGCTAAAAAGCACATAGAAGCTGGGACTCAGGGTGGCACTTATCACCCAGTGATGCTGTAATACTGAACATGTGTCTAGTGACCTTAGTGCTCAAACTTTCACTGAAACCAGTCAACGCTTCTAATGCTTCCCTGAGTTGGATAAGGAAGCACAGTTGCTCTGAGGTTCCTGATGAAAGAACAGTGGCAGAGTAGATATATAACTCTCATAGCCTTGAAACATCACATTAGCAATGTTCCTCCTAACAGGTCTGTGCTCAGTGCTGTACCAGGGTGTCTATTCTGTCACTTCCCAGTGGGACCACGCACTAGAGGTGCTATGGCTCTGTTAGAGTGCGTATCTACCTGGAAACAGCTAAATCCAATTTGATACTTAGCATGTAATCAGTGTAATTGTGCATTAGAGTTTTTGCTTTTCAATGGGCCCTGATTTTATAATAGGTCCAATGAAAAAAAAGAAGTTGAATAAATGAGCATAAATAGTGTGCAGTATCGACCTGGGTTCTGGTCTTTCACAATACCCACAAAATCCATCCTTTACTGGCTTGCATTATACTGCTAAGATGCTGCTGCTGACCTGATACTACTTCCTGTCCATCTTGACTAAAAAGGCAGCATTTGATTTGGAAATAGTACATTTTTTATTTTAAATGGAATAGAAAAAAATTGATTTTAAGCCTTAATTGCATACATGTCAAATAACACGTCACATTTAAAGGCTGTCATGGGAGCCAACCAGTGTAATTGTATGTGGACAGTGTTATCTAATTTACCCTGGTTGGTATGATTTACTGGTATGTTTTGCTGTGAGTTTCATTATTTAGTTGTTTGATAATCTCTTTTATTTCTGTTGTGATTTATGAGGTGGTATTTCTGCTTGTTTTATATAAGCATGTTATTTTGTCAATCAAAATCTCTGTGCAACAGTGATATACAAAAAAGATAGTGGAGAACAACCCATAGAGTGTATCTAACATTTGCTTTAAACAGATTATTTATGGGGAAATATATTGGAGGAACCAATTTGCAAAATAACGTTGGTTGGTTATATGTAAAAAATAAATGCTACAATCAGCACTCTGTGGGTTTGCTTGCATGTGTTTTGTGAATCTGTACAGTTGTCTAAATGATTAATGAGGACAAAATGAAAATTCCTTTTTTCCTCTTGAGCTTTTCTACTTTTCTATTCTCTCTCCTGGTGGTGGAGTCATATCCTCTGTCTTTGCTGCATCACATTGCCTCCTTACTTTTCTAGGCTTATCTGGGACCAAGCACAGAAGTGGTACAGAGCCTGGCTACTGCCTTTCCCTGCTATGCAGGCTACTGCTGCAGGCTGGAGCAGTTATGAAGGTTTTTGTCTGTTTTGGTGTCTTTGTGCCTGAGTCATAACTGACAAAAGAAAAGGGGATGGAATACATTCAAGGCTGTGTGTTCAAGGCTGTGTATGCATGCCAAAGGCAAGATGTAGAAATATAAATTAATTATGGTCCCTAATATCACCTACTGAAATAAGAATGCTGGTATTTCATTTGATCTCTTTCTACATGGGTATAAAATTTTGCATTCCATAATACATAGTTTTACAAACTCTCACCTATCACTTACTGAGTTTTATACTTATGACAACCATCAAAAAGCAGGGATTTACTGAAATGAATATATTTCAGACCTGTGAAGCACATAGTTTTCTATGGACTCTCCACAAAGTACAGCAATGCAGTGACAACAATGCCAATACTATTACATGAAGTAGAGACCACAATCTTGTAAGGGCAGCCAATGCTTAAAAGAACACTTTGTATCAAACATTTACCATTTTGTGAGAATCAATTCTGTTAAGACAGGCATCCATTCAGATAATCAACTCCCAAGCAGTTGAATGATGATACATAGCTAAAGCATTAAATTTTTTATTATGACCTCAGGTATTTACTATACTATAATTCAGATGTCAGCATGATAGAAACAGGAATTTAGTTGGTTATAAGGAAAAGAAAGAAAATAACAGTAAAAGTATCTCTATTGACAGTAAAAGTATCTCTATTGACCAGGAGCAAATACATATATCTGGAAAAATTCAGGAAACTGGATTCTTTTTGTAGATTTCCAAGAGCTTTGGAGGGAATGTAAAATACTTAGTAAAATATTGTATAAGGCATGCTTATACCTTTAATACATCTCACAGATTTGTCAAGGAGAAAAGGTGAATCTATTTTTAGAAACAAACTTTGCCAGAGAAAAGGGAGCATGAGAAACTGCGGTTCCCACCCAAGCTGCGAATTGGTATTTCCAGGTTAAGCAACCAGAAAGCTTGATGGCCTTACTTGGATTTACAGGTTTACATGCTTGCCTTCTCCATATTTATCTTAGTGTTCACAAGCTCAGTTCATGCTAGGTATTTAACCAAAAAATGACAATTTATACCCTTGAAACAAGAAAACTTCACAGGTCTAGGTGACTTTAAAATTTACAATGCAAAGTATAGCAAGACAGAAAAAGAACTACCATAATTCTTTAGCATCAAAGCTGCTGCTAAGAAAAATTGAAGAGTTTCCTTATTTTCATAAGATACCTAGAAAATCAAAGAGCCTTTTCTAAGGAAACAAGAAGACAAGCATAGTGCTGGTTTAGAGACAGGAAATAAACAGGTATGGTATTTTGTTATCTTTTGGACAAAATGTAAAAATTCAAAAAATTAACTGTGGAGTCAGTGTTCAGAGTGTATATAAACCAAAGGCTTTCCTTTAATCCTTTACTAATCCCTTACTTATCTCTCCTACTGTACATGCATTGTTAACAAAGATACAAATGGAGCAGAGACACACAGGCACTCTACAGGAGTTAAATTCCGATATTTCAAGTGCAAAATGCAGAATATCCTCCACTGAAGAAGACTTTGTACTGACCACAGCATATTTAATTTTTAAGATTTATGAAAGTATTTCACAGTAGTTAGTAGTTCAGATATGTGTATTTGTGGTTTACTGAAATTAATTTTTTTTTAATTATTGTTATGGTAGATATAGGATATTTCAAAAGATAATGTACTAATTAGCTTTGCATTATATCAATTTGCTCAATTCTCATTATAATTTAGGAATAAATAAGAAGAATGTAATTAAATGGCTATATTTCAATGTATATTTTATGAGAGGACTTGAGTTAAAGTATTTATCTTTTGCTTGAAAAATATTTCTAGTGGGAAAAAAACAGAAGTTGGTCCCTAAGCGATATTCCAGTCCTTTTCTGAAATTTAGTTCAAGATGAAGGTTGGTGGAACTAATATAAATCATTGACAGTGAATGCACTGCTTATAACTGAAGATCAGACTATTCATGGTGATAATGAAATTGGCATTTGAGTGTTCCAGAGACCTGCAAGATTTTGTTAAAGGAAACAGTGCAACTGGAATTTTCAATCTGTCTTATTTCAGACAATTTGAAAGAGACATGGCAACAGAATTGAAGCACCGTTTTATTTAGTTTAATCTTGGCTTTTGTTTTATTTTGTAAGTTCCTTCTGTCATTTTGATCTAAAAATTGCAGTGAAGGGGAAAACCTTTGCAGATATGACTTGTATAATCAAGTGTTGTTGACTCCACATCCTTTAGTGCATATTTTAATGGCTAAATGTGAAGGATTATCAAGTCATCAAGTACAGAGGTGTCTGTGACTATATTATTTAATGCTAGATATTTTTATGAAAAATCTACAACACTGTTCATTGTGTTTATGATGATACTGATGGAGGAGGTATGAAGCAAAGTTACAAACAAAATAAACTGAAAAAAGACCCAACCAAAACTCTTTAGAGACTGGATAAATAGTAAGAAGCATGTTTAATACAACTAATTTATAGATGAATGTGGTGCCAAGCCAGAATACATTAACAAGGTAAGGCTGCAGGGTCTCTAGGTAAGATAATATATTGCTTTCATTAAAAAGCAATCTGCATGGACCATATCCACTAACACTGGAAACTCTGCAGCTGTCACCTTTATCAGGGGAACAAGAGCAAGCCACTACATTTTAATCACTGGAGTTTGTCAGGAACGAAAAACAGCCAGCTTCCCACAAATCAACAGACATGTATCCTGATAAGGAGAGTGAATTGGAAAAGGACAGCTACACCCCGCACTACACCACCTATTCTGGAGTGATCAAAGCGCTGTAATTGTAGCAGATAAATCTACTGAATTAGGCTCTGGGATGAAACACCCATCTGAAACACCCGTCTTTTCACAAAACAAACACATGTTTACTTGAGTCGTCTGTGATATATTTCACGTTTTAGTTTGAGTATTCACAGTAATTCATAAAAGGCATCAGGAGAGAAAAATAGGATGCTTATGTCCAAAATCCAGCAGCATTTTTTCCAAAATCTCCTCCCTGATCATTATACAGTAATTAATATCTGCACTGCAGTTACTGAACTATTCTTTTGAGTATCTTTGCCAATAAAAGCAAGCATAATTATTTGTTAATATTCCTGGTCTTTGAATTTGTCATATCTGATACACATGAGAGAAGATACTATATTTCTATGGTAGACAATTATTCTCCAAAGACATGGCACTAAGGAATTGAGAGTGCAATGCTTGGGATAAGAAGAACCTGAAGATTCTTGCAGAACACATATTGTAAGTGTCAAACTCTAACCTCTAGTGCAATCATAGTTCTATGATAACTGTATGGTAGGCAATAACAGCAGATATGACCCCTAGAATGGATAACATAACAAGGATTTCCTGTAATGGGAGAAGAACTAACTATAAAACTGTCTTGGAAAAATTATTTTCTCCAAGGGAAATATGGAAATATTTGCTTGTTTGTGAAGGAGTGACTGTAATTTTTTTTGAGACAGGGAGGAACTACAGGACAAGATTTCTATTTTTTTACAAATGAGCAGAGTAAAAGAAAATTAGATTTTGGGGAGATGTATTTTCTTTTGCAAGAGATTTGGAGTACTGATTAAAATCAGTGTAATATAACAGAGAGGTCTTTTAAAAAAAAAGTAATTCTAATACTGTGTATACAAAGCTTGGAGGGAATGAGCTATATCAGCTTCATAGGATTTACAGTTCTGAACTTCTCACTAATGTAATAAATTGGCTAGAATTAGCCCATTTCTGTGAACTGGTACAATCCTTGCTGGCAGTGCAGGTGAGAGCATTTAGCTAAACAGCTTAGTACCATTTGCACTGGCAGTTTGGGTTCTTAATCAGCAGCAAGAGGGAAATAAAATTACTATTACCTCACAAGATAGCAATGTTAATCTTGAAAAATAAAATGCACCAAGGATCATTACTGTGATCTGTTATTTGCTGCTTATTATAAGATCAACCTTATATGGTAAATATCTTCTTAGTTATAGTATTTCAAAACTTTCTAGCATTCAGTAAATATTTCAAATAAATCAAATAAATAAATGTTATTGGAACCGTTCAAGGTAGTTTCATGTATGAGATCCATTCTCCCATTGCTTATTTACATACAGTTAACAATCATAAAATGTCAAAGCCACATATCTCAGAAGTGAATCTGAGTTCATAACTAGAAAAGTTATTGTTAGGCTGAGCTAAGCCTCAGAGAAATCGTCCTGTTGTGTTGTCTCCATAAGGACATGCATGTCATCTACAGTAACTAGAAAGGCATGTGGAGCCAGGCACCAACAGATACAGAGAGGTCACCACAGAGACTCAAGAAAGTGCCTGAGCAGTTGTGCAGGACATGCATACAAGCCTCCATCAGAAGCCTCGGACACTGAGAGTCTAATTTCCATTCTTAAACACTTACAAGCATAGGAGATCTGTAGCTGTGCGATTGCTTCTCCTAGTGTCCCTTACCAGGCTTACACAATTATGCCAGTGCTATAAATCAGAGTTCACAGGACTGTTCACCATATCTTTTTGCTACTTGTAGGCCTGGCTAGCTATCCAGCATGAGGTGATTATGGTGCTCGCATGCTAAGCAGGTAGTTAAGCAAATCAGCCCTTGTCACTTGCTAAAAGCTGTGATATCCAAGCATCATGTCCCAGAGAGCATACACACACACAGAGATATATGCATGAACACTGTTCCTGCATGCCCAGCCACACTGTAGAACAAAACCACAAATACATGATTTTCCCTGGTTTCATTGAGAGATCTCTTTCTTTTCTTTCTCTCTCTCTCTTTCTCTCTTTCTTTCTCTCTTTCTCTCTTTCTCTCTTTCTCTCTTTCTCTCTTTCTCTCTTTCTCTTTTCCTCTCTTTCTCTCTGTCTTTCTCTCTGTCTTTCTCTCTTTCTCTTTTTCCCTCTTTTGATATCACAATAGTTCTATATGTCTTAGCTGACACAGAGATGTGGACATCAGGATTTATTCTGACACATGTAAGAAACTCACAAGACAACAACAAAGAGCTACCTACCTGTTTTCAGGCTCTACTAATTTCTGAATGTTGTTGTTAATCTCCTTTGGAAAACCAAACCAAACCAAACCAAACCAAACACAAAAACAAACAGAAAAAAACCACACAAAAAAAACAAACACACCCCCCTCCCCCCAAAAAAACAAACCACAAAAACAACCCCAAACAAAAAAAACCACCGCAAACAAAACAACAACAAAAAACCCCAACAAGAAAACAAAAAACAAACATGGAATTGTGTTTGCATTTTCTAATTTACCTATGAGAGAACCCCAGTCTGGATTTTATCATATGCCTGAAACCGGTTGGTTAGCCTAAGTCAAGAAAACCAAACATTAAATCAGTTTCTTCTTATGTTTCACCTCTCAGAATAAATTCTTTTTATCTCCTCTGAATTTCAAGAGTCTTTTTAAGAGTAAAATAATATCCAGAATGGCACAACAATCAAAGATTTCTTTTTGGTTATCACTTTCTTCTGGAATAAAAATTCATGTAATCCATCATCTGGAGAGCTACTGAAATAAAATAGCAATACTCTGTCAACACTGTGAAGAAAGCCCCATTGTCTTTCTGTTTTCTTGTACTTTACAAGAGAAGATCTGAGTATTTCATGTTGATTGCTTGATTGGCTGCACTGGGACACTTTAAAAATACTAAAAAAATCAACAGTCTGGTACAAATCAAACACAGGCTTCTATCAATCATGAGCCTGGCATATTATCTGAGGTTTTTACCCAGAAAGACGTCATTAAAAGTTGCAGAAATTAATTGGTGCTATTGGCTGTAATGGCCTTTCCTGACAGAGTTTCTCAAATGTAAAGAAAAATTATGGATAAGGCAAATTCCTCATGGGATTTTTATAGATGTCTGCTTTGTTCTGTTATTGTTTATTGCAAATGTTATTACTGTGATCTATTGCCCCATCATGCTTTGTCTATATTGCGTATGCCATTTCACAGCCCACAACAACCAAGGGCTTCTGTCACTGACCAAGATAACATTTATTTTTAAATTCTATGTTTTATATAGTCCTATAATGATCTCTAGGTGTTAAGTTTGTGTGTTTAAAATTTCATACTCAAGCAGAACTTGTTCTGATAGACTAAAAGTTGCCAATGATCTTCCTAGAACAACTGTGAATCTTCTCCCAGTATGTGCATCTTCTTCTACAGTTATTTTAATTGCTGTACAAAGCTGTACAAAGCCATTAGTTCACGTAGGTATGTTACAAGAAAGCTTTCACGCTCTTCCTTTTTAAATTTTTTTGCTTATGACTTTCTTCTTAATTACAAGCTAGATTATCCTGAGAACTAACCTTCCAGGAAGGTGAATCTTTTAGGAGCAGAAAAACCAAGAAATACAGCCTATGCCTTATAGCAATGCAAATATAGCAGCAAATGAATCCTCAAAAATTAGATTTCAGATTCACAAAAGGTTTCATATTTAGTAACAGCAGGTCTTCTTAACACCACTGCTGAAGTCAGATTATGCAACTATACTGCATTGCATTTTCCATTCTGGGGCATGAAAGATCCACTTAAAGGCATTTGGGACCATAAGTGTTGCTTTAAAAAACTGCTGTGAATTAAACTTTAAAGCATACTTTTCTTCATTAAACCTCCTCAGAATATGCTGTGTACAATTTATTGGACCTTTAGGTTAATCTGTTCAGTGTTTTCTGTGAAATGCAATAGATTGAGTATGACTCTGGCAATAATCAACACTCAGTGAATGTGGGCAAAGAGGAAAACTTATTGCTGTATTATGATATCAGCAATGTAAGAATGTTTTCCTTTTTTCCCCTTGGCTTTGGCCATGTACATGTACTCATGTACAAAGCAGCATAAAATGGCTGATGTCTTTAACCACCTGCCCAGCCCAGACAGTGATGGTTAGCCTGTGGTCTTTCAGTTTTAATCTGCATTACTAATGTCTTCTGCACATACATTCTAACTCTGCCTGGTTTTGCAATGGAACTACTCTACCTAGTTCTGGTAACTTCAGTGTACAGCTTTAAAACACACACTTTATTCTCTGTGTCTGTTGGTTTGGTTTTGTTTGGATAGTTTCAGAGCTGTGTTTCAGTATTCAAATCGATTATCTTGTGCTAAAGTTGTAAATCTTTGCAGAACCCCAGCAAGAGTTCACTGAAAACAGGAACAATGGGCTATGTGGACTCAAGGGATCAGTAACAGAAACACAGATTCACTTTCATTGTCTTTTTTTTGTGATGTGTCTTCTCTTGTCGTTTATAGTCTTACTCTAGAGTAGTTCTTTGGTGGCCTATTTTACATGGCATTATAGTCACATCCTGATTGTAATAGCCAAACACCCCCATAGCAAAAATATGAGCACTGTTGTTTAGATCTTTGCTGTCACTCTCTGGGAAAAAAAAAAAAAAAAAAAAAAAAAAAAAAAAAAAAAAAAAAAAAAAAGAAAAAGTCTGCATTTTAATAACTCTAGAGATTGAATATGGCCTTTCTCATAAACATAGTTCCTGAAGGGCAGCATTGTTAGACTGGAGATTTTGACAAGTTCCATCCTGTGAATCTCAGATCAATGGGAAAGGGCTTTCTCTACTTTTATTTGTTGATTCCCAAGACCACTACTCTGATCACTTTCTTTCTTCAAGCTTACTGTTTCATCCTTGCCTCTCCATTATGGGTCCAACATCCCATGTCATTTAATGGCTGAGAAACAGCTGTGTGGTGTCACTGGCTCTTTGGACAACCTCATCAAAGTGACACAAATCTAAGATGGAGCTCCCAGTGACATTTTTCCCATCACAAATTGTTACTTTTAGGACGACAAACAACACCACCCATCTAGCTAGTTACTTGTAGGACAACATTGTTTACCATTAAACAGCCAGAGTACATGTATTTCTGCAATGCCTGGAACTTAAAGCAGTGTTTAAGGCTGGGATCTTGCCTCCCCTTCTCTGATAATCTCCCAGCTTCATATGTTTTTTCAGGTGCTCATTATGGGTATGATGCTGAAGCCATTCAGTGAAGGTGTGACACAGCATGTCAAGTGATATGACATTTACAGCAAAAGCTATAAGTAGGCAGACACATTTCTTTAAATCAAGTAAATCAATTATTCAACATATGATATAGATTATTCATTGTTTTGTAAAGTTGTTACTCTTAAGCACCTTACAAAAAGGCTACATTTGCCAGACTGTTTTCAATGTCCAGTTTGACCCTGAGTAATTCACATCTAGAAAGATAACATGATGTGTCTGAGGTCTCACAACTACTGTGTGTTCTTGTTTGTACTGAAAATGGACACTGGGCTGCATGTCAAGTGCTTTGCTCGTATTTGTTTGATTTCATGGAAGAGGAATCCTTGGTCAGTACTCTGATTCTTCTTCCTCGTTTAGATAAACTTGTACAAAGGTACTCAGAAGCAATCCATCAGGAAGTTCCTGGGTGTCCATGTGACCACCTGTACCTGGCACACTTCCCTAGCTGCCATCTCGCAAGATGGAACCCTGAGGAAATGTGAGGAGCATCTCCAGAAAGACTGGGCTGTTATCCACTTCAGTCATTTCTGTCCTTTAGCATGACCTTCCCTGTGCCTTATGGGGTAAGGAGGCAGGCTGATTTAATTTTCCTCAGGGGCTGATCAAAGGATACATGAGATGGATAAAAGGACACCCTCTTGCTGGAGTTCAACCACTTCCTCCACTTTCCACTAGGTTGCTGTAGCAGCAACCAACAGGTCTCAGTATTTCCTAATTATACTCTATGTATCACTCTTCTGACAGCCATCCTTACAAGTAAGAGCTATAAAAATCAGCCTGTCAATGTGCTCTGGGAGAGGAGTTAGGTTTTCTTAGAGGATATTGTTCTGATTTATTGAACATGCTGATCACTTGACAAAGTTAACAGAGAGAAACCTTTATTTTTATCAGGCCATCCATGTAGTCAAGGAGTACAAGACTCTATGTAAAAACTCTGCAAGACACACACAAAAAAAGCCTGTTGTGATTCCACTAGTGCTGAGGCAGTGTGAAGAAGACCTGCTACTGATTTCTTATTGGTGTAGTTGTGCTTTAGTCAGAGGTACAGAGACAATACATAAGAGCGTAGTCAGATCCTTTTAAAGCCCTGGAACAATGAGACGAAGAACTGACCAACTCTTTTTCAGAAATGAGAGTGTGCTTGATCCTCAGTTAGTGTAAAGCGGCACAGCTGCATCTAGTTTAAGTAGGGAACTGTGGCAATTTAAAGCATTTGAGAGGTTGGCTGCTCAAGCAGAGCAATGAGAAATGTAGGACAGACAAAAAGAGACGTAGATCATTAAAAATATGGTGATAATAGAGATTATATATATATACACACATATATACTGCAGGCTTGTCTTTAATCTTTAAAGTTTTAATCTCTTGCTGTCTACGAGACAGAACATGAAGTACTTTTGATATATTTCCAAAGGTCAGGCCCAAAGTCATGCTCTTTTAGAGGTCTTATGGGTGTTTGTGCTTTTTTGATGTTTGTACCATCATGGAGACCCGATAAGTAGATGAATGGCCATGATAAATGTGCATAATGAGAAAGTGATAAGAATTGCAGCATCTGACATGAGTTATGTCTCTGTTGTCCAGAAATGGAGATGCTCTACTTTTATCTTTACTCTCTAATTTCTTAATTAGAAAGAAAGCATATTTTCCACCCAGTGTATACGTATTTGGCAATCATGCTGTCTAATAACAAGATATCTCGGCCAATGACCAGTATAGATACTGCTGTAATTTTTTGTTTAAAAATGTCTCTCCTCTCCATAAAGATGAGCCACAGGACCAAGCTTTATGCAGTGATATATAAAAAAAAAAATTGCTAGACATAAAATCTGATGGGATCCTGATGATTCAGGGGTGGGGGGGGAAGATTAGGGTCCACTCCAGCAAGCTTTTGAAAATACATGCTCATTTTCTCACATATGATCTGATTCAAATTGCTGGGATTAGTTATATGAGTAATGACGGACACATGTATTTTGAAAACTTAGCTATTGAGGTCAGATTCTAATCTAACATACCCAGAAAGTCTGAATCCTGAAAGCCTTATAAGGACAAAATTCCCTTTAATAAGATTTCTCCCATTGATATGACTCTTGCTTCAGAAAAACAGCAGAAGTACAGCCATTGAAATAGTCCTTCAAAAATGAACTGCTGCATACTGATGGAGAGTTAGAGCTGTGGGTTTTTTGAGAAAATGCAGTCTGCATCCATGGACTTCAACTTTTCAGAAATCAAATGAGTGGTCTGAATTAAGTGATACCAGGGATGCTTTCAATTCAATGATTGGTTATTGTCTTATGCCTCTACACTGCAAATATTCACACACTTGTATACTTTTTCATGCTGAGGACTTCTGCTGAAAAAGGGTATACATTTGTGGAAGTAGAGCTTCATGAGTGAGTGGCAAAACTGTTCACTTGCGTGAGAGGAAGATAAGATTAGCAACAATAAAGCCATACCAATTTAAGAAATTCTTTATGCTGTGAGCAGCAGAACTGTATTGGCTTCAAAATCATAGAGAAATTACAATCTCTTTTGGTTACATATTGCACAACAGTTGCAACATGGAATTTTATTCTACCATTTAATTTTTTGCATTACTTCTCTGTAATACCAAATTACTTGTGGTTAAAAGCTACCATGTATAGTTGAAAGCAACTAACCCGGGTAGTTGCAAAGGCATGTTTGTATATGGTTTTGATTGCATCAAAAGGTAAAGTTTATAAAATATCAGCAATACTATGTGTAGCAAAGAGGGAAGAAACATTTTGTGGAGGGTGTTTATTTAGATTTTCTTGTTTTCCTTTCAAACTAAGATTTGTTTACTAGAGGCATTACAATTTAGTGAGACAAATTAGGCTAAACTTTTTATCTCTGGTGGTTTGCACATGCACTGATTGAACTAGTATTTCTTCTAAAGATTGCCTAGGAAGATAAATGAACAAGAGGAGCAATTAGAGTAAGGAAAAACTAAAGATTGGCTGACATGATTTAAGTTTACCTCTAAGGCAGTTTGTCATTTTGTCTCTATAATCTCTATCAGAATTGACTAAAACCGTAAACATAAATCATTATACTAATTTATTTCACCACACTGTGGTCTGGGAGAAGAAGATTTCATTTTTTTCAACAGAATGGGGGATTCAAGTATTTGCAGAACTTTTTTAATATAGCAAAAAAACAAGCCAGTCTAAAGAATCATTGATTAGTATTTCAGCTTCTTTAAAATCTGATATTTTTTTTGTGTTACGCCAAAAAATGTTTGTTTACTATTGCTAAAATAACTATTAAGAATTCAGAATAAACAGTCATGGATTTTATTTTTTAAGTGACTGTATAAAGCTTAATGCATGACAAAACATAATGCAAGGCTATCAGTTAATACTTCACACTACACGAGTTAATAAGCAGTCTTCTCTCTTGAGATGCATCAGAAAGAAGTCTGTAGAGCCATAGAATACCTTTGTGGGAAGGAAACCAGTAGATATCTAAGGACATCTTACAGTATAAATCTCCATGGGCTGTCACAAGGCCTGTTACAGACTCTCCAAAAATAGAGCTCTGTATATCTTCATTAGGAACTGTACTAACAACACTGGGCACCTGCAATTTTATTCAGATGCCACGATAAAGCAAGGATTATATTATGTTGCTCTTGTCAAGTGAATTATTCCTTATCAGTGACTTTAAGAGACAGATTTTCCAGTGTCATTTAGACATCTATGTCCTGCTGACTTGCCTATTTGTGAATGGTCTCATTTGTTTCAGTGGAGCAACTTGTATGTGTCAATGGCAGCAGGATCACTGCCTAAATTGTTCCCCAGGTGAACACCATAAGAGATTTTGCTCCCTTGTGCCTGTGTTCCCACAGACCCTGTATGATGCTGGCTATGCATTGCTAATTTCACCACCAGCCAACCCAAAATGTGCCTACAGGTGTGGGAGGGCAGCCTGCAGCTAAATCTGGTTAAGCACACTGTGAATATTCTGAGTGTATTTCTAAACCTGAGCTAAAGGGGGCGCTTTTCTACAAACCCCTTACTTTAAAGGGTAAAGGTAATTTGAGGATGACCAGAACTTCAGGAGTCTGATTTCCTATGATTCTTTGTCTCCTGGTTGATTTACTTAGTAGTCCAAGAAGGACAGTATGTGGCACAATCATTTTCCCCTGTCGGATTATTTATAGGTCTCTGTGCCTTGCCTTAGGACTGGGTTTCATGAAACTTTAAAGATTTTAACTGCCTTTTAGACCACTTCCCCTGTGTCTCTGGTAACTGTGTAATCAAGCTGTTGTTGTAAGGGAATACACAGATAAACATTACACAGACTTACAGAGCATGGTTCCATAGACCATAGGAAAATGTGATAAATTAGGATCCATCAGTAAACATTTTTAAGCAGAAAGCTTTAGTCTTTTCAGAAGCCTAGCATGCCTTGATAAATGTTTCAGTTTTCAGTCATCTGTGTCTATACTCTTCTTAATTTACACTAAATTCAGCACAAGAAAAATATGACAGGAAAATGTGTTATTTCATTACTTCATTTCTGCGTAACAATGCACACACCACAGACATGCATATCTTACTGAGAAATGTATGTAGGACTTACTTGGTGTTCCATTGGTTTCACTGGCACATCCACTGTGGCAGTTCATCCTCTGGCCCATAGTAATCCCTTGTAGTCCCTGCAAAACAACAGAAGCAGCTTATAGGCCTGGGCACAAGCACTGAAATAAACTATGTTACCTGTATTTTCCTTTCCTTCCACTTTACACGTTCTTTCCGCTCTTTAACTTGTAGGTATGAGTAACTGAAATCCCACTTTTGTTGAATTTCTATTTATAGACCAGAGCTTCTACCAATTAAGTCATGTGAGCCACTTTGAACACAAACATGACCCCTCATGGCAGCTTGGACTGGCTATTAGGGCTGGAGCAGTAATTTCCATAATTAATAATAATGTGTGGGAGCAAGAAACCACTGATGCCCAAAAATGACAAAGAGTTCTAAACTTCTTTGAAATGGTTCTGAAGTCAAGATAAGTATTAGTGATGTAATGAACCAAGATTATCTCCACTGATGGCTCTGCACCAAAGCAAAAGTTGAGGTTGCAAGAAGTAAATATTTCAGTATTCTCTATACAGGTAGGCCAGGCCGAGTTGCAAACTCAATGGAAGAAAAAGAGGCAAAAATTGCCATGTCGTCTGCCTGAGAAAAAAAGACATTATACGCTGAGAAAAAGCTCATCCCAGCTTTGAGCTCCAGAGGGCAATAGTCCACAGGACGACAGGTATGCAGTCATTTATTGAATAAAAGTAATTTCCAGTATATCTCTTGATATTACCAGTAGGATGGGGGTCATGCCTATAGACAGAGAACAATGGTGGGTGCATATGTGTGGCCAGGGTTGCCAGAAGCATAGTTGGTAACAGAGTATGGGGCTAATTGGAAAAAAATTGCTCTCTTACCTCTGAAAACAGTCAAACAGGAGTTCAGTAGCACGCTGAAGGAAAAGCAGGGTAGGACATAAATGAGAAGAAGACAGGTCAGAAGGATTATGGAATTTGCATAAGTCTTCATGTCTGCTAATTAATAGCTTTAAGCTGACTGTGACAGGTGTATGAAAACTTATGATTATTTATTCTGGTTTTACTTTAAAAATCACACTTTTCATATATTAGGAACACAGGAATTCTTGCAAGCATTATCTGAACTGCCAACACTCTCGCACAGCTTTGTTAATGCAGCACGCCATTTGACTCTGATTATTCAGGAACAAAAAAGTCTTAACACCACTGAATTTATAGTACATGGATACTTCTAAATATACATTTTTTAAAAAATTTATTTATTTTTTTGAATCCCAAGCTGATTACTAAATACACCTGTTCCTGTTGCTATTTAAGTTGTACAAATAGCTGTCTGTTTGGCTTTATTATTTTTAGGTTTTCTGAGGTTTGCTTTGTGACACCAGTTTTCACAGTGGATACTGTACAACTGCATTTTGCTGTAGTTTTACAGGGACAACAGGAATATAAGCTTTATTACACATCTTTAATGTAAATAGCACCATCTGAGCTGCTCACTAAATAATTGGAAGATGTGTTCTGTCTGAGTAAACATAAATTTGAGATAAATCTAAGGTTGGAGGGATTTTTTCTTCCATTTAGCTGGGTTTATTTTGGCATTCTTTTTAAAACATCAAGTTTTAGGGCTTCTTCTCTTGAACCATTATCTGGAGAAATAGCATGGGGACCTCTTTATAGTTCCACAAAGCTGTTGGATGATCACATGCTTAGAGAGGCAATACCTATGGTGCCAGAACATTTCTACCTACTCTGTTAATCCTCAAAATGGGTATAGTAGCCACAGATTTATCATCCCTGAGTGTGACTCTTATTTTTAAAACTGGAATCACTACATGGGGCTTAATATTGCCACACTTGCCTGTAACTAAATCTAGAATGTGTTCTATCACTGCCTTTGTACTGAAAGCACTACATTTGCCCAGTTTAGATACCTGGGGGTCATATTTCCTTCTGCAGAGATAACCTCTTATGGCAGTTGCATTCCACTGTACCTGTGAAACTACTGCACAGTGAAACTGAAGAGGATCTTGGGTTTTCTTATTACTCCTCCTTACTAATAAGACAAAATTTAGGATGGAAGTATTGACACAATGCAAAGGGACATTGAGTGAAAGGATCATATCAAAAATAGAAGTAAAACTCAAATTTACATTTCACATTTTTGTTCAGTGTGAGTTTAAAATAGAGGGAGCAAATAACTTCTATATGACAAGTGTGAAAGCTTTGGCATGTAAGTTCACAAGACAAGCAGTAAGGGTTTATAAGAAAACTGTTATACCACAATCAGCTTTACAGGTTCATAATTAGCAGTTTATAACTGAAAGAAAACAAGTGATCCAAGCAACTTACTCTCAAAATATTTTATATCATTCTTCATTAACTAGTTTTGTAGAGATGAGACAAAGCTACCTGGATTTCAGTAAAGAATCTGATAGCCTCTAACATGGAAAATCATCTGTTAAAGTAGAGATTAACATAAGAACTGTGAAGTCAGTGGTAATTGGCTAAAAATTAGATGATAGGAATAGAAATGAGAGGAAACTTAATCATAAAAACTGCCAGATTAATAATGTAGGTACTGGTAAAAATCTGTGCTACAAGTGAGAGGTTTTGTACTTGAAAATGAGAGAAGTAGCAGTGACCGTAGATTACAAGATTGTCCTCAATCATGTATGAGAAGAAAAAAAAATATGATATAGTAGACCAGAGTTATTGTATAGCAACATTGTAAGACTTGCTGAGACTTCATAGGGATGTATGTGTCATGTAAAGTTTTAGTGTTCGTTAAAGGTAAATAAAGCCTGCAGGTGTTGAGAAAGATGCTCAAGGAAGATAAGTAGATTACAAAGTCTTCCCCCTTTACCCAAGTCACTTCAATGTATCCTTAAGGTGAAAAGAGTTCCTATACTCATTTGATTCACTCTAATGTTACAGAAGATGACTTTTTGGATTTGTAAAAAGCATGGAAGTGGATTTGTAATTGTCATTAATTTTGTAACTGGCATACTATTCTTTCATTTTCACCCACAGACTCTCCTTCTCAGTGTTTTTTATTCAAGAGGAAGTCTTTCAGGCCTCTTGTCAAACGGTGTCTTCATTCTGCATGTGGCAATGCAGTTTCTTGGCTATTACCAGACTCTTTCTTCTTGCCCTGTTTACAGTCTTAGAGTTTAAAATGTTTCCTCCATGCTAATATGAATGTTATTATGAACCTCAATATTAAAATAAGGTTCTAAAGTTATACAAGAGAAAGGTTCCAAGTTAGGAGTAATGTGTTGTTACTATCTTTGAATCAAAACAGAGGAAGCCAAGTCAAGAAGTTTATACAGAAAATATGTTAATCCTCATTCTGTGATGTCACCAGCATACAGTGTTGTGTGTGTAGTTTTAATTTCATGTGCCAGAAAAATTGTCTCAGATTTCAAACCCTGTATTGGGTAGGATACATTAAAAAAAAAATTTGCATTGAAGTGGCATCTCACAAGACAGTGTCTTTGCCTCATTGAGCAGCTTGGCATTTACATTAAAAAAAAACAAACAACAAAACCAAACCATAAAAGTAGCACTTCAGTATTATGCAAATATGCAATTAAAGCTGTCCCACCTTACCAGAATTTCCATTACTACTTATGTATATTAATACTGACATATATGAAAAAAAAAAAGTTTGTTCCTTTGTCTATACTGAAAGCATATTATACAGTCTAATGCCCAAAAAGTGCTACTTTCCTGCAGCATGAGCTTGTATCCACTAATCCTGTGTTATCTTTTCCACCCTTGCTTTTCTGCACCTCTCCATCCTATCTACTTGCTTCCAAGCACACACACAAATTAGGTTAATTATATTATATGGCAGAGCAATTAGTTTTTAATCATAAATATTTCGCACGTTCTTTTCAGTGAGGCACATTTTTGCTCCCTATATAGTTTAACAATTATCTCCTAAATTTATATCCTACCTTTCTGACCTTTTGAGTTTTTGCCTGCCTGAGACTTAGAGTGATGTAATGGTGAGCTACAACCTTATCTTGCACCTTGTTCCTTGAAGAGAGTATCCTCTATCAGACCATCTCCTATGCTGGTCATAGATTTCCTGCATCTTCAGCACTTTAAAAAGCCACAGTAAGTTAGTTTCCACTGTTTTCATACAGGGTCAAAGTAAAAGAATTGCAGGAAAAGTAACAAGAGGCTGTGTTTTAAGGTGTAATTAAACCCTCCCATACTAAAGCCACCACTGAGCTGTGTTTAATTATTTTTGGTTTCCTAAGAATAGTTCGTTGAGGTATCATAGTACACAAGTGCATACCGCTCAAGGATATTTTATTCAAATGCATCTTTCAAAAGGGGAGTAAAGGTATGACAGACAAAACATGTGATTGCTAACAAGAGCTCATACAACTTTCAAAATGCGACATGGCAGGCATCTCTTCACACTGTGGGCAAATGGCACACGGTACCGGGAGACATTAGGTTTTTAAAAGTGAAGTTAAACTGATAAATTAGACCTCATTTATTGAACAGCAGTTACAGCCAATTGCCCAGGGAGTCATTTGACACCTTTGAAGACCCTGCTAACTTAATTGGTGATAGTTTGGGGGCTGAAGGAAACATTTAAGCCTGTAGCAGCAGGACACCGTGCAGCATGAAAATGGAGAAGACAGGCATTCTCACTGACAAGGGGAGTCATATATAGATTTTTGTGTCCATTGTTTTCGCTTATTTGTGTGTGTGCTTTACTCAGTCAATCAAATATAATTGACACCACTGGGTTCTGTTGTTTTGTGGATGACAGGAGCTAATGCAAGGGAAAAAAGCTGAAAGTAAACTTCCCTCTGAAAGGCTATGTAAAGGTTTTTCCACTGGGCTTGTGACATTTTTTGCTCAATTGTATTAATTGATGTAGTGACAAGGCAGTTGGAAAGATGATGGATACTGATCACTACACTTTTGGTTGTTTTTTTTAATCTCTCTTTTTTTTTTTTCTTTTTTTTTAAGTATCTGGGCATTAACATAGACTCTGCTCTTGTGTAAGCAGTAGGAATACAGCCAGTAAGAATGTGAGATGAAGATTTGAGCACCTGCAGACTTAGTTTATGGGACTAACCAGTCACAACTAGAGATTACTACAGAATGAGCAAGGGATGTTGCCTTGGGACAGACTTTTTTGCTCTGGTCACCCATTTTCTCACCTTGACTTTTCTGTCCCATTTTTTTCCCTTGTGTTGTAGTCCACCAGCTGTATTGGTTCCTTGCATCAGCTCAAAGAGAATATTTTTAATTAAAGTTAGTATGGCTCTTCCCTAGTATCTCCAAATTCAGACTGGAAACCTAATTGCATGAATGAGGTGATAGAAGAGGTCAGGTGATTTTGGTTCTCACAGTTACCACGGGTAGGTGGCTGGCTTCCAGCTCATCAGAGTACAAATGTGGTGATCCTTGGATCCAAGGTACATTGTAGTAACCACCCTGTACCTTTCTGTGAGGATACTGACAAAATCACACACACATTTATTATTCTGTCTCACAGCTTTCCACAGATGACACTGTAGCTCCAGGTCAAAGGAGATGCCCCCATGTACGTGTGACCAAGTGCAGAGACAGCAGGAATTTGGTAACACATGTGTAGATTTGCCTTTGAATACAGATGCTTGATCTGGCCTAACACAGACATCAATTAATCAGTTTCCTAAAGGACTCTCTGGAGTTGGCTCAATATGTAAATTGCATAATCAAAATCTTAGTTTTTTCTGAAAAAGACATCCATGTCAGTTTCTGGCTTCTGGACTTCATTCAAAGGAGTTGGCTAAAAAGGGAGTTTGTTGAAGTCCAGACTTTTAAAGGAGAAAGACTGAGGCCGTGACACAAAAATATAAGTACAGCTATGAACAACATTAGGGGGAGCATAGGTATCATCTTTGAACACAGAGGTTCAGTGAATATTGAACCAGTCAAACTCATTTTCTGTGGTTGTGGTTACTAGGCTAGGATGATTAATGCACTTTGTGTGTTAATATCCTAATGAGAAACTTGTCTTTAAACGTCCCACCATCTTCTTCTGCATCCTATTATCTATTACTGGCTCAAGACCAACAGGTAAAAGGGGTCATTGCCTAGAGAAAGTTGTCCCCAAAGATTTCCTACAGACACAATGTTTCATAAAGAAAACTCAGGCTATTTCAGGAGAACCAAGGCCTTGGGGTTTTGGGTTTTCTGTTGGTTTTTTTTTCTTTGTTTGTTGTTGTGCGTTTGGGTTTTTTTTATGTTTGGTTTGGGTTGTTGTTGTTGTTCTTTTGGTTGGTTGGTTGGTTGGCTTGGTTTGGTTTGGTTTGGTTTGTTTGTTTTACTGTTGTTTTTTCACAAGTAAATATTCCCATAAGTGTCTCTATCTCACAAATATTTGATTTAGCAACTTGAAATTGAAGAGTTTTGCCCACAGTTTAAGTGATTTGAATTAATTTCCTCCACTACTGCTGACATTATGTATGATGGTGGGAATTCAGGGTGAGAGCCACAAAAGGACTTAATATCTTGCTCCTTCTGGAAATCCTCAGTACAAAATAAAGCACAATTTCCTCCCCACAGTGCAGAAAGCCACATAAGAATAGGATAGCCACAAAAGCAAACCGGCTAGGAGGGGTCCAAGTTAACTGAATGGAAATATGTGGAATGGAGATACTCAACTTTGCTGTTCTCTATGGATCATGGAAAGGGGGGCGCTTCTTTCAACCAGAACTGAGCGAGGTACAGCCTCCTTTCTCTAGTTTTCTAACCCGGTTCTCTTCACACAACATGCTTCAGTAGTACATTGGCTCACAAGAAATGATGCCTGGTCATGGGTTCGCTGCCCTCCTCCCTCTGATGTGGAACAATGTTTTGTATCTGGGCTTAGGGAGGCAGAATGATGCCAGTTCTGGAGGACACCACATGGACATTTTCCTATTAGCTCTTAATGGAGCTGATTCAGAAAGGGTAGATCCAGCTGGCAGGGTGCATGGCTGTTTCTGGTGCTGGCTATGGAAAGTCATTCTCTCTGAGCAATGGACAGTGTGGTGCCAGGACATTTATGCTTGTGAAGCAGCAAAAGTGAGTGAGAGTTTTACTGGTGGACATATGAGAGTCTGAAGACTGTCCCTTTTTGAATTGGCAGACTTAAAAATTGTTTTAACTGTATTTCAGCAAATCCATGGAAAAGTGCAACAAAGACAATACTTTGTTTCCCCCTGATTTCAAGCTTCAGAGGCTTCGGATGCCTTGGTGTGCCAGATCACAGTGCATAGTGTGCAATATGTGAAATGGTCAGGTCTCCTGCAAGGACAGATATCTCTAGAAAAAAGGTGGAAACATTTGCAAATTAAGTAGTAGATAATCAAAAGCAGATACTAAAACCAAGTAAACAATGTCAGTGTAGAATTATCTTAATTGTTCAGTCAAATAGTAAGAAAACCTTGTTATTTCTTTGGAACCTATTGATAAAAGTTTTCCTATTTGGAAAGCAGAGATCCATCAAGACAAACCTGTGGTCACTTCAAAATATTTCACTGTTATCGTTTCTAGTCGCAGTCAAAAACCAGTAATAAGCTGCATTCAATTAGAATATATAGATGGTTGTATTATGCAGTTGCAGTACAAGCTGATGGGGAATGACGAGCCAGTCAGAAATGTATCCCTGCTTGAAGAATACCAAGTAGCTATCAAATGGAAACCCAAGAATTTCACACTTCATTGAACGCAAGAGTTATCTACCAACCAGTGCGGACTCCTCGTATAAAACTTGCTATGTTTTCATACCTAAGGAAAGGAAAATCTTTGTTTTTATAAAAAGGACTCAGGTCAAGTAAGACAGCTAAATACACCATACTTCATTAAGTAAGGAAGGGAAGGGAGAGGCAACAGCAAGTCATCTAAATGAGGGAAGGCGATGCTCTTGACATAATCCTATCATATGCAGATGAAGTTTTGGTTTTGTTGATTCTTCAGTTTTGTCTTTTGCATGTGTAAGTGTTCTGTCTGGTTTCAGATTTTTATGGACAACTACTGCACTTAGCCTGCTTTGGTGAGTGGTTTAAGGGAGCTGGAAGACAACACAATGTTTCTCACCCAAGGATATTGGGAAGCTATAAAATGGGGCCCAAGGACACCTGAAATGTTTTACCTCCTTTAGTCATCCTCCATACTCTAGACGAAGGATATCATATACTCCTTTGAGCTGAATGAGCAACAGAAGAATGAGCATCACAGGGGTCAAAGGAGGAGGAAGTTTCCAAGTGACTGTTGATGACACTGAAAGCTGTCTGCATACAATAAAATACTGGGATGTAGGCTTGAGCTTGGAGTCTCACAAAAAGAGATGTGTTACACTTGTGAAGATGAGGTTTTCCTGCTCATGTAGGAACTTTTACAATTACGAGGAAGCAAAAACTCAGTATATTGATGAAAGACATAAAAGTTAAAATATTCACCAAATTAAGCAGAAACTGACTTATAAGACTTACAATTTTTGATGTCAAGTTCATCTAAAGCATTTGAATGTCCATTAATTTCAGTAAACTTTCAGTTACACCACTGTAGTGTTTAAAAGTATACAACACATTCTCCACATTCAGATGGAGTATGACACAAAGAAGTGATTTCCCTGGGACAACATAGATGGCAAACTGCTGAATCAAATATGGAACTCTGTTCTTCTGGAATACTGCAGTGTAAAGCCTTGTCCTTTGAAATGTAGTATTATTTCAAGTGACTGATCCTCCCAGGCAATTAGTGTATCACTGACCTTGCAATTTAGCAGGTAGATTCTATAAACTGTGGAAAACCACCACATGATGGAGTTGAAATTGTGGATTTCTTACAAGGTGCCTTGAAACTGGTAACGTGTCCTGTGAATTCCTTTGGGGGTCCAACACTGCAGGTCTGCTAGAGACAAGGACCTACACAGAGAGAATGATTCAGACATACACAGGTGAAATGGGGTTTAAAGCAGTATTTTTTATTATTATCTTTTCCCCTTTAGATCCCTTTCAGATACTTCTGAAAGTATTGGTGTCACCCTGTAACTGACCTTACTAATTAATTCTTCAGAATTTTGATCATATACGTATTGATTTACGTTTCTGTCATGTGTTGTGTCATTATATGAAGCAAAAGCATGGCCTGGCATCGCTGAAAAAACCTGTCAGTGGATGTTTTGTTCCATTTCAGACAGATTTTTGTTCTTATACAGCCCTTACATGAAGAGGGGGAGTTATTTTCAGACATATCTGAAACAGAAGTAACTTCACAGTGTTAGTACAAACAGTATGAAACTAATATATAGACACTTCCCTCTGAAGATGTTTTTAATTTTCTCATTAGTTCTCCCAATGTAATTATGTCAGCGTGGGAAACATTGACAACAATGGGTCAGTCTGTAGTCAACAGCCTTTCTGTGTTTCATCATGAAGTTGGAAATACTCCTCTGTGCTAGGAAGATAAACTCTAGTACAGCTTGAGAACCGTGGCTTTAGAATCTGCTATCTCTTCACAGTGGAAGGGGTTCTACTTTCAGTCTATACCGAATAAAACAAAAAAGGTGAATACTGGTATTTCTTGTTGAGGTGGTAAACATCCTAACTTTCACTTCACTATAACCATTATTTTTGTTATTCTTTGTTTGCATGGTAATTAGGTAAGTCCTTCAGATAAGTGGAAATTCTTGTACTAAAAATTGGAAGGAAGGCTGAATTAATTCAAAGCAAAATGTCTTCCAAAGTATTCAATAAGCTGTCATTTGTGTGAACAGTGATGCCTTTAGGAAAGCTCACTAATGCATGGTACAGCTCATCACTCAATTCACCATCCATCTATTGAAAAAAATCCATGCATTGTTATTTCTTATTCTTCTTGAATTATGCTAATTGATTCACATAAGACATGGAAAACATGATGTCTATTCCAGGGGCTTTTAGTGTATGCTTCAGCTGTATCACAACAATTGTGGCAAAAGAGAGGCAGCAATGAATGAATCTCAGTATGAAAAATGTACACATTTCTGCACTGTAATACTGAGGAATACAGTCTCATACTGCTGTCAGTCCCTTCATGCTTAGTCATATATGCTATAGCTCCTGATCAAACAACATTTTTTTATTTCCAGACCATCATTTGCATACTCATTGATAGCATCCTTTTGATGTATATTATACATATGTCATACCACATGCAGATGGATGATAGTGCATGTTAGATAACTACAAATCTATCTACAATTGTATCTCAGTGTTGTTTCTTCTGTGTGTAAATGCAAGTGTGTTCTTGGTGTTCATGCAAATCCAGATTTATCCTCTAGTCAGATTTGAAGGAATGGAAAAGCTGTAGTTCTCTTCTAAATGAATTTGATGAGGTTGCACTGTGTGTGTCACATGCAGATATCAGCTCTTCCATGTGCAGAGATGAACCTAATCCATGTGTACACGCCAAATGGACTCAGGATATTTCGTGATACTCCCTTTAGGTCTTCAATAGGTAAACTTTGTCATAAGACACACAGGGATTGTGACTAATGCTCACTGTGAACATAAAACAAGCATAGGGTTTATGTCAAGATAGAGAACGCTGGAGCAGCTGTACTTTAGCTGCCCATTGATCATTAATGCCTTGTGGCATATCTCCAGGTTATGGCATGAAGGCACCACTGCATCACTTCTTCATCACTTTCCCATCCACAGCACAGCTGAATGTGGTCCTAGACTCAACTCTCTTGCAGTAAATAATATGGCAGCTGGCTTTTTAAATATATCCACTGTTGCAATGGCTGTGTAATTAGGCTTTTCTAATAGAGTTTTTCTGTAAGCAGTGTCCTTTCCTACTTCATAATTAGCATCTAAATTACGCACATTAGCTCAAGATTTTAATAAGGCTTCAAAGGATCTAGATCTGGAGAGTGCATCAAGAAAGTAATGAATATTTTAAGTGGCATGTATAAAACATTATGTGCGTGTGGGCATTATAATGGAAGTACATTACTTTTGAAAACATCTTGGGTTAAATATTCTGAAGTCAGCATACCTGCAGTATAAAATTCTTCCTTTTGTAGAATTTAAAGACTAGAGCTCATCAGAGCACTTCACTTCTGCTTTTTCACTTATAGCGAAGGCAGGTGCTTGGGTATATTTGGAAATATGCTAAAGTTAATGGGCCTTATATGAATGCAAGCAGTTGTCAAAATCAGCTGTAAAATCAGAATCTTCTTTAGTAAATAAATGAAAGAACAGCTTTTGTACGCCTTCACTTTTTAAACTAAAATTATTCTAAAAACCAAAGTCACTTAGGCAGAACAATGAAATTTTGTAACATCACAAAAACAGAATAGTCAGAAAGCATACAATGAAGCTGAGCCTTTCAGTGGATTGTTTTACCCTTCTGTTTTTGCTGAAGCTACGCCAATGTCATATAGGTCTAGACTTTATTTAATCACCATGTTCATGTTTGTGTTCATGCATTTACCAAGCAGGATAACTTTTTTCAGCTGATTTAAAACAGCGTATCAGATCAATGTTGTTTGTGTTTTACATCAGCTGAGAATGCTGCCTGTACTATGCATTTGGCATGCTAAAAGGAAAAGCTAGGGTTTTCTTGAACTCACTACATTGCTTGCCACAGTGGGAAGCAGAACTGTAGGGCACATCTTCCTTAACACTTTCATAGGTGAATCAAAGTGTGGTGTGCAAGAAATACTTGAAACCGGACAAAATATTCATAGGGTTCACTCTAGCTTTTGACACCCACTCTTCACCGATCAAGTGTGATCATGCTTGCATGTTGGAATGAAGCTGGCAGCATTCTTGGAGGCCCTCCAGGGGCTTGTGTTTTCACTTTTCACAGTAACAGATGAAAAACAAGAAGAGCAAACTGTTTGTGTGGTTATCCAAAGTTAATTTTCTCTTTCTGTTTATTGTCCTTCAATTGTTTCTTTAACCCACTCTATTGATCCAGGGAGAGGAGACTTAGTGCTGTGCCACAGTCACCCGCTCCTTTGGGAAAGAATAAACGATCCCAGAAAAAGAAGGGGAAGAAAGGAAGGGGGAAAAAAATAGCCCTGAAGATTGACTGGGGACCCTAGTGAATTTCTTCTTACACCAGAGCATCATTTAAGTCTATGTTCTTCCATCTACCTTGTTTGCAGTAAATAGCTGCCCATTATGTCAGGTCAGGCAAGCACTGTGGCGTCACAGCTCAGCAGCTGTGATCAGCTTGCCAAGCGTGCAGGGGACAACCTCTGGGGAGCAGACGCATGTGTCAAGTTCTTGAGCTGTCAAGGCTCAAAGCGACAGTTTATCTGGAGGGTTTAAAACATCCTTGCAAAGTTTCCCCTTCTTCCCTTCCCCCCTCCTCTTGTTGACAATCTGCTTGAAAGAAGACAGATACTGGAGCAGTTTTCTTTAGACTCTTTAATTCCACAAGATGCAATGCACCAAATAGAATCCTGCCTGTCTTTTAAGAGGCCAGGTTGTGGAGGCAGACATGTTGTTGGGGGAAGAATAAGGGGTCTTTTATGCTAATACAAATATTTCCTGATGGATTTGACACTGTCATTATACCTTCCTTATGTTCTTTACCCACAATAAACAAACTATGTTAAAGTTCCTAGAGCAACCAAAGAATTGTGTCTGTGGTGATTTTTTTGAGACACTTTTCAACCACATTTAGTTGAATATTTTATAGCCCTTTCACACAGCACCAGGTTATCAATATGACACATATTTTTCCCTTTCATCATTTTAGCCTTAGAACACAACAGGGTTGTCTGTGAATTTGCTTGCATGAAAATATGATTTATCTTGTAAACAGAGCTGAATCACTTATGAGAGCATACCTTACAATGACAGTTTCATATCACTGTCACCTTTGCAGGCTGATTCTATTCATGGTACAAACCCACCCCTATTTGTCCTAGACATTATGTCCAATAGAGTATGATTTAAAAATATAACCTCCCAGAAAAAAAAAAAAATATTCTGTACTCTCTTCATAGTTTGTCATCTGCTGATCACGCGGAAGCACATTTTCACTCGCGGCAAACTTTTTTCTGCTCCTGAGCGCCTTTTGCCACATGTGAAAGGTAATTTATATATTTGCTTCCTAAGCTACACCTACATCAGTAGGGGGGGAAGCATGCCCTTTTGAGACACCTTTTATCTTTTTATGGTGCTTCTTCTGCAAAGATAACCCTGGCAGACAGTAATAGGAAATCTTTTGTTGAGATGATCCTGCCATTGCTCATCTGCATAGAACAAGAAAAGTGATAAAAGTAGTGAAGAAAAGCTGAAATGTTCCTCCCTCACCACCACTTTTACCAAGCTTGAATAATTGCCTTTCTGCGTAAGAAGTTAACAGAGTTTAGAAGAGTGCACATCAAGAAGAGGCATAATTTAAACCAGGGAGTAGACAGAAAAGTGTATCAAGTTTATTCTCACACTTTCTGTGTTCTTCAGACAGGTTAGGGAATGCCCTTGAGCTTTCTGTGGATACAACTGATCAAATGCTTTTAATTTCCACACATATATCCTCATACTCAGGGCCAGCAAACTGGCCTGCACAGCATTCTCACTTCTCTGTATGGTTTTCCAGTGCAAATCATAATGCATATGCACAGAGTGCTGAAAAAAAGACACTTGCTCATCCTTCTGTTAACAGGCAACCAGACAGGTTTGGAGTTAGCATCACAACCTTATTGTAGCTCTGTTTGATTTGTAAAAAAAAAGTCTGTCTGGAAAACCTCTTCTCACAGAAGCCATCTGACTAACCATAGAAGTCCATTATAGTATCCATCCTTTCTTCAATATCTATTTCTTCAGAAAAAGAAAGCTTGCAATAAGCATATTTGCAAAAGACATCAGGTAATGTCTGAACCTCTTCTTAGAGGCTCCTTGATAAATGTCTTTAGGGGGCCACGGTCTTTTCAACTGATTTCTATGATTTTCTTCTGATTTCCATCCAAATTCAGAAGGAAAGAAATCTGTACTGACCATCATAGCACTAGCAATGGCATCAAGTCTGTTTCTCTAGTCTAGACTGTTTCCTGTGCCTCTCCCAGTTTTTTTATACTTGTTATGTTAGCTTTTGCATCCAAACCTGAATTGACAGGGTAGTTACTGACAGCAGGTCCCTCACTCAGATAAAGCATAGAATGTCTTATAATTGTACCAAGTTTTACACTCATGGCCTGCACCATGCTGAACTGATAGCATGCAAAGCCTGGAATTGAAGAAAAGGAAGCCCGGTCACTGTAGTACAAGTAATTTTTTCTTTTCGCATACTATCAGCAGGCTGTTAAGATCACTTTCAAAGAAAAAAAAATTAATTATTCAAATTTATTGTTACAGGTTATTTATTGGTTACTTGTTCTGCAAATCTTTTTGAGCCACCCCCTCTACTTTTGCCTGGGAGCTTACCAGTCCGTGGATGAGCACCTTGGGCTCTTTCAGATCTGTAAACCTGTAGAT
>WUAM01000179.1:8416904-8433688 GCA_024336885.1 Actenoides hombroni | reverse complement strand
AAAAAAAAAAAAAAAAAAAAAACCAAGAAAAACCCAAAAGGCAAAAAAGCATCTTCAGCTGGAAGATTTACTAGCAATATTTACTAGCAATGAAAGTAGAGCATATTTACTACCAATACAAATACAGTAACTTTTAGGTTCCTCAAGCCTATGCCTAGCATGGCATGGCACAGACTCAGTGAAGTACTGAGTCAGAAAGTGAAATTCTTGAGTTCCATCTGGGTGTGTGGTCTCCAGCTGGTGCTCTATGCGTCCAAGGACAAAACAAGCTGGCCTTCGGAACTAAACCTACGTTATTTTCATCCCCAGCCATTCACTCCTTTATCTGTATTCTGTTTGTTGTATCCAGCATCCTTAATCTTTTCTTCTACTAAATGACTGAACACTGTGTGAGAAAGACTGAAGTAAATGGAGAAAATGTTACACTCCATCTTCAAGTTTCTTTAAGTAATTTGCATAAGCTGCTAAGTGTCATATAAAGGCCCATGAGGCACTTAGATGTTTTTTAATGCAATGGAAGATGTGAAAGATGTATACTAAGCATAGAGCTATGCTCTGCATAATGAAGAGAAAATAAAATCTTGAACATGCTTTCTTTCTCTGTACTGAATAATAAAATGAACCTGTGCAAAACATGTGATCACAATGCATATCACTGGTTGGACAACCTCACAGCTGTCATAATCAGACTTTTGAGGGCACGAGGGTCTCTGAAAACATGCTATCTTTTCAACAAAGTGTTTTGTCTGCAATGCAGAAATGGATAAGATATCGTGTAAAGATTTTTTTTCTTAAATGACTTTCATATATGTCTCCATGGAGAGCAATATTTGTTCCTACCACATTGGAAAGCAGGAGCAAGATTATACAAATTGCCAAGTACTACAGTGATTGATGAATGCATATTTTTAAATATTTTTTTGCTTTTACATTGAAATCAGTCACCTTGATACATTTTCTCATGGTTTGCATGATTCTGAAATCACAATGTTTCTTTCTCTTCTACATCTTCCAATAAAGTGAGAAAGTGATAAGTTTAACTATTTTATGTGACATTTACATTTATTTTTCAAAGTGGTCTACGAACAGTGACTTTGTTCACAGCAACCGGTGACCATGCTTTTTGAAAAAGCTCTGCTATGTGTCCTTGTGACAGCTTTGGAAAATACTATCACCTTCTTCAGAAGGCCCTGGTAAACTTGGAACAGAGTTTTTAAAAACATGTATTTTATCTTAAATAGCAGAACTGCATGGATTTAGCTTTCTCCACTAAAATTCAAATTTTCAGAAATGATAAAAGAATCTAGGATACCACTGTTAGGATTCTGTTAACGTACTACTGGTTATACAATGCAGTGGAAACTTACTAAGTGACCCTTTAGGATATCAAGTCCATTTCAGGAATGCTCAGAATTATAACAGGAGAGCACTTCAATTCATAAAAAACAGGCAATCAAACAATCCCATTTCCTCAGGAAAAGAGGATTTCTCAAAATGAAGTCTTTAAGTGCTTTTTTACTGTTAAAATGCATCAAACTGAATAACTGAGTTGTATTATTGCTATTTGATGAAAATTTACATAGTGATTAGAAAATGTCATTAAAAGGAAAATGATTGGCTGTAAAAGTCTTTCCCTGACAAAATGTGTTGACCTAAATGATATTCCTCAAAGGTAAGTCAGAGTGTTATGTGATGTTCTCTTATCGATTGTTGATTCTATGTGTACCTCTGGGAACAGAAACCACAAAGAAATGTTTTGAAAGGAAAAAGAGTGACCTTTTCTACAGAGGCATTTTAATACTATGTGATGCTGAAATAAATAACTGAAAACATTACAAAGGGGGAAAAAGGTCTTTGTGAAAAACTAGACTTTTTTATGTATTCAGGAAAAAAATCAGAGTTATAATACAGGAACTGCTATCTACACTGAAGGCCGTAGCTTCAAACTAGCCCTTTATATTTATGCACTCAGTATTGGAGAGGTAACATAAAGTAGCAATCTTTTGCATAGAAAGCATGAAAGCACAATCTGAGATTATAAATAAAGTATTGCATTGTTGTCATAGTTGAGAAACAGATGTTTCAACAATAATTGTTTTGCAATCCTAATATATCAGAAAAATAGTATTTTTTAAGGGTTTTTGTTTGTTTGTTTGATATTTCAGTCAAACATGGTCGCCTTATTAGCCAAGCTGATTCTCATATCCTTCAAAGAGGCTTGTTAGATGCTATGAGTGTAGAAGGAAATCAAACTACTTTTATGTAACTGAAAAATCTTCAGAATCAGTATTACTTTTAGTGCAATATTCAAATCATGTTACTGGAAAGCTCATTTCTAGCCATCTATCAGGCTAACTTATACATGGTAGGTTGTATAAAAGTCTTGCAGGGAGCACCACGTGACTTATTCTTCATCAGTTTCTTTATGGTCTAAAAAGAACTAAACAATCCATCCTAAGCCTAATGTATTCCAACTCCCGAGAGGAGGAAGGCGGGTAAGTGTGGATCTATAGAGGGTTATGACCTTTAAGAGAACTCCAATTACAGGTACTGTGGGTAATTTCTCTTGGATCTTTACACGTCTTGAGACTAAGTAGTTGCTATTCTCGTGTTCAAGATATGGCTATATAGACTAACATATGTCATGAAAGTATTCCTAAACATTTTAGCTAGAATATTTTTTGGACATGTTATTAATGAATCATAGGAACAGTTTAAAACTGAAAATCAAACACAGCAGAATGGAAATAACAAGGCATTTATATTAGAAGGACATTTTGTAACATAGTGCAAAAAGAAATATATTTTGTTTAGACAGAATATTCCATCTGTGTTTTGTATCTCATTATTGTGAAATTATGGTAGTCATAAAACTGAGATGAGTAGCTAGTATTAAGAAGAACTAAATCTAAAGACGGTTACCAAGTTTTGACAAGGGGAGGGAGTGGAGGTTTAAATCTTCACCTTTCCATTCAACAAAAACCATATTCCCTCTTTTGTAGGTTTGTTTTGGTTTTTTTTTCTTCGAGAGAACTGGTTACATTTTTTCCATGTACTTAGTTTTTTCTGCATTTTTAAAACTCTAGGTTGAATTAGAAATAAAGTATAGAAAAAATGTGCAATATTGCCAATCCATCCTTGGACAGGAAAGTAGAGCAGGCAAGCACAGGCATCCTGGTATTTAGCTGGAGCTTTGTAGCTTCCTTGCTATTCTATCAAAGGCCTCCAAAAAATCAGAGTTTCTCCCCTCTAAATTTGGACCACAGATTTTATCACTTTTATTGTTATCACTTGTGTGAATTTACCCACTCTATAGTTTACCTACACTTCACATCAGCATTTGAACCTAGGGGAAATACGTCACTCTGCCGTGACCAGGAATTATGTCCTTTTCTTTGGGGCAAAGTCTTTCCAAATTCAGAAGCTACATGGTGATAAGTTATGTTACTCTATTCAAGGACACAAAAATTGATCTCCCTGTGACTGAAGATGTTTGAATTTGAATGTGCAGAGAGTGTAACAATAGAAACATTGTCCAACAGTACGTTGTAGTTAAGTTCACGTATTCCAGAAAAGAAGAGGCAGAAAGGAGCAGACCACCTCAGGACAGAAGCTGGGCTGGAGGTCTGCCTGACCAACTGATCAACTTGGTCCATAAACTAAGAATAAGGGAGTGCCCATCACAACTCAGCAAAGCAGATGCTTCCACAGAGGAGGAAGGTGGAAAAGGAAATGTTTTCCTTGTCTGTTAGAGAAGCTGGTTGCAAGGAAGTAGGATCAACAGTGCCTGTCAAAGGAGAGCACTGCAGAGCAAAGTGGTGGTTTTATACAAGTCAGGAATTGTCCCAGCATCTCCAGGGCTTTTGTGGGTTGAAGAGACAGATCAGGCCAGCAACATCACACCTAGCCAATTCTTCTTCTATCACATGAGTTGTACGCTTGCTCTGTCACTACAGCATCCTTACTAGATGGCTGTCCAAGTTGGCCCTCTTTTCATTTAGGTGTTCATCTAAGCTCCAGTACAATTCCCCACAGGCCGCTTCTCTGCTCCTTGAACAACAGTAACACCATCACATCTCCCAGACTCTGTCGCGTGCTGGCAGTGAGAGCTGCCTGAGCAAGAGGTCATCTGGGATTCTGCCTGCCTTGGAGGCTGTAGCAGCCACCCTCCATCCGCTCCACCTTGCTCTCTGCTCTCTCTGCTCTTAGTGGAGCGGTTTACTGCAGAATCAGTTTCAATGTCTGTTGCCATGTTCAGTGGTGATCACTGTTTCAAATGCCAACACAAGTTTGTATCATTTACATATTTTGGTTTCTTAAGTTTTATCCTCCTTTTACAGTGCCATGAATGTTACCGCTTGCTTTTTGTCAACACTACAGCATATTTGCACTGTAAGAATTATCACTGTCTACACAGTTGCTTGATCTTTACAACTTTTTTTTTTTGTTTTATGGCTTCATTCAATATTTGAATGCACTTTGCTGTTATTTTCCTTTAATATTTGTACCTTTTTTTTTTTTTTTTTTACTATCACTGACTTCATTTACATTTCCAGTTTGCTCATGCAATCTGCTTGCATTTGATTTCCATTCTTATCTCTCTTTGCATTTGATATCATTGTTTGCACAATTCATACCAATTAATTGCTTCTGGCTCACTGCACTGTTTGCACAAGCAGCCTGCCTTCCAGGTGAGAGGCTCAGGCATAAAGGAGTAGGATAGCACTAAGATCTGTGCAGAGCTCATTGCCTGTCATACACAGCCAGTCACACTGGAAGGGAGGAGGTGGAGGGAGGAGAAATCACCAAAGAGTAAGTCAAGAGCAAATGAGAGACAGTGTTAGGGGAAACACAGAAAGAAGGCATTATTAACTGCCAAAAATTTCAGGTTCTCTACAAAACAGTGACTTCAACTTTTCTCTCTTAAGTAGCAAACCAAGAAAAAGGGGTCCTTCCATTCTCCCTTGAGTGCAATGAACCTATCTTCCATTTGATCTAAAATATAGGCAAAAAAAAATAATAAAATTCATTGACTAAGAATCAGCCCTGCATATGATCTAAATAGACTTGCACCTTCCCTTTCTGACTACCAAACATATCATATAGTTTCATGAAGTCACCAAGGCCATAACTGAGGTCCCTTGGTAAGGTGTCTTTGAAGCCTGTGAATGTCCTTGTGAAGCAGGGGGAACAAGAAGGTGGTATTGCCACACAAAGGTAACAACTTCACAACTCTGTTAATGTCCAGGGCTCCTGTGACTGTTATAGACAGGCTTGATTGAGCTCAGTCCAGCTAGAGAGCTAGAGCTGTGGGACACACAGGTGTCATGCAGCTGACCATGCTCCCTGCCACTGACATTGGTCACATACGAGTGGAGATCTACCATGGCCTGAAAATACAACAATATGGTACCTTAGCTGGTGAAGATGCATATGGCCCATAGGAGAGCAAAGAGAGATTAGCATCCTGACTGTAACTCTGGTGCAGCCTTTATAGCCCATGCACTCAATGTTCCTTATTTTAGTAGGCACATCAAATCAAGACACTCTAGACTGTGAACAAGCACTGTATTATCACAATCTGCTAGGAGGACTGATGACCTTGCTACTCCAAAGATCTCGGGAAGAAAGTTGGATCTGCCAGAAGCAGCTGATAAATGACTAGGACAGCTTTTTTTCCTTGCAGTCAGGGATGAGTACATTCATTCTTTGGCGAAACACACAAAGGACAAGCTCAGAAGTGAGCCCTGTGAAAACTGTCTCCTTGCCTGTGAACATCAACACCTTTTCACAATCTTCCCCATTCTGTAGCCTGAACTACAAGTAACCACACATCCTTGTCTTGCCTACACAGACATGGTGTGGCAGGAGAATGTCCAGGAAGGCATTTACCTGCTAATGGGTGTGACTGTTGCAATCCACTGGCAGCAGCTGTTATGAGCAGAACACAATCATATATGTGAGAAAAAACATTTCTAATCAATTTACTAGAGAACAAACAGGCTACCAAGCACACCAGAGTAGAAAGCTAGGAGCAAAATGCTATACACCAATGAACAAGGCCACCTTCTACAGCTGCTTCCCTGGGGAATGAAGGTGTTTTCAGTGGCATGCTCGACAATAGCACTAAAACCTACCCTGTGCTCCTGCTAATTTCACACACATCACACTCAACCTGATCATATCTTAAACCGACCCATCAAATGTTTCTGTGTAATCCATTGTGAAACCTCAGCCTTCTCAACAGATGTGTGCTCGTTGTAACTCCACATTGACAGTTCTAGACAGTTGGAAAACAACACCTCAGATTAAAGCCCTTCTTACTAGTGACTGTCCCCCACAGAAGTAATTAGGTTTTGGAACTTAATTTTCCAATGTCTATAATTAAGGCTATGAGGCTGCTTGAAGGATGGTCAGCGTAGGCCCTTCACACTTTCAGGTATCTTAGTTTCAGGTTAGCAAAAGCCAACAATGTTTCAGAAGAAGCCACTGGAATTTCATGTTCCTTAAGATAGTATTAACAATGTGTTCAAAGTAGGTGTGACAGACAAAGTTTAGAGGTAGTAGATACCTTTCTATGAACTAAGAAATGTGACTTCAGGTATGGTGAAGACTTGCAGGCGTGATTGTGAGTACTCTGTAGTATATGCATATGCACAAGATACTGTCAATGGAAGAATTTGACTGATCCCTTTATCCAAACCAGTACAACGGGTTTGTGATCAGACTTAGCTGGATAACCACAACAAACACAGTTGTTGGCATTCAGAATTTGTGTGTAAGGGAATCAGAGATCTGTTGGCAAAATACAGTTCCCTCCAACATTTTGTCCAAATTCACCTTTTACTTTGTCTAAGTTCATTGCATTTGGGACTGGTCTCAACCATCTAAAGTAAAATACAGTTAACATGGGTTAAAAGACTACGTAACCAGCCTTAATATTCTCCAAGTAACACCATAGGCAATATCCACTCCAAAGAGAATGGACTAACATATGACATTAATCAAATATATTGAGCCATAGCATAATTTCTAGATTAAAAGACTCTTTTTAAAAAGCTGTTTTACAAAAATAGTGATCATTACTTTACTTTCACATGGTGTGGCCTGAATCTTTTTAAAGTTCTTTCTTCACTTATTTACAGGATTTCCATACATTTTTAAATCTTATATTTTCCTATGGAATTGTTGAATATTGCTAATGATAGATGTTCCATCAGCCTCCCCTTCTGAGCTTTGTTCTAATCTGTAGAAGCAATTTGCAGAGTCACTTTATACCAAAATAAACTGAGTCTCTGTACTGAAGTCAGTGAAGTTAACAGAATTGTTTAATATAGAAAGATCTGTCTGCAAATATCTGGAAATGTAACCTTATTTTTGAGTTATTATTAATTAGATTGCTTTGGCATAAAAAGACCAGAAGGACAGGGAGCACAGCCCAGAGGAAACTTCATTGGTTCAATGGATCAATCACAGCTGAGAGCACACTATCATACCAGGCACTATTCTTCAAACCTACAAAGAAGTCTTTAGCAGTCAGAGGACAAGAGTCCGTGCCTTGAAGAAGATAAACACAGTTTAGTGTTGCCGTACAGATCTCTCTCTCTTTTTATTTTTTCTTGAGTTGTAGCAATGTTTGGATACATCATGATAACATCTCTCCCATGTAAGTTCCAGATTACACAAGATCAGGGTATTTTTCAGAGTCACATTTTTGCCTTACAGCAAAATGTTGATACAATCAAGACTGGGTAGATTACAGGCAATCACAATTTTTTAATGTCGTGCTTCATATTAACACAATAAATCTATCACCTGAGCCAACAAAATTATACACTGGATAAGATCTTATAGTTTATTTGTTTACAAAACTGCCAGGATGATTTTTAGGACTTTATTTCACTGTGTCCATGTAGACACAACTAATATAAACTCTGGATAAGATTACAGTTTTGTTCTGCTCCAAGAAAATGTATAGTATTCTTCCTTTGTTGGGGGAAGTTGCCATGGCTTAATTTTCCCTTGCACATCTTCAGGTAGGTGGATGGAGACACTTTTATGCAACTGGGAGAAGCTATAAAACTATTTTAATGTCATACTCTTTCTTTTTAAGGTGTAGGTACTCACTGCACATTGTAGGGATAGGTGGTGGTGGGGAGTCATTTAAAATGAGTTTGTGGGATATCTCAAACTGTCATGTGAACCAGAAAGAAGGAACAACATCCTCTTATCTCAGGTTGTATTTGTTTTCAGGGTGGCTCACAGTGGACTGATGAGTGAGCGCTTCTCATTACAGTCTGTCTTGCGGAGAGAAGGCCAACACACAGCATCTGGCACTGAGGCCTGAGAGGCTTGTTTAGATCAAGGACTTTGGAAATCACAGGAATAAATGCATGCAGCAGTCAGTGCCCAGCCATGACTTCCCCCTCAGTTGCACAGCCTGACGGTGGTCCTGTAAGCCTGGCAGGAAGAGGGTTGAAGATGTTGTTTCATGTGGCTGGTTACTGAGCCTGGCCAAGAGAGCTCAGTGCCACTCCAGGTATTTTTTGGCTATGTCCCATTCTCCTTTCTTGTAAAACTAACCCATAACATGGATGTGAGCAGCATAAACATGTTGCTCATGGCTTTGGATGCATCACAAGCTACAGATGCATGCCCTGCAGGGAAATATCCCTAAGGTGTCTGCAGACAAGGCTGCGAGGTTACAGCACAGTGGCACCCACAGAAGGAAACCCCACTGTAAGCACCGTGACCTAAGAAAACCACAGGCTCTAGCAGTGCATATGCTGGATATGGATATCTGGCCAACAGGTATGTAGTGGAGTCTTGGGTATATTTTCTTCTTTGGAAAAGAAATGACAGGACAGAATATTTTAAAAGCTTTTAAGATAAAAAGCCTTGGATTGCTTTATTATATGTTGAACAGTTACTATTACAAAACTGAACAAGTGTTATTTACTATATTCTAGACACAGGCCTATATTGGTAATACCGGTAGTACTCTGCACTAAGAGTAGTTATCTTCAGTAATTGATTATTCCAAGTAAATAGGTATTTATTTAGTATTTGCTTTCATTGTAGATCTACATAAAATCTGTTGTCAGGAATTTTAATTGAAAGTGTTACCAGATGATCCATTTTACTGTTGTTTAGTACAATAGTGAAAAGACTTTGTGATTGGATTTGTACTCTTCTGCCCATGGTCTGTATAGTTTTCTATTGATTCAGGTAATGCATCCATCAGGGAAATAAAAATGTTAGGCCTTATTTAATTAAAGCAAATTACTTTTGTGGCTTTTACATAGTTTTGCTTATTTTGTTCCCTTCTGGGAGCACCATAAATATGTGTTGAGCTTTGCATTTTATTTGTAACGAGAAAAATAAGAGCAGAAGATAACTTCTGTGAATTACAGTCATATGTAACCTATCAGATTGCACAAATCAAAGATCATTAAAAGAACATCCTTTAAAATAGCCTTTATCGTTAGAAAAGAATCAGAAAGCTGGAGGATCTAAATTACTCGACTTGAATCTCTGCTATCTCTTTTTTTTTTATATAAACCTCTTTGCATGTTCAGAACTGTAGCTGACTGCAAAGCAAGTTCCAGTTATAAAAAGGTCTTAACTGGAGATGAGGAACAAGTAAATATCTGTACATAAAAACCTATACAATATAATTATCAGCAGTAGTGTAATCTCACTGACAAGATAATATGCAATTTGCAGGAGTGGAGGAGAGTTTGCAGAATTCTGGAAGACTTAGGCTTGCCCCTTGTAAAAGAAATTCAAATCCATAAATCCATAAAATTCAGAGATTACTTTGTAATATCCTGTTCTTGCAAATGCATTAATGATTGTGTGAAAAGTGCTTATTTCTATATGTGAATCTCTATGCACTCATGATTATTAACTAGGGGATCATAACTGGCAAACCTCCATATGCCCTGTTTATCTTCATTCTGCCATGGTCTCAACATTTCTGTGTCTTATTCTTGCCTGGAATCACCACAAGCAAATTTAGAAGGAGCTCTAGTTGAACAGTAATGCTAAAGAAATTGATTTCTTCACTATATTGAACAGTTTTTATAACATTAATAATTACATTCTCAGCTGAGACAAACTTTCAAGATTCCTATCTAAATTAAAGTTTTCTTTCCTCTGCAAATCTTCCAAAGTATGCAACAAAGAGTAGCCTATTTTTCCTGTGGAATTTGTTTCAACAATCTATTCTGAAATGCACATTTGGGAGGCGAGCCCTCTCATTTTTGCTTGTTTTTATTTTCATAACAACTTATAATGGATTAGTTGCCCAGAAAGACAGTAATTACATTATAGTTTGTTTTTGTTTTTTTTTTCCCCAGTAAGAATATATCTGTAAACAGATAGAGAAGTACAGAGAGAAAACTTTACCAACAGTCATGCAGGAAGTTCCCAAGTATCCTGAGAATGGCTTGTGTAGGCTTTTTCTGATTACACTGGATTTTTCTTTTTTACTTGCATATTTGGTATCACACAGTATTTCTGAACTAAATAAACAGTTTTCCACACTATTTGCTACATGATATAAAACTGAAACACAAGCCGAGTCTGTGGACTTAAAAACACACATTCATTTGCCCTCTTAAGCCTTTTATTCCCACATGCAATATATATGCAGTTACAAATATATTTTTCACAGATATTCTTGTGTTTCAGTAACGAATCTAAGTGAGGAAAAAACAATAATAGAAGCTTTAACAACTGAAGTCTGTTCTGAGGAAATGTCCCCCGTTATTGCTACAAGAACAAAAAGTGTCTCCCCACAGATGACACGAAAAAGTAGTAACTCTAGTTCTGTCTATTGGAGGGAAAATTATGTCTTTCCTCAAATGATTAATGCTTTTCATGAGTGAGAGAGCTTTTCCTTTTCTGCCCAGATACCTGTTAAGGCTGTCTTAACCCTTGGCATTTTTTAATGAGTATCAAGGGCTGCAGGCAAGCAGGAAGGGATGGGGCAGCCAGGCAAGTCACAGGAGAGTATCAAGGAAAATGGAAAGTGGTTCAGCACACCACTGTTGGGAGTGTGCCAGCACCACAGCTAACCCAAAGAGATTGTAGTCCCGATTAGGCAGAGTGCAATAATGGAAAACCATCAGATTCATTCAGTATTCAAGGTGGGCAGCTGTATAACAATTTGTTTCACAACCAAAAGTTGACAGAACAAATCCAAAACAACTCTGTGTGCATGTTTACATGGGAAGCTATTGGCATCAGCAGTGCATTTGAAGGTGTGCTTCAAGTCCCTTATGCTTTTTGTAACATTTTCAAATTCATTGCTGTCTTCAAGATGACAGGAAATTCAGGTCTGCCTTCCTCCTGGGAGATCTTTATTCACAGACAAGTCAAAAACCCTTGACAAAAGGCAACCAAGGGAACTTGCTGACCTTTTAGCTGGCTGTCTAACATCAGTGCAAGTATTGCTTCCTGATGAAATGAGAAATTCAATTTAAGGGGAAATGTAGCAGGTATTTGAGTAGGTTCTCATTTTATTTTACTTGTTTGGCTGTCTCTCAAACAGAAAACAAATGTAAATAAACAGGATTCCATCCTCCATTCTTGTGCAATGACCAGAGCTAACAAGGCTGCACACAAAGGTAACATCATTCTTGCACCATTGTCCAGCCCTTTATCTGCTCTCTCGTTCACTCATTGACGTTTATCTCCCCAAAATAAAGCTGCCATTTAGAAATCCTACCTTTATATAATTTTTTTTTTTTTTTTTTTTCCCATTAATTTTAGGAAGAAAGGTCCCCATCATCGAAAACCCTTCAGAACTACTTCGGTGATTTGGAAGTTAGTTGATTCCTTAACCACAGTTAACCACAGTAATTTTCATAGTTTGGAGGACAGGTATAATGTCATCAATCACAAAGCTTATTGGGTTATAAGGGTAGTCTAGATTTGTGTCACAGTGCATCCAACATATTTTCCATGTGAACCCCTTTTCATCTTCCCCATTTGCTCCAAATGAATTATTTATATCTATTATGATCAGTCTGAAAGCCTTGAGCTTTCACATGGAGTCTTGGCTGAACAGTGTATCAGCGACTGGAGCATCTGTCCTATAAGGAAATGTTGAGAAAGCTGGAACTGTTCTGACTGGAGAAGAGAAGGCTCAGAGTTATCTCGTCAACGTACAGAAATACCTGATGGGAAGGTGCAAAAAGGACAGAGACTGACTCTTTTCAGTGGTGCCCTGTGACAGGACCAGAGGCAATGGACACACACTGAAACACAGGAAGTTCCCTCTGAACATTAGGAACCACTTTGTCACTGTGAGGGTGACTGAGCACTGGCACAAGCTGTCCAGGGAGGTGGTGAAGTCTCTAACCTTGGAGATATTCAAAATCAATCTAGATATGGTCCTGGGCAACTGGCTCTCTATGGCCCAGCTTGAGCAGGGAGATGGGACTGGATAACCTCTGAAGGTCTCTCCTAACATCAGCTCTCCTGTGATTATGTAATGCATGCAGGATATTTGAAGCCAATAGATAAACTTGGTTCTTCAAAGGAGAAAAGATATTGGTTTATGTATAGGAAGATTTTATGTATAGGAAGAAAATAAAAATAACAATAACATGCATCTCCAATTTTGAGAAAGACAGAAAATTACAAAAAATTGCTTGCATTAATGAATTTTAATTTGGAAGTATCTCCCTGTTGTACCCTGCCAACCAAATTCTTTTACTTTAGTGTACTAACAATTAAAAACATTTCATATGTAAAGTTACCTTCTCTGCTTTGGGGTATACATAACTGTTGTATTCTGTTTGTATAGAGGATAAAAAAATACATTGTGTCTTGCTTGTAGAAACTAACACACCAGTCTAAGAATAAATTGTGATCTGTTATGAACAGTAACACCAAATTGTAGAAATGTTTACACGAGAAGTTTAATCCTAGAGATTTAAACATTAGGCTTGATTTATACATATTTATTGAATATCTTTGGCATCATTAGTTTAAATTTGCTAAACAGACAATACAGCTGGATTTGGAAGCTGTTTAAGAGTTTGTTCCCATCTTAAGGTTACAACATAAAAAATATCCATTTTGAAGATATAAATAGAAAAGGCAGAACAAATCTGTTACTGAACTCATAAAATGATTCATGTTATAGTATCTTTTGGGGTTTTTTGGTTATATGCAATTAACATTCCTGTTGTTAGATGATGATTTTAGGAACTCTAGCTCATCTAGACATTGTAGGATGGATGCATCTTGGCATTTCTTGTGGTTTAGTTTACTGCAAGTAGCTAAAATACACTTAGTAAATAATTGCCTCCCTCCAAAGAATTTGCAAAATTTGTATCCAATGAATGGAACAAAGCATTGATTTCTACTTCCTTTGTTAGATGTCCAGGAATAAACATATTGCTTGAAAGCTATCTGCTTTCTTAAGAGCTCTTGCTGGTTATACAAAGTGCACTGCATTCGAGCACATGGGAAACATCCTCTAGCACTGGAGCAGTATTATCTGTCAGAATAAACTACTAAAATTCCCTGGCACCTTGCAGGCCTGCCAGCCAGCATCCAGCAAAGCACATATAGCACTGATGGGACTGTTCTCAACTGGCAATTCATGTGCAGCCAAGACAGTTCTGGACTTAGAGAGTTTATCTATGTAGTTGTGGGCTGGTCTATGCAATTTGGTCTTAATTCACCTCATTTAGTGTATTAGTATAGATTCAAGTTGTTATCTGGGTTCAGGCACAGCTGCTGGTTAATGATTGAAAGGGCAGATATAGCCGAACTTGTGCATTGGCACAGCAGTTTTTGCAGCAGTCTCGTTTTCACTGTGTTCTCCTACTGCTCTCTCTACATATGTAAATCTCACTGCAGTTGAACAAAACCAACAACCTAGTAACAATCTTCTTCAGGTAATTAGTAATATTAATATCTGCTGTAAAGATGCATGTGAAAATTAAGATGAGCAGCACTAAATGTCCAAAGTCTAAGAGCTGGAGTTTCTGGTCTTCATTCCTCATGTTGTCCCCTCTCAGGAAAGCTGTGATTATGGTGGATGTTGGTGCTTGAGTCCTAGAAACACTCCCTCTGATACCACCAGCAAAATTAAAACTATTAGGAGCTGATTTTCCTTCATGGTTATCCACAGTAACAAACATTACCATATATACACTGTACTTGCAGGTCGCAATGCTGATTTCCAGTCCTTCTGACTGAGCTGTGAAGATATTTCCTCATTAGAATTTTATCTGTGTGTTACTCCCCTCCCTGCCTGGGCAGTAGGAAATAAAAGGATTTATTTGAAGGGACTTTATAGGAGACAGGAAAAGGACAAAGAAATTTGAAGAATGAACTGGAAATGTAGAACTGCCTGATTTCTCCTGAGCTTTCAAAAGATCCAGGTAAATGTGGCAGAGATACCACAGAAATAACATTTCAGATTGACACCATAGAGCTCTCTAGTATCCCTCCTAATTATTACATATAACTCCATAGGACCGACATTTTTCAATATGTCATTATCATGAATCTTGGATTGCTGATGACTTTGACAACTAGAATTTCATGATTGAAATGCTGTCTGCATGCTCCATCAAAACACAAAAAGGCTTCTCACTGGAAATGAAAACACCTTCCCTATGTAATACTGTCTATTCCGCATTGCTTCAGTGATGATGTATCTCTTTCTTTATCTTTTTTTTTTTTTTTTTTTTAAGTGACTGTTTCAGTATATTGAAGCTACGCTAAGGACATATAACAATCAGATCTTACCACTTGTTTCATATACAGCCCACATATCCTCCTAGGAGTGGAAACTGCCCTTTCAGAATGGCCGTAGCTTCTGTGTGGACAAAGAAAAGGCAAAACCAATTGTCATAACTGATAAAAATGAGCTTGCCTTTCCAGGGCAAGCTGCCTCTATGGATTTGCATTTGCTAAAAATGGTTGATAGTGTGCACTGCAGGGCATCATCCTCCATGTACATGTATGTCCTGGTACTGCCCATTAGTACACTTAAACTTTACTGCAGTTTTGTGTACAGAGAAAAGGGGCTTTCCTGGTGGGATTAGTGGATCAGTTGTCCAAATTCACACACCTGCTAGCACTACTGCCATGTATCATCACTCAATCCTAGAAACCAGGTCTCAGAAAAAACAGTTTCTTCAAATGTCAAATTGGAAACAGAAATGTAGAAGTAATGAGGGTTTTTTGATACCCCTCAGAGATTTTCACACTTCTCTTCTCTGTTCTGGATGAAATTTTGTTGCTACAGGAAACTCTTATAGTTCAAGTTACTTGAACTACAGATAAACACTTGAACTAAATTGTAGAGCTTCTGACATGTGTCTACCTATTATTTTTCTAACACATATAGCTTTCCTTGGAGAACACTGGTCAAGGTTAGCAGCACAGAATCCCACACCAAGTTTCAGGAAAGTTAGACAATCACTTCCTTGATTCGTCCTGATGTTTCGCTTTTGCTGAAAAACGGAGTAACATTTACAGAAATGATTATGTCCTTTATATTTGAATTCAACTATTATGCACTACCACGGTGCTGCAACTCATAATGAGGACCAAAGTAGGTACTAGCTAGGGGAAAAAAAAAAAAAAAAAAAAATCAGAGAAAACTACTATGTAAGACCACCTAAAAATATGTATTTTTCCACTTTTACTTTTCCAAATTCCATTTGCATGGAATATATGCAGTCCTCTAGTAGGAAAACAAATAGGTTTTCTATGCAGAGGTGCATATCATCTTTCAATAAACTTATATGCACAGATTAAACTTTTAAGTACTCAGTACCAAGATCAAGTAGCATAAATTCCCACATAGTATTACCTTCAAGTGTCTGTGATTATGCTCTTTATGGCAGCTCCATATGAAAACCTGAAGGAAAGGCTTCTGCAAGGGTGAGCTAAAGGACCCTCCTCAAATCTGTAATGGTTGCTATCACTGTAGCATTCATGAGTTCCGAATCATTGATGTGGGAGCAGTTCAGGGGCCATAAAAAGAGAGTATTTTGTACTCTGGGGATGCAACCCATCAAAGCACAGCCTATGATTCTGTGAAGAAGAATAATTTTTGTTTTACCCCCCAAACCCACAGACATTTCCATATGGAATAAAAATGTATTATATAGCAAAGTTCCCTTGATGTTTTTCTATCATACAAGAAAAGAAGCAAGTCAGTCATACTGTAAATCTTATTCTTGCCATATCCCATTCTGCAAATTTTTCAACTTTTAAGATGTAGTATCAGTGTCATTACATGATCTGAATAACAGCAAGCTAAACTGTTTTCTCAGCATGTCTGTGGCATTCACTGGCCTGAACGGTTCAAGGGTACTACGTAAAATGAGGCCTCAGAAAGGTGTCACACAACAGTCCCTTGGTGACATTAACCAAGGATGCAAGACATGGATGTGTAAGCTGAAATAAGGAGAGTATAGGAAGGACTGAGAAAAGAGGGAAGATGCAGTGATCACACAACACACACCGTGTTTACTGGTGTGTCTGAGATGTATTTCACTGCAGTCCGTGGTGACAAAGCTGGCATTCACCTACTTCTTGCAGTTTTGTTGCTGGATCAAGGAGAGGCTGGCCTACGCTGGTTTTTAAAGAAAGGCTCCTTTTGGACTTTTTTCTTAACTGCAAGTGCCACAATTACAATTTGGTCCCAGATGACTGCCAAGCACCCAAAAATATGACTGCTCCAAAGCCATTTTGTCTTTTTGTCACAGTTACTTCACCTGATTTGGCAGCACCACAAAGCC
>WUAM01000179.1:8360219-8370536 GCA_024336885.1 Actenoides hombroni | reverse complement strand
CCCACGCTCCCGATGTTTCAGGGGAAAAAATCTGGGCAGAGGCAAAGTAGGGAGCGGGGCGGCGGGGGTGGGGAATGAGCGACCCTTCCAGCAGGAGCTTTTCCAGGCTTCCTTCCCAGCTGACGCTTTACACCGCGGGCGCTGGGGCTGGGGCTGCAGCCGCTGCGGGTGGACAGAGCCCCAGCACCGCCAGCTTGCCACACTGGAACGGGCCGCCGGCAACACAGACACGCGCGGGCGCTGCCTCCGTGGGACGACACTTTGCGGGGCTCTGCGGCCAGCGGCCGACCTCACTGTGCCGCTTCGCGGTGCCTGTGCCGCTGCCGCCGAGCGCCACCCGCCAAGGGGCAGCTACCGCTGCCGCCGCCCCCCGCCCTTCGCTTCGCTTCCCTTCGCCCCCGGCCGCGGCCGCGACCCGGCCCCGTCACGTGGCAGCAGGGGGCGGTGCGGCCGTCACGTGAGCGCGGGGCCGGGGCTGTCGGCCGGGCTGGAGGGGAAGATGGCGGCGGAGAGGGAGCCCCCGCCGCTTGGGGAGGCGCGGGCCGCCGACTTCGAGGAGCTGGAGGACGGCGAGGACCTCTTCACTAGCACCGTGTCTACCCTGGAGGTGAGAATCTGCCTGCTACCGCAGGTCCCGAGCCCCGCGGCCGGGCCGGCGCCCACCGGGCCCTCCCCGGCAGGCCGCCGTTGCCGCGCTCCAGACCGGGGCCGCCGGCCCTTACGTGCCCGGCCCTCAAGTTGCTGCCCTGTCACCTGCCCTTCTTGCGGCAGCGGCGGCTTCTCGGCACTGCCCTCTGGGCGGGTGGGTAGGTGACCTCGGCCCCGCGGGGAGCTCGGTGGTTCCCTTCGGGTCTTCTGCCAAAAGAAACCGAAAACATAAGTACCGTTATGCCCGGGGGTCTCTGTCCCGCGTCTTACCTCCTCCTTGTACTGCCGGAGCCCTAAATACTTGCTTTCCACCTTTCCTTTTCACACAACGCCAGTTTTGCTGATCCTCCCTCTGCCCCTTAGACTTTATATGGATTAACAACAACCCGTTTTTATCTCTTGGCCTCTCTTCGGGGCTTCACCCACCTTCCAGTTTGCAAAAACTTGTAGAAACTTATTTCTCTCTAAGCCGCCTTCTACGGGAGCCGACACAGTGCTCAGCTGCCGTGGGTCAGTGCCTGGGCACCGAGCGGCTCTAGGACCCCACCTGCCCAGCACTTCTGCTGCCCCGTGGCACCTGTGCCCCCCAGCAGCAGGGGGGCAGTTATGAAGGCGGGAGGCATCTATGCAAGGCGTTATGAAACGCCCACTGTTGGGAGACATAACACTGGGAGATCTGAAAAGTTGGTAGTGAATACATCTCTAAACTGTGCTTGCTTTCCATGTCAGGAGCCTAATACAAAAAAAACCAGAACGACTGAATGAGTTAATAGGTCCTTGTTCTGAAAAATGTTTCATGTGTTCGTTCATTACAGCGGAAGCTTTTCTTCCTGAGTTCTTGTGGTCGCGTTTCCCTGGTGTGTTTTGGCAGTATCTTCTGGAATAACTTGGTTCTTCCTGTACATACTTGCCCATTTAAAAATAAATTTGTTCCTGTTCCTCTTTTCCTGAAGAGTTTCCTGTCCCTGACCTTTACAGTAGTAAGACCAGTGCATGTTTCTTTGTATTACTCTGGCTATTGCTTGTCCTCATCAAAACAGCCCAATATATAAAAAGGCTCTTAAATGTTAAATTTTAAAGTTACTTGCCTTTTCTCAAGTTTCTTTTTTTTTTTCTTTTTTTTTCTTTTTATAGATGCATAATCTGTGCAATCTGTAGAAAAAAAAAAATCTGGGAAAAAGCGGTGAAGGAATAACAAATGATGTGAACCTACAGTTGACAAGAATTGTATCAATAGACTTCTGTGCATCTCTGTATGATACAGCCTATATTACTGGAGTCTTGTTTGGTGTTCTAAGAGTGCAGTATAACAATGTGTTTATGAATATGATCTAGAATTAAAGCTGCAAGAGAAGATAGATTTAGTTTCTAAATCACAGTTGCAATGAAAAAGTCCTCAAAACTCGTCCTAACTGACAGAGAAATGCACTTGGTATTGGTTACTTTAGCTGACAGTTTGGTTGCGCTGCTTTGTTTTTGTAGATGATCTATTTGGAAGAAAGTAACCGAGTAGAAAGGGGAAGCCTCTCTTGCTTAAAAAGAAGCTGTGAAAAGCTTTGTCAGTAAAACTTTTTTCTGACATCTAATCAGCTACAGCATTTAAGGAAGAGCCTTAATCTTGTGATTTTCCTGCAAATTTGGAAGGAAGAGATCATGAACTTTGAACTTCCCACTATCTTGAATGTAGGTTGCTTAACTCAAGTTTGTAGGACACCTTAGTCCAGAGAGGAATGATTAGCTCATGGTTTGAGCGTAATGAAACTTCTGTCTTGAGTGTTGTGTTAATGCTGTAAATATTCATGAAGTAGCTGTTTCTGAATGGCAATGGAAGTTCTGTAGTAACAACAAAATGGCATTGTGCTTTTTCTAGTTGATCATTTGTTTGTTTGCTGATACCAGTGGAGGGAGAATGGCAAGGGATGGTGAGGTCCAAAGCCAACTTATATGAAGGCTACAATCTTTGAAAGGGTTCCCAGCTGGTTTGTCTTGGAGCTTTCCATTTGCTTTTTGTGTGATTTCAACGCCCCTTCTATTTTTCTCTTGCTTTCATTCTCTTTGCAGCTCATGAATGACACATTGTTCCTTTCTTACCTATGATTTGGTTGTGCAGTGGAGAAGCTCCAAGATTTCCAATAGGTCTTCCAAATACTTTCCATGTTAACAAAGTCACCATTTAGAAAATGCATGATAGCTTGTCTAAGTTTCTTCTGACAATATAAATTCAATGTATTTTATGTACAGCAAATATGAAAGACTTAAATACACGAAAGCTGACTTCAGTGGCTTATCCATATAATCAAATGGAGAATATTGTTTATTTCAAGTTGAATTTTCTTATGTGAAGAAAGTGAAGCTGGAGTTCTAACTTCCTTTGTGCACATACTAAAAGTTAATGTCTTGAATTAATCCCTCTTAACTCTAGAATATAAAATATTAAAAGATCACACTGAGTTGTTTCAGCTGGCATTTCTGCGGTGTGGTGGGAACACGTTCTAGGACTTGAAAATTTGCTGGGTGTCAGAGAATGAGAATACTTCCCTTTCTGTGAACATAGGGCACCTATGAAATCTGGTCACTGTGCTGAGCAGCAATTTGAGCTAGTGCAGTGATCATTTCCTTGTCAGATACCCACAGTGCCTAAGAGTAGTAGAACAATTACTTGTTTTTCTTGATGCTAACTGTATTGTAATGTCTGGAGGATTGCCTTCCTTAAATTCCTGGTCACTGAATGGTCTCCTTTTACCTACCAGAACTGCTTTCATCAGTGAGAACGGCCAGACCAAATCAGATAAATGGTCTAAGCCAAGGCTGCATTTACAATGATACTCAGTGGTAGATGCCATGTAAAGAATATTGTTGTTGATTATATGTATGTGCTGGTAGTCACCCGCAGTGCTTCCCCAACTACCATGCTTTTCTAGCTCAAGGACTTCCTGAGACCAGGGTAGCATTACAATATTGATAATAATCTTCCATGGACTTATCTACTTGCTAAATTTTCAAGTGCATGGTTTTGTGGGTTTCTTTTGGGTTTGTGGGTTTCTTTTGGGTTTGTGGGTTTCTTTTGGGTTTGTGGGTTTCTTTTGGGTTTTGTTTGGTTTGTTATGTTTTTTGTTTGGTTTTGGGGCTTTTTTTGGGGGAGGGGAGTGTGCTGTTTATTTCTGTTCTTTTTTGTTGTTGTTGTTTGTGGGCTTTTTATGTAGTTTGATTTGTTTGGTTTGCTTTTGTTTTAACAGAAGGTGTCCATGATATGCAGAGCAAGAAGTTCTAGAAGTTAACTGCATTATGAGAAGAATCATCCCTAGTTATAAATTTGTAATCAACAAATTGCTAATTTGTTGTCCGCATCTTCTGCCACTATTAGGAGAGACTGCAGACAATTGTATGATTGACTTATGATGACATAAATGAAAAAAGTGTGTTAGTTTTTCTTATATATGGTATATATTTTCTTATTATGTGGTATAATTAGTGTTACTCTCATTTCATCATTTCTTCCTCCTACTTCCTCCTTGCCCTAGTCTGTTTCTCTGCCACCTTCCTTATCTGTAGTGCCAGTTCTTGCTTCATTTTCATTAAACTTCTCACTTGTTTCTGTATTGCCTGTCTCTGTCTTTTGTAACACAGGTGCTATACGAACATGTAGCTTAAGCTGCCACCTACTCATTTCAACTAGTATTTATCTCCCTAGGATTTTTGTAAGGGAAGGATACATGGAGGCACTCAAAAACAGTGAGTAAGCAGTAGATGTGGTAATCTATCAAGGACTGTCTTTAGGGCAGGGTGTGTATACAGTCTCATTGGCAGTTTATCAGTTTATGTCAGAGATCTGCAGTATACATTTATTTTTTGCACAGAAGGCAAGACATTAGGTAGGCACAGAAGTCCAGATGTCTTTAATGATATCCATTGAATTTAAGTATCACAATTACAGAAGAAGCAGTAAAGACCCCACTGAAATATCTAAGAGGAAAATACCAAGTCCTTGAACAATGTACTATTACCTTTATAGAAAATAAAGCCTGTATTTAAGATTAATTGGTGTAATTCTACTGGAAATATGTGCCTTGTTCCTTAGTGTTAAATCCAAGCTGTAATGGACGCAGGTAGGCGTTGGTTCTAGTGTGATTGCTTGTGTCCTCTTACTTTCTGCTGAAAATGTTACTGTCCTACTGTTGAGTCTATTCTCTCTGCCCATGCTGTGATTTGTGAGCTTCTGTAACCCTGTTTCAGAAAATGAGCCAGGTGAACTTGAACAACTGTAATAGCATGATCATCTTTTGTCAGCCTACTGTGTTCTGACTGAAGGAGGCTAGGAGGGGTTCAGACAAGTGGTTGAACTGGTCAGTGGGGCGGACGCTACTATTAAGAGAAGGGAGAATGTCCAACATCTAGGGTTACAAAGTCAGGCAACAGAAAATGTGAGCGCTTGTTCTTGTTTCTTCACAAGTCAAAGCTATAAAATACTTAGCTATTGCCTCTGAATGTAATGAAGAATAAAAAATGAGAAAATTTAACTTTTTACTGTCATTGCAAACTGGAATGGGCCTGTAGGCCTCTCACCAGAAAATGGCGAAGCAGGATCCTGACTGTCCTGCATACCTAAATGTCCTGGTCGTTCGGTATCGTGAGTGTTGGGTGTTTTGCCTGACTTTCTTTTAGCTCAGGAGTCACTCAGATTTTCACAGATATGCACCTGTCATGAAATGGACATTTTAGTGAATCACTGGCATCAAGGAAGTTTAAAATTTCTAAACACCCATGCTGCCTCTGTGTGTCTGTGCCATGAGGTTTTTTTGATAGTCTCATCATCCATTTCTTGCCTGATACTTGGATTTTCACTGCACTAACTACAAACACCTGTGACAGCCATTAGCTGCATTTCATAGAGCTAATAGGGTGAAGTTGTGGTCCCGTGTTTCAGTTTGCTCCTATAGTAGGGTTTAACTGGTACAGTATGATATTTTTTGAGGCTGAATAGCACTCTCTGACCCACTGACTATGTAAAATAATCAGATTATTAGGAAATACTGACTAGTTTGTCATACTTTCAGGGCTGTGGCTTTGTAGGCTTTTATAGTTCCTTGAGGACTGTCTGTTTTGAAGATAACTTTTGAAGATAAACTAAACTTTGTTGCAGACCTCTTAAAAACAAACTGATGCTGTATTCAGACTATGAAGATTTTTTTAGGAAGTTTCTACACATTGTCTTTTTCATATAAAGTCCCAACTGGTTTTGAATATACTTAACTGCATCCTTAATTTATCTTTGTTTGAGAATGACAGCTGTTTAAAAATACCAAAGAGCCACTGAATGTTTAATAGGTCAGGAAATACCTTATTCAGCTGTCAGTTTGTTGCGATTTAACTCCAGCTGGCAGCTGAGGCCCAGGCAGCCGCTCACTCCCTCCCCTGAGCAGGATGTGGGAGGAAATTGGAAGGGTAAGAGTGAGAAAACTTGTGGGGCAAGATAAAGACAATTTAATAGGTAAAGCAGAAGCTGTGCATGCAAGTAAAATGTAATGAATTCACCCACTCCTTCCCATCGGCAGGCAGGTGCTCAGCCACCTCCAGGAAAGCAGACCTTCGTCACATGTAACAGTTACTTGGGAACACAAATGCCATCATTCCAGACTTCCTCCTTGTCCTTTTTCTTCCCCACAGCTTTCATTGCTAAGCACGGTGTTACAGGGTATGGGATATCCCCCACTCCTTTGGGGTCAGCGGGGTCAGCTGTCCCAGCTGTGTCTCCTCCCAGGTTCTCGTGTACTCCCAGGCAACTCGCTGGCAGGGCAGTGAGAAACACAGAATGCCTTCATGCTGTGTAAGCACTGATCAGCAATAATTGAAACACTGTTTTGATCACATATCCAACCTATGGAACTATATGAGACATTATGAAGAAAGCTTTGTCTCAGCCAAAACCAGTATAAAGCTTAAAAGTATATTAAAGGCAAGGTATTTTACCTGTAAATCATTCATAAAACTAAACTAACATCCACAATTCTTGAAAACCGAACTTGAGATTTATAACAAATGTAAATCTATTCTTTCTTTATTAAAACAGATAACACCCGGACAGAACTTCCATTTCACTGGAAATTTTTCTTGTATACAAATTATACCAGGTGTATGAATAAGCTTTGAGTTTTCTGAGGTGCCCATAAGATCTGTTTGAGTCCTCTCCTTTTGCAAGTATTCTCCAGTCGTGTTTTGTGGAAAGCAGGGTATATGAAATCTGGAGAAATCTGTCTGTAACTGATATGCTAACTACAATTGTGAAGCCTGGTATCCAGTATAGAATTCTTGGCTTTATTTAACAATGCCAGTAAACAGGATCTTTCCCAGCTCAGTAACAGAAAGAGAGCCATAATCCTACCAGGGCTTGTTGGCATGTATTTATAGCTATTCCTAGGAAGAATCTGCTCCTTTCTTTAAATTGGCAGTAGCTTTATCTTGGACTCGGCTTAGCTTGTTGCTTTAGGCACATAAAAATATTTGATTTTTCATATTATGCCATATGTTGATCAAGTTTAAGTGTTCAAGGTAAATTTTGTGTCTGGTAGGGTTTCCTTTTGTTATTAGAAGGCATGTATAAGTGGTGTGATAAGTTACTAAGGTATAAGGTACTGGTGGTCAGAAGTAATCATCAGTATATGAAATAGCTAACTCAGATAAAAATAAGATAGGCTGAAGGAATAGATTGAAGATGTGTGTATTCTCCAAGGGCTCTTTTCCACCATTCATTAATCAAGTGCACAATTCAGGGATGAAGTGGAAAGCTCTCTGTTCTGTGCAACAAGTGTTCAGGAAGGCTTTTTTTCCTTGTGACTGGCAATATTATAACTGTTCTTCATGGAGGTGAATTGACAAGCATGAACTACGTGCCATTCTGCATCTGCAGTATTGTGGGGTCCCTACTGTTTTGTAAACCTTAGCTGTATCCAAATGTAAGTGGGTTGCTGTTCAAAGCTGAGTAGCAGTAAAAATGTTTTGGAATGAGTATCTATACTGTTTTTGTGAAGAATTACTACTGCTGATAAAACTTTACACTTCTTGAGCCGCACAGGGTAATAAAGCATTTCTGTGCTCTGGTGTTCTAGCTGAAGTACAAGATCTTGCTTGCAGTTCTATGCAGCACTAACTGGGGAGGCAGACCATTTTTTCCAGAACATGCTACTTTTGAGTTCTGAAATCACTTAAGATTTTTTGAATACTACGTGTGACACATACTATCTATATTACCGCTTGTAGAATAATGGTGCTTGGCAAGCCATGAGGCTTTCTTACATTTTGTAGTTAATTTAATCTAAATTACTTGCACATCTTGTGATACAATTCAAGGATCATGCTTCACAGACTGAACACATACAACTTTATTACCCCAGAACACTTTCTTTGCTGTGGGATCATTTTGGCATTGGTTTAGTTTGAGTTGAGAAGTGTAGTTGTGACTAATGGATTATTTCCTTGTAAGGTTTTAAACTCTACTAACTGCATAAAATTCCTGAGTGCTTCTGCTTTGACTTTCTTTGCAGGCTCTAGGGCAAAATCCAACAAGCAGTTTTGAGTCCTTTCATTGTTCATCGCTTTGGTTTATTTATTGGTTCCCCCCCCATGTTATATGTAGGCTTTTCAGAAAGTAGCAGCCTTTGGCAAAAGGAAGGGGATATAACCTCTTCTGTCATTTGAATGGAGTGGTTCCTTATTTCAGCACTAATCTGGTTCAGAGGAAGTTAATTTTTCTTGTGTTTGCTTTCCTCTTCCTTCTCTTTTCTCCTTTCCAGGTTGAGAGAGGCTTGATTTCATAAGTTCTCTGAAAATCTGTTTTGTGCTGAGTCTGTATTTGTCTGTCAGGATTTTAACTGTTTCTTCCATACTTCCTCTGTACCAGAATTTCAGGTGACTGAGGTCTGGAGAGATAGGGGGGCCAATACCTTGCCCTTGCTACTTGAAGTAAAGTAACAGTGTCATACTCCATGTCAGGATATATGCTGTTCTTGGACAACCAGCTTATAGGAAGGTCTCTCCCTGAGAACTGTTGCCACTGCTACATATATGAATGTGAAAATACGGTCTGGAGAGACATTTTCAATGTTTTTTTTGGTATTTTTTAGGCTTTTTTCATTTTTTCATAGCCTGTGGCATTTGTTGAGGTGTAGACTGCAACATACACTGTTTTGAATTCCGCTTTTGAACTTAAATTATGACAACTCTGTGCAAATCCTAGGAAGCAAGTAGTGACACAATTTACCAGTGCTCCTTGTAAAGTGTATGCATTTGTGAATAAATGTGGTGTTGTTGAAAACTCCTTAGCTAGCTAGCTTGGATGAAGTTGTGAGAAGCAAGTCTTGCAAATTTTCTAGTACTATGGCATAAAAACATAGTTGATGCTTACTCAGACAGGGTTTTCTAACTGAAGTATTGATCTTCAGTTAGGTGTATTCTAATTTTGTGAGCGTGCGATACATTTGGTAGCCCAGTTTCAGTATTGCTTTAATTTTCCAGAATGTCTTCAAGTATTTCTCTTTGTCACAGGGCAAGTTCCAGTCTTCAGTGAATTTAAAGAACTGTATCTGTGGCAAGCCTAGCTCCCATGTGCAGCTCAAAATGACCCTCTGTGGCAGTAGTCCCAAAAATTCAACTGGTTGCAAAGCTATCAAAATTTCCTATGGCCACATGCAGCCTTGAATTGTTTGGATTGTGTTAATACATTTTGTTAATCTCTGAAAAAATGGTATAGAGCACTTGGAGGTTTCTTTATTATTTTTTTTATCATATATTGACAAATCTAGGTTTAAATCCAAGCCTGCCCAACAGGAACTTAATAAACAAATTACATTCAGCAATTCTAGATATTTCTCTAACAGCTTTTGTTTCATGTTAATTGAATCTGAGGAAGTGGATGATTTTTTGTCTCTCTGACAAAGAATAGAGCTGTTGACTAACTCATATCCTTTGTTCATTGTTACTGTGCTGGGAGTAGGAAGTGGAAATAGCTGACGGGGTTTTCTTTCTGTACATCTTGCATTGTTTCTTTGCAATAAAAGAATGTTTGTTGCAATAGTTTTTATATACTGATGCACAGCAACTGCTTCTCTGCTAATTATTTCACTTTTTTTTTCTTTTTTTTTTTTTAAATAGTCCAGTCCTTCATCTCCAGAGCCAGCAAGTCTTCCTGCAGAAGACATCAGCACAAACTCCAATGGTCCAAAGCCAGCAGAAATCATGCTAGATGATGACAGAGAAGACCTCTTTGCTGGTAATTCTCCTTTCTTCTAATGTGTTTGCATAAACTCTTTTGCTCTGGGACTGAAAGAAACATGCTTTTCTCAGAAGGAGGGTTAAAACCTTTTAAGTAGTTTGACAGTGACTTTCAGGTTATTTGAGGTTTTTTTTGTGGTACTTTGTAGTTAGTTAAGTTTGTTTACTTCTCAGGGGTGTGTACTGTCAGTGCATAGTGTGATGGTGTTAGCTGGCTTGTGTTATGCTGACAGTAACTAATATTTATCATTATTTGGTATAGTAGTATTTATCTATATGTAATTAACAATATTCAAATCTGTTTGTGTGTAAAAACATGACTTAAGTTGCATCCTTGTTTTCTACTTAATAACCACAAAATTGCATCCTTGTTTTCTACTTAATAACCACACATAATCTTTCCCT
>WUAM01000179.1:8336815-8347999 GCA_024336885.1 Actenoides hombroni | reverse complement strand
CTCCCCCCGTTTTTTTTTTCTCACCCTTTCTTTTCCCTTCCTCCTCTTCTTTCTTGTCATGTATGCTTTAATTCTGACACCATAATACATTGCTAGCAAAAATGTATTGCTGAATATGCATGAAAACTTCACTAGAATTTGCATTTAGAGAAGCATTTGCATAATAGAGCATTTTGTAATCATTGTTTTGGTAGTGTTTTAATGGAATGAAGAATATAAAATGTTTTGTGGCACTAAGGTGTGGTCCGAAAAGGCTTCTTGAATACTCTGTTATTTGTGGAAGGTATTGAGCTGTGCAAGCATGCTGTCAAATGAAATGCAAGAAGATGTGTGGTAGATGCAGGTTTCTTTGAGTATACTTGTTCTAACTTTATCCAGAATTACCTTTTCCTATCAGGAATTTAGATAGCTTTAACTATTCCAGTTGTTTAATAAATCTGTTCTTACAGGGTGTGTTTGATCATCGAATGAAATGCTGGCAGAAGTGGCAAGATGCTCAGGTTACTTTACAAAAAAAACGTGAAGCTGAAGCAAAGCTCCAACTTGCCAACAAACCTGATAAATTGCAGCAAGCTAAAGATGAGATAAAAGAGGTAACGTTATGGAACACTCTTTTGGGGGTCAGACTTTCTGCGTTAACTCATTCATTCTGCATTGATGCACTATTTTATATCATTTTTTATTTACAAATCACTCATTTCCTCTTTTCCATATTTACTGAAATTGTTAGAAGAAATTTATTTAAAATATTAAATGTGCACAATTGTTACTTGTAAGATCTGTAAGACAGTTAATACTGTCTCTGCAGAGTCTGGGAGATGGGAGGAGGGGAACATGGACAAGTTAAGTAATGCTTTTAACTGTTAACAGATTGCTTGGGTAGGCAGAGGTGCATCTCTTGGCTTCTAAAGCTAAAATTCAGCCAAGATGACTAAGGGAGAACTGTTCCTATGTTTTACTTAACTATGTAGCATACCTACCCATATATATGTATATGTATGTATATATGGTGTAATTTCAGTAAAAATAAATCTAACATGTTGAAGTGTCATAATTTATACACTTTTTCTATCATGCTTCACTAAGGAAATTGAAGAGGTAGGACAACTTAATTATTTAACATTAATGCATTCTAATTATGCACCAATATTCTCCCATTAAATAATGGGAGAACATCATTGCAGATTTCAAGCTGTCTTACGCAGTTACTTTGTTTGGCTTCCTCATTGATCACACGCTGCTTTGTTCTTTCTGCCCTTCAATATATTTTGCATATGGTGTTGAAGTTACTCACTAACGTGGCTTTCTCTTTCTTAAAAAAGGCCTTTGTTTACTGGGAAAACTAAAGTGTCACTCTTATGTGACCACATTCTTGCTGGTTGTGTCTCTTGATGTCACCCATGCATCCACAATACAAGTGAGCTGGAACTCCTTGTTGAAAATACTGAGTATTGAAAGTAGTCGGAAATACTTGGTGATCCTTTCTCAGTCCCAACATAAATTAATTATGTTGTTCCTGAAGAATTTATTTTTCCTGCTTTATTGGATGAGCAAAGGAAGTTGTTAGTAAACTTACAATTTGAATATGCTAATTGAAAGTTACTGCTGCCATTGAAATACATGCAGGGCTGCTGAATTCTGCAGCAGTAGTACTTCTGGCAGAGAAATTGCAAAATGGGTGCCCACACAGCTTGATAGTCATCCACGGCTCAGTTACTTTGGGCAGATAAAAGGCCAAAGAACAGTCCTAGAAATACCTTATTGAATAAGGAGAAATTTCTCCTTGTCAAAAACTATGAAGGCAGACTATTATCCAGTGATAATAGGCATCCTGAAACTGTTGGATCCATTAGACCTGTGGAGGTTTTCACTGAAGTCTTAGGCACCTTGAGTTGCTGTGTTAGGAAGGTACAGGCACTCTTAATCTACCTTTTACTTGGCTGAGTTTTTTTATTATTTCAGTTACTAGATAATTCTTCAGGCTGTTCTTCCATGGAGGATATTATATTATGAATTATTTCATAGCTTCATAATATATCTGAAAAGGCAGTAAAGGCACTCTGAATAAATATAAACTGAAATATAAATATGTAGATACGTCTTGGAACATAGAGGATATTAATCTGGTATCACAAGAGTAACTTGACACTGCACCACAAAATTATTTTGTGGATAAATAGCACCACTGAGCTAATTGGAATATCCTATATTGAAGTATGTTGCTTCCCTGCTGCTTTTTTCTGAGGAAGCTAAGTGTTACTGAGTATCTTGGCTCCCATTGCTCAGTATATTGAGATGAACAGTTGAATTTTAAGTATCTGTTAACCTTCATATGTCTGAAGTGTACAGCTGATAGCTTTTTTCATAGCGTATCTACACAGCTAGCTTAAATGTAACAATATAAGAGTTTGTAAAAGCAGTTATAAAGTAGTGTAGATGATGATGAACTCTTAAGGTGTAGTTGGATGTCTTTTCCCATAAACCAAGGGGAAACATAACTAGGTTGTATTGCTATATGAATGCTATGCTCCCAATATGGCAAAACCCTATGAGCAGTATCACTTCCTCTGAATTTTCCTTTTGTGTTCTTCTTAACTGCAGTAACTTTTCTACTCCTACTTTCTGTGAAAGCAGTTCCCACTGAACAGGAAACCATGTGATTTGGCTTGCTTATGCAGTATGCTTTCTGACTGAAAAGCCAATAAACACATCTTCAGTAGCTTGTCATCTGCAACAGAAATATTATAATCATATACTTGACCATAGGTAGAGATGAAGATTTAATCATCATCTCTTCTGGGATTAGGAAAGTACTGGGAACTAGCTTCTGAGACTCACACTTGATTGGACAAGTAGTCACAGAAAGCTTTTAACTTTAGATTCCTTTTATAGTGGTGTTTGTAAAGGGAATAGGGGCTAAAGCTTTAGCAATCCTTTTTGTTTTCTAAAGAACTTTAGAAAAATGTTACTAAGTGTTCCTTAATGGCAATACTAAGATGTTTTTGCATTTCATCTACAGATAGCATTACCTTACAGTTACTGTTGTTTCAACTGATCTGATGACATCCTATTATACAAATTATTACTTTGAAATTGTTATTTGAAGATTTTCTCTTAAGTATGCCACAAAAACAGATGGGTACTTTTAAGCTCTTGAATGACTATCACTAATCCACTAAAAAAAAAAAAAAAAAAATACTGATAGACTGAATGGACAACACAAAGTCTTACCTCTGCATGTCTTTCCTTTGCCAGTGGGAGACAAAAGTTCAGCAAGGGGAAAAAGATTTTGAACAGATCTCCAAAACCATTCGCAAGGAAGTGGGAAGATTTGAGGCACGTATAATTTTGTCCAAGTAAATGACAGTTTAACATTAGATAATATTGACATTTCAAGTAAAATTCGTTAAGAGGTTAATATGCCTTTATTTATTAACAGAAGGAACGAGTGAAAGACTTTAAAACTGTTATTATCGAGTACTTAGAGTCATTAGTGCAAACACAACAGCAGGTAAGATAAATTTTAAGTTTTGTACAAATTAGTATTTAATACATTCCTTATAGGTTAGTTAAGAAAAGACAGTCTTTAAATATAGCAGTTTCTAAAATATAGAGAACTGGTACTTGTCTGTATTGTATTGGAGAATAACAAAGTGATTGCAGTTTCCCAGCTGTTGCTATGCTCTCTTGCATAGCTCTAATGCAGGGAAGCAAGGGAGAGTGCAGGGTCTTGTCATCTTCTGAAACTGCAGTATTACTTTCACTTATAGTTTGGAGTAAATTGTAATGAATATGTACTTAGACTTACTGAAGAGACCTGAATACTTAAATTTTTATTGCTCTTTTTGAAAGTGTAAAATATATTCAGTGTTATTATAAAGCAGTAAAACAGTTTCCAGTGACTCAGAAGTAGACCTTGTTCCCAAAAGAGTGTCTCAAATCATGCCTTTGTTCATTCCAGGAATATAACCCTCTGTTTAGTTAAAAAAAAAAAAAATTTAAAAAAAAAGTGGTGCCCTTAGAGGTAAGAATAGCAAACTGAGCTTGCAAACAAGTTCTGTATAACTGTAGTCTGTAGCATTGCATTCAGTGTGTGGTAACAGCCTGCTGCTATGAGCAGATTTGTATATTTATTACTTGTATTTTTTTCTTGCATTATGTTTTAGTATATTTTCTAGCACCTATGTTCTTACTTTGTTCAGTGGAGACAAGTTTACCGCAAGAGGAGTAAAGTATATGTATTTTCTTTTCAAAAATTTCGTGTTTAATAATGAGTGATTTTCCCTTCTCTTCAAGCTAATAAAATACTGGGAGGCATTCCTACCTGAAGCCAAAGCCATTGCCTAAAAGAATATTCCAAATGACAAGACACTCTGGATGTTTGTCCTGGATAAAACTAAATTCCACAGTGAAATCACTTTAAATCATCCAAATAAACCACTATATATTTTATGAAATAACATGTGGCTTTTTTTATATACTACAGCATTTTATTAACAAGCTGCATGTCCTGACCCTCTTTAAAGTGGACTGTGGCATGATGTTCTGCAATACATTGCTGAATTGAACACTATTGTGTCTTAATACTTGCACTAAAATGTGCACTGCAAGGCCAGAAAGCTGATATTTTTGTTCTTTACAATACAATGTTCTGTAGTAAGTTTACCTGATCTTTATGAAACAAATTTAATTTCATTGATTAATGTTCACTTAAACATTCCTGTACAAAATCATGTTTTTGTGATTACAATAATAAAGGGATGTACCTTGTGAAACATTAAACATTCTTGGTTTTGTGTCTGTAGATATTTACTGGTGTTCTTAGAAGTAGCATTTAGAAGAAACTGAGATTATATCAAAGACAGAAACAACAGTTACTAAAGCAAGCTGGAGATCATGTTAAAGATCCAGAAACAAATATTTGTGGTAAACTGTTCTGTTTTTTAATTCTGAATCGCCTTGGTACAGGTATTCTTTTTACCTAAAGTTATAACTGACTTGGTAAACTGTAATGTGTTAATACTTAAAGGGCCAAAAAACTGGTGCTTGGACAACAGACAGGCGTAAACTGAAATATCTTCCAAGTGTTTAACAAAGCTCTTGAACGGTTGAGATCACCTGTGTGGTCAACTAATGATGTCCTGCTGGACTGACAAATTTCATTGTCTTCAGCAGTCTCAGGATACAAAAAGAAAAAAAACTTGCAGTAATTCTGGTAATTGTAGAGGAAGAAAAGTAGGTAATTCAGCTGAGTGCAAGCTAGTTGCAAGGGCTAGCACACTACTTGCATTTTCTTGAGTAGAAGATAACATTTGCGGGGACTAGTTTTATCTTTTGTAATAAATCAGAACAGCTAAACATTGTTCTGCAATACAACATGAATGTAGGACATCCTGCCCTGTCATTTTAGTGACGTACTGAGCTTGTCAATGGCATCTATTAATATTAACAAATTTTAGACAAATATTAATCTTATAAAATGCAAGATAAGCTGTTCCTTTCAGCTAATCATAAGACTGTAGGATAAGCCCATGAATTTGTATTGTTTGTGGTCAAGAAATGCCCAATACTATTTCTAAACAGAATGGAAACCTAAATTCAGCTGGAAGATGGTACATTGATTTATGCAATTAAATTAGTGTAAACTTTTCGGATTAGTGTCTCCTGTTGTTTATGTACAGAGTTCTGTTGACTTCTAGGAATTTTTAAGGAAAGTAATATAGAAGCTGTTACTTTTTTAAAAAAAGCCCACACATTTATCAAGCCTTGAAGAAACATCTTTTTAAAAGGTCATCTGCTAAAATCTGAAGTTTTTAATATCTTGTGCATCACTGTTTAAGTGATTTAGCTTCTAACTGCTTTTTGAAAAGCTCAGATACATAACAGGTCTATGATAACTAACACTCTTAAGTGTTACTTTGGCTTGCTCAGTGCTCATGAAAATTGACAAACAGCCCAACATTAAACTTCAAATTTCTTGAAGTAAGAGTGAAAGTGGGTACTTCCACAATTAAAGACTCAGTTTGGACATGCAGAGTTCAAACTGGGTAATGATAAGTTTTCATGATCTTATTTTTCTTCAAAGTTTTTTATATAGCTTTCTTAGATCTTGACCTTTTTTTGTTGTTTTGGTTTGGTTTAGGGTTTTTTTGGGATTTTTTTGGGGGGGAGTTTTTTTGTTTGTTTTTGGGGTTTGGGTTGTTTTTTTTTCTTCTATCAGGATTAGAATTCAGTTGCATTATGTATAAGATTTCTTCTCTCTGTGATGACAGAATGAGAAATAGCTTTCAAGTTAGTCTCCTAGCGGGGATTAATGTGACTTTTTGTCTACACTAGACAACTGAAAGCAGGAATGAGTTCTGTAGGTTGTTTTATTTTTTTTAAACCAGAAGACTGCTGGAAAAGAAAGGGATAATAGCATTTCTGGAGTTCAGTGCCACAGAGGGTTGCTAATACAAAAATATTATAGTCTGCTGTTTTGCATCCCAAGATTAATGTGAACAGAAGACCCAGATCATCTGTGATACTTGGCTAACATAAAACTCCTTTTGTTTCAAAGAATCTGTTAATTTATTTTCCGTATATTCCCCTATGTTATGAAGATTGAAGGTTTGATTGTCTTTCCTAGTACGATTAACATCTGCATTAGCAGATGTCTCTCAAAGGAAGAGGATAGAGGTGTTGCTGAATTATTTTCTCTATGGAGCTCACTACAGGAGCTTGTACTAAATTTCCTTGAAATTCCAAGACAGTTTACCACTGAATAATCACTAGCATGAACAAAGTGAATGTTTGCAAAAGGGTGAGTTACATTTGGAATACTGTATAAAATTTAGACAAAGTGTGACTGAAGTCTAGTGTGGTTTTTCGGTTAAAATAAACTCCATAGATGTTTACAACGATTTTAAGTCATCCTCATTCATGTATCTGTCACGTTTGAATTAAAAATATATGAAGTGATATGGCTCAAATTGAAGATGTTGTTACCTCTTTCTTAAACTAATGTTCAGTCTACAGTAAGTCTCTGATTCTTTAGTCACCGTCTTTTTTAAAATGGAATACTCTGCTTCCCTATCAATTATTCCTTCTTTTACCTCTTCTAGGTTATTTCCCTCTGAATGCCTCATATGGGAGTTTGCGTTGTGGCATCTCAAGAGTTCATGCCCCAAATATGTCAGTTTCTTTCAAATTCTGGTGTAGTTGAGCTGCTGGCTAGTATATCTTGTGCATTTAAGTGAACAGCCAACATCCACTAAAATTATATGTACTGTGAAATGATTGTCTTAAAGAAAAACAAAAAGAAAAAAAAAAAACACTTTTTTTTTTTTTCCACTTAAGAGTAGAACAGGCTGTGTAATTTGTATCTCTGGCAAAGTATGAGTCCATTACAACCATGTGAGGAAATAAAAGTTCAATATTAAAACAGGTAAGGAGCTAAAGTTTAATGTTGTTCAAAATGATACTTGTAACATTATTTGTAGCGTAACTTGCTAAAGGGTTTCTTCCTTTTCGAAATCCTTGTCTTCCGTAGTTGTATGGGGAGTGAACTTGCTAGCAGATAAAAGAACTATAGATTTCACTGCTAAAACACTATTTTTTTTTCCAGCTCACTAAGGAAATTACTAATAGAGGGGATATAAAATAATCCAAATCTGTTTTCTGTCATTAAGAAAATCTGTCATTATGAAGAAGAATCTCAGAAGAGTATGCAAGGCACCTTAGGCAGAACCCTTCTAGCAGGATATTTGTAGGGAAAGTAGGGTAAAAGAAACATACAATGGAAATGGAAGTAGAAGGGCAAGAAGAGTCTCCTTGAGATGAACCATGTCGCTATGGCTTAGAGACATCAGGGTAAGAGTATGAGGAAGGAAGATAGCACAAATCATGAGAAAGGAAATGCTTTATCTTAGCCTCACATCTGATGTGGAACTTCCAGAGGAGGTCTCAGCAGGGTAGCAGAGCACTGCACCATATGAAAACCTGCAGTTATCTTATATTGTATTAATACATTGATTTTCCCTCCTCATCCCACCCACCTGTGTGCATGCACACACTCAAATGGTTCGGAAAACTACCTACTTACCATCTCCAAATATTGTGGCTGTTAGAAGTACTGAGGTTTTTATTTGGTTCTGTGAACTCATGTAGAAAACTGACTGACCTTTCTGAAGTTACGATTCAGCCTGCCTTCTATCCAGGTGGTCTTTTTTGTACTCAGTGGTTAATGAAAGTGCTTTGTGATGTTTCAGAAAGAACTATACCACTTTCCAAAAAAATGCAGCTAAATCTTTAGAGGAGTGAGGAAGATGTAAACCCCTAAAAAAGCAAATGCCGGTTTACTCAAAGGTTTATCAAGTATGTTTAATTTTGCTATTTTTTTAGGAGAACGGTATCTATAGGAGTACAGTGAGGTGCAAGTTTACTTAAAACCAGTCTTTCTGGTAGCAGCTGGAAAATTTGCAAACAGGTTGTGCTCTTATTAAGGGCTATCTCATTTTTTTTAATCTGGCCTCTTGTTTTGATGTGTACTTTACTTATCACTTTGATTAGAATTTTTATATGCATTTCTTTGCCTACTTCTGTTCTGGAAATTAGCCATTCAGAAAGTCCCTGAGTGATGAGGATTAGTGGAAACTTATCTTTCAGAGTTGCCTGTGCTCATTCCTTTTTCTCTCCCATCAGTCATTCTGCCACGGTGGATGCTGAATCCCCACCGATAGGAGGAATTGCTCAGTGACAGCTTTGGAAAAAAAAGCAAAACAAAAGTGGACAGTAAAAAAAGAGGTTTTGTTTGTTTACAAATATTTACTTCATTTTTAGATAGTCTGAAAATTTGATTGTGAAAATACCACATTCTTCTTCAACTATTTAAGTGTAGCATCCTTCACTGATTGGACCTGATTCTAAACTGATGATTCATTGTTTCTGTAATCATGGAAGAGTTAAGCTAGAGTCTAATGACAGGTAAGAGTTAAAAACTAGAATATATTTATTCATTTAGTGTATATTCCAAATCAAGTTAGCTTAAGAATATCACCAAAGATGCTGATACCTGTAATAAAAACTAGCGTTGAAGACCAACACCTGCAATTCCTAGAGGACCTTCTGGGGCCCACTCCACACTTGAGTTTGAAGGCTGCCTTTGTTACCAGTAGAACTCAACTCTTCCAGTTTTGCTTTTTCGATTACTAGCATGGTTTTAATAGATGTTATATACCTGTTCAAATCATGCTACATTTAAAACATATTCTCCTGGCTTTGTTGTTTGTGGGAATCATTGTATCATTTGTTCAACTAGCTTTCAAACCCAAGAATCCTGGATAGTTTTCAGCACACATTAATAGCATTTTATGAAGCAGTGTTTCTTAAATTTTTGCTCCTGAAGTATGGGACAGAAAGACAATCCATGGCCAGTCAGGCATGTGGAGATATCCCTTTTTTTTTTTTTTGATGTAACTTTAAAGATTAGCCAACTAATGATGATATATTGTACAAATTAAGTATTTAACATTCCAAAACATATTGACGTATTTGAGTTCAGTTTACCATGTAATCTTCTCTGTTCCTCTTGGCTGATGCATAGCCTAAAGTTCCATTATGTACTATTGAATTTGAAACCAGATTAATGTCTCAAACTTTTCTTTGTTAGTATGTTACATGATATTAGGGAGAAAAGTAGCTTTTTGAAATAATTGGTTGTTAGATTACAACTCTTCTACTGTCTTATCAGCATAAATGCATTTATGGCATAAATGGTGTCATTAGAACTGTCCATCCATTTTGTATTAGGGGGAGAACAAACTAAGTTTGAAGACTGGAGTCTTAACCAAAAACTAACAATAATGATAGCATGATAATTATTCTCCAGCATGCCCATATTTACCAGATTGATTAGACTGTTGTTGTATGTCCTGCCTTTCCTTGGAATTATTATAATGTATTTATTAGAGTATGCTTCAGGGGAATATGAGAGCCCTTATTCACTCCCTTTAGTCATCACTGTGTTTCAGGGACATGGTCCCTACAGTGAAAGCGCACAGGAACTGGAAACCTGTTCGCTCTTGTCACCAGTACCACAGGACACCACTAAGACTGTCCTGCTGGTCATCACCAGTTGAGGACCCTGGCACAGGAGCAACATTGTGCAGGAAAAAAAAACGTGCGAGCGCTATCTTGCTCTAATTTCAGGTAGTGTTTTATTTATAGTTGTTACTTTGCTTTAGTTTAGCCAAGTGAACTGGTCTTACTTTTAGTTCTTTTAGTCAAAAGCCACCTATTTTGAATTGAATTCTGAATTCTTCAGATCACAAGTCTTTGCTTAAATCAAAGTATAAGACAAAGAAGTGGAAGGAAAGAGAGCATGTAACTTTTCTTCTGATGTTACTAGTCTAGAAGTAAGCAAGTCAGTTATCAGAAGTTCTTTCAAAAAGCTGATTTCAGCAGCACTGAGATAGCATAACCACATCGGTCAAGTAAAAGTAATTGTTTTCTGTCCATTTTTGAGGTTTGGTTTTGTACTTTTGCTTATGCAAAATCAGACCCTCCATACACATGAATTTATAGCAATAGCTACTCTCACTAATAGATGGTGTTGCACATCTTGCCCACTTAGCCTCTGAGACTCTCCAGCATTCGTAGAGCCTTACAATGTGAGTTTTAAGTTACTGCCATCTAATACAGTTGCCATTTCGCAGTGCTTCCAAATGGTTTGAAGCTTGGCATTAGCAAATACGTGGAGGTGGGAGTGTTACCCTGCGCAACAGCATTACCTTCTAAGTTCATCTAGTATTCCACTTACGTTTCCGCCTCCATGTCTTTTTAAGTCTTCAACACAGCTGCTTATTTTTGGGAATAAGAAATTTTATTTAATTTCCCCAATGACTAGAAATCGTTTGCACTTTTCTGAGATGGTCTGGGTTGCTCTAGTAAATAATGAAGTCAAGAGGCAGCTTTTCAAGAATAGCTACAATACGGGCAACTTCCCTCAGTGCTGAACTATTATTTTTCCCTCAATTTCATGTATCAGTTCACAATAGACATTATGAAAGGTACTATATTTGTACAGCTATTGGGAGTTTGTTGACCAAGCATCCAGAGGAAGGGGCTTGAGCCGTGTGAATTTAGGACTAGATAAATTAATCCCTTTGGAAGTTAATCTTTTTTTCTTCCCGTTTTCCTGCGCTC
>WUAM01000179.1:8302309-8324269 GCA_024336885.1 Actenoides hombroni | reverse complement strand
CTCTCTCCTCCCCTTTCTTTTCCCTCTCTCTTCCCCCTCTCTCTTCCCCCTCTCTTTTCCCCCTCTCTTCTCCCCCTCTCTTCTCCCCCTCTCTTCTCTCTCCTCTCTTCTCTCTTCTCTCTTTCATTTTCTTTTCCTTCCTTTCTTCCTGTGAATGTTATGGCAGTTATTACTCTTTTTTAATTCAGTGGTCAGAATAATACCACTAGTGCAAAACTTTCCTAACTGCCTTGGTGCTTAAATAATAAATTTTTTTAACTGAAACAGAAAATGCACTTTCTTTAGTTTTGAAGTGTATTTGGTGGCTGGGAATGAACTGGTAACACGCTGCACATTCAAAACTATTTTTTGGAGTTCACCAACTAAATTGCCAAAAATTGCTCATTTTAAAGGAGGTAAAAACCTGCTTATAGCAATCACAGATATAACTGTTATCTGTTATGGGCTAAGAAATTAATGCACCATTTCTCAAATGAGTTTTTACAGTAACAAGATAGCTGTATCACACTTCTGAGTGAAAAGCTCATGAACTTGCCTACATGGTTATTTCCAACCTCTACTCTTCTAAAAAGTTCCCAAAGTTGTTGCTTGTAAAAGTGGAAAATGGACCTGATAAAAATGTTTAGTCTGCAGGGCTATGTTTTATTTATCATATCACAAAAGAACAATGTTTTGTTGCATCATGGTCAAAATAGAAGCGACCTTGCTTGTTCATGAGTGCTCAAAGCCTAGAGATAAGAGGCAAAATAATAGAGTACAATGGAAAGAGTGTAGTGTAATTATTTGTGCCTTGTCAAGTGAAGCCCTCTCAGGCCCCAAGTGATTCAAATCTGGGAACTCTGCACAATTCTGTACACTAACTGTAGCCAGCATCAGAGAAATCTCTCCCTGCTTCTCCGACAGTACTGAAATTGCATCAGTTTGTCATGCACTGAGCATGCCAGCTTCACACAATATCATTTGCTTGCAAATGGGCCTGGCCCCAACGCCCTGAGACACATTCTTTGGTATCTGACTCTTGGCCTGTGATTTGTCATGTCTCTAGTGCTATCGGCGTAAAGTAATTTTAATAGATTCTGATGGTTTGCTTGTGGAAGGTAAAGAATGCACTACAGATTGTGTCAGGTAGCTTTCTGTGGCATGTAGCATGGTAGAGGCACTCATGATGGTGATAGCCAAACAAAGAGTATGGAGAAATGAGAACCCTATTTTGAGTGGTATTTAACGCTCCCCTTCTCAACACCCTGCTGTGGACATCCTTGCTAACTCAGCAGGTTCAGGAACCTAGCGGCCCAACAAAGCAGTGGTGTCTCTGCTTAAGAGTTGGTTACAGATGGAACATACAGCCAAAAATAGGTGGCTTTGTTTCTCTCTATTCAAAAAGAGAAGTGTGTAAGATGTGTAAAAATGTTAATTAATTTCCAGGGACTAAACTGTATATATATTTTTCTTGGTGTTTAACTCTTGTTAATTTTTTTGAGTTTTAGTACTTTCTAAATAAAATCACTGGAATTTTTTAGTGAGTATGTTCTTTAGTACTGTAAGGGGAAAAAAAAAGCTTATACAATTTATATTGAAATGCGTCTTGTATAAAATTACATATACATTGCCTACCATATAGATTTCTGAAGAATTTCTTCATAGATTTTAATTGCAATAGTTATTTGACTATTAATGGATTACTAAATCTTTGGAATAGTTTTCTTGCATTATGAAGTAAGTATGCAGCATTTTTTTACTCTTCCTTTGACACCACTGAGATGAGATTATTTTGTCATTGACAACTCTGATCTTTGCATCATTTTTTTCAGCTGACTTCCTTAATTGATTGCTACTTTGGTGTTGGAGCCTGCAGCATAGCTCTCCAGAATGCTGCTGACACCAGTCGATTAATGTGAAGGTGTTAATGTTAGTGATTTCATCTAAGGAACACTCAAAACCATGTCAGTAATCTGTTCTTAAAAAACTGCCAGATCATTGAATTTTGTTAGTTTGAGCATGTTAGTTTGGGTTAACAAGGATTTCTCTGGAGAGACAAAAAAAAATTAAAAAAATCTTATGAATCCTGTGGGAAGAACAGATTTTTATTCAATTGTACATTAGTATAGCATACATGCACATGCCTTAATATTTAACAGACTGTTTTAAAATATGTTCTTATTAATATTTATGATATCTCTGAGGAATTTATAAAAATGCTTGAGCACAAACTATTTCTTTTTAGTTTTACCTGGGGAATTTCTGACAGCAGTGTAACTCTGAGGACCCCGCTAGCAAGTCTGTGCAAACCTTTCTGCTTTCTTTCCCACTGTACCTTCCACATTTGCTTAGCAGTTTTGCATAGCAAAGCAAAATTTTAAAGCCTGTATTTTTTCCTTTTCTGTTCTAAATTTATTCAGAAAAATACTGTTATACAGTTCCTCAGAGAAATTCTGGGTAAGGATCAGAGCTTGGTGTTCAATATTGCACATAAAAAGAAAGAAGGAAAGTTTCTTTTTAAGCTTGATGCAGACCAAGTTTTGAAAGTATGTTTTGCTTTTATTTCTGGGTGGAGGTTTTTGTAGAATGACTTCTTAAAACAATGTAGATTTTTGCAGTGTGCTAGCTAATGTGTATGTTATTTATGCATCAGTAAAACAGCCTTGCCTCATTTCCTAGTTAAAAGCTCTGGTTGGCTTTGGAAAGTACAAGTTAGTTGAATCTAGTGAGCACACTGTTAACACAAATTTTGTTTGTACTGAAGACAATCTAAATCAGTTGCCACAAGCAAACATCAAAACTAACTAAATATTTTAGTCAGTGTAATTTTCTTATATTCAGATAGAGGCAGAACATAGATATGCTTGCTCACACATGTGTTTGTACATATGTGGCCGCAGATATGCAGAAGGACATGCATGTGTCAACAATGGAAGGATTTATTGGGTTGTATTGCAGAGGGCTCTGTTTGAGGTCCTGTGTGATTTAATGGTTTGAGGTTGGTGTCTTAATGACGTGAGTGATAGAATAAGAGTGCCCTTATTTAAATTTGCCATCAACACCAAGGTGGAAGTGACTGTGAACATGCTGGATAACAAGACTATGATTAAAACTAATTTCATTGTATTGAAAAGATTATTTTAAAAAGGATAATGGAGTACTAATTCATTAGGAACTGGTGCCACATGTTGTATTTACCAAAAATAATCAGTAGCGTGGAGTAAGATCCAAAACATTTGGTAACAGGTATTCCTGAAAGGATCTGGTGCTTATCTTGCATCGCAGTATGCCATGTCACAGAGGTGCAGTTGTAGAAAAGGCAAATGCAAAGCTAGAGTTTCTAAAGATGAATGTAAAAAAAAGAGGTCAGTGACAAGGAGAGCATATTAAGCATGGAGTACCATGTCCAATTTCAGGTACTGCATTCTAGGAAACATGCAGTGTATGGGAAAGAGTGTCCACAGGAGAAGGCAATGTAGGAGGAAATACGATGTGTTACACTTCCTTCTAGATCTCTGATCAGTGTGAAGAATTAAAAACACCAGGGGCTGTTTAGACTGAAAAGAAAACACTGAGCAGGAACATCATAACAAAACAGCCATAAAAGGCTGATGAAAAAAGGAAAGAGGCAGTCTGACTGGGGATGCTGCAGTCCTGTGCTGTGCAATTTCCTGTCGTATCCATCAGAAGTGAGAAAGACTAATTGTGAAATGGTGCTGAATAGTAAAGATACTGCAACACCAGAACACCCTTCAGGAGCAGAGTATGGAAACTCCATCTCTGCGAGGCTTAGATGTTTCTGCTAAGAGTAAGAATTATAGTTGGCCCCACCCAGAGTCATCAGGATGAGACAGATAACTCCCAGAAATACAGAGTGAGAATAGACCTGAGGTCTTTCAGTATTGGGAGCTAATATGCAGAAAACCCATGTAAGCAAATTGTGTGGATGTTCTGAAGCCCAGCTGGCCCAGCAAAGTCTTCCTCAATCTTCTTTTTGTGATCCTCCCTTCACATCTGTCAATTGTCCTTTGCATTATTTCAAAAATTTTGCCTATGTCCATCCCTTACCATCCCCTAATCTGTTATCACTTACAAATTCTGTGGCTTTCTAAAACTTCTGAGAGTTCACCCAAAGTAGCTCTGTTCTAGAAACTGCAGGAGCAATGAAGGGAGACAGCATCTCCCTCTATAAGCTGGTAAGGAAACTGCAAAGAAGATTTAACTTTGATTACTGATTAACATCCTTATGGGTGGTTTTAACCTGAGAGCTCAGTGCATGCATGACTGCCCAGCCACTAGCGGTGGGCAGCAGAAACAAGATGCTGTGAGAGGATACTCTGAGAAGGAGCTGAGTATGGAAATCCCAGTCAGCCAAATATGCCCTTACAACCATGCAGTCACAGCATGCCTTTGCACTTCTATATGGAGATCGAGGCTTTGAAATAAAAGTGCTGTAGTTTGATCAGAGCAGCCTACTGATGTGGTAGTTACATCTGGTACTGAAACTGGCTGGGCAATAGCTTTGGTATTGCCTTACTTTCTGCTACCACAGAAGGGGAGCTGGGGTTTCTAATATATTGACTTAGGGCCTTTCACTTTGTATAAACAGCTGGGAAATGTAAAAAGTCCCTTTTCCTAGAATCATAGAATGGTTTGGGTTGGAAGGGACCTTTAAAATTATCTAGTCCAAACCCTTGCCATGGACAGGGACATCCTTCAGTAAATCACGTTGCTGATTAGGTCCAACCTGGCTTCTAGCACTTTCACTGAAGGGATATCTGCAACATCTCTTGGCTATCCATACTAGTGTCTGGGCAACCTATTTTAGTGTCTCACCACCCTCATCATAAAAAAACTCTTCCTTATATCCAATATGGATCTTCCCTCCTTTAGTTTCAAACCATTGTCTCTTGCACTGTCACTACTGGCCTTGGTCAAAAGACTCTCTACATCTGTCTTATAGGCCACCGTTACATACTGAAAGGCCCCAGGAAGGTCTTCCTGAAACCTTCTCATCTCCAGGCTGAATAACCCTCAGCCTTTCCTCATAGCAGAGGTGTTCCAGCCCTCTGATCATTATTGTGACCCTCCTGTGGACCTGCTCCAACAGGTCCAGGTCTTCATTGTGCTGAGAACACCAGACTAGACACTGTACACCATCTGAGGTCTCACCAGAGCAGGGGGGCAGAATCACCTCGCTCGGCCTGCTGACCATGCTTGTTTTGATGGAGCCCAGACTACAGTTGTCATTCTGGTCTGTGAGCACACACTGCTGGTTGATGTCCAGCTTTTCATCCACTTATAACCCCAAGTCCTTCTCCACCTGGCTGCTCTCAATCCCTTCATCCACCAGCCTGTATTGATACAGGGAGTTGCCCCAACCCAGGTGAAGGACTTGGCCTTGTGAAACTTCATGAGGTTTGCATGGACCCACCTCTCAAGCCTGTCAAGGTCCCTCAGGATGACATCACTCAAATGAATCAACTGCAACACTCAGCTTGGCGTTTGGTTCAGTTCTGTGCTTAGATGGCACTTGCAAGGCCTGGGGTCAAACATGAGCAAGACAACCAGCCACAACAATGCTAGAATTCTTGCTTGCTGAATAGTGCCAAGATCTTCAGAAATAAGTTTTTATTTATCTCTTGAGGCATTAAGCTCAAGGGATTGATTAAGTTTTACATGGGCAGCATTATTTCTTAAATTCTTGGGCTTTGCAGTGCTTGACTTTCAACCTCAGTATTCTTTTATTGTATTTTTTTAACATAGTAATGTCTAAATTTGTATTTTTACAGTGGGTGTTGCAGTACTCAGTATTTCAGTGAAAACAATAGCAAAGTTCATTGTATAGTTTGAACAAAAAAAAAAAAACGGACTTCTTAAATGTTTTATAGCATGTCACTGTTTTGGGGTTTTTTGTTGTTGTTGTTTTGTTTTGTTTTGTTTTATTTTCTCCTTTGTGTAACATTTTAAATATTTAAATATAGCTCCCAAAAATAAAATCTCTATAAAATGTTGAGCTCCTGTTGAAGGCTCTAGGGATTTGCTGTGCTAAGTTAGAACTGGTTGAATGCATTTTAAAAATAACTTTTGGCTGTAATTGTTTGCTACAACAACTTTGATTACTGGTCAGAAATAAGAGGCAGGGTGTAGGCCAGCCTGTTTGGTGACCACTGAGAAGTTCCAAGGTCCAGGTTCTGCCTCTGGGTTCCAGCTACTCTGAGCAGCTGGGATGAGGGACAATCTTTGTAAGCTCCCAGTATGAGCACGTATTGAGCAACACTGGACTGACTTGGTTTAGACACAGTGGAAACTTGCATTGACTACGGAATATTCCTGTTAATTTGCAGCTATTTTGAAGTAGAGAGAGAAGAGTGGATTTCTATTTCTGTTGCTTAAGCTTTATAAGCAAAGTTTTTCCTTCAGGAGTGGGAATTAGCACTGCTTTCTCTTACTCAATTCTTGGAATTAATCCTGGCTGAAATTAATTCAGAAGGCAAATTGTTGTTTTGTTGGTCAGTCTCCTGCTCACTTTATGCCCTAATCATATGTGTGCTATTAAAAAGCCCAATGATCAAAGAAATGCACGTAGAGTCCACACTTAGCATAAGCTTTACTGTCTTCCTAGTTGTTGCTGATCCTAGTTGGGTACTGATTTGACATGTAAGTGTGCGAGGGTGTGTGTGTCTGATGTGTATATTTAAAAAAAAAAAAAGAGAACAGTCAGCACTTCAAATCAACAGCCGCGTTCTTCTTTTATTAATCTGTAAGTGTACTCATATTAGTGTTAAGACCTTGAACTGGCTCTCCTACTACATTACTTGTTTAAATTAATGAAATTGGTAATAAAGGTCATAAAGTGTGTTACCTGGCTTATTAGTTAATTGTGGATTAAAGCAAACAGTAGTTAGACAAATAATTAGATACTTTTGTGACCTTGCTTTTCATGTATAAAATAAAAGAGTAGCAAGTACAGTCTGATTCATGGGGTCTTATTTCATAACTGTTCTTCATGTTCAATTGGAAAAGTACAGCAAGTGTACATTTTTCTCATTTAAAACCTCTAGTAGACTGCAGTTGGTTTGCCCTGCATGTTTTTTTAAGAATTTTTTTGGAAAAAAATTGAAACTTTTCATAATAATGTAACTCTCAGCTATAGATGTGTGTATAGTTATCATTCACTTGATTATTTTGTTACCTGCAATAACAAGAAGAATTACTGTTTTAAAGTCTATAGAAACCACTGGAGTGTGTTTGCCTGTACTGAGTATTAGTCATTCTGTAATGTGGATAGGGTGTGAGTGCTCTTTATCTGAGGATTGTCCATATAAGTTAGCTCAGGTTCACCCTTGGAGTGATGCAGTTTGTCAATTTTATCTTTGCTGGGGGTCCCTAGCAGACCAGTAGGGGTCACTCTATGCATTGAATTTAGGAAATATGTTCATCATTTTAATTACTTTTTTTAATTGCATATGCTAGCACACTTGAAAGTAATACATAACTAGAGAATAATTGTACTTGTTATTTATTATATTATTCTACTGTGTCTGAGTTGGGAGAATCTGTACAAAACATACATAACAGTTGCCATTTTATAAGCAAAGTATGGATACGTCAGAGACTGGATGTCTGATGATAAGTTTCATGAGGGTCTGACTTTGAGAGAGTCTTCACAGCTTGCTGAAAAATGGTGTGCTGAAAAGAAAGTGGTTGTAGTTGGACCTGTGTATTTCCATTTCAACAATGAAAGAGGCTGGAAGGTCAGGTGTGGCAGGTTGGTGGGTCATGTAAATGCTTTAGTAACATTTTCTTAGATTTCACTCAAAATATTCTGCTCTTCTATTTTGAGCAGTTAATTATGCAACTAGTTGATAATCAATGTGATCACTCTGAACCAATATATAAAGATACATCTGTTCCCAGTTTTACCGTAGTGTTGTAAAGTATCTTTTCCTCTTGCCCTTCCCTAAAATCTATGTCTTAGGTTGTGAAATCTTTTCTACATAAGGTTGAAGAAAGATGAACAGACATAAACATCTTAATCCTTTCTTAAATGGGGCACTTATCCAGTTTTAAATTAAATATGGAGGCTGAGATTTTTTATTTGTAATACTTTCTTTACTCAAATTCCTTAATAAGGGATGCATCACATGTGATTAGGTGGAACTAGCTGTGCTGTTTTTCTTCATATCCTTCCCATGATCTCTTCCACACTTACTACAGTAGTTTCTGTGCATGTGTTATTCTGTGCCACAGTTGTGCTCACATATGGATCTTGAGCCTTGTTTCAAAATATTTTGAAGCCATGGAGAATCTTCAGTGTAAGTGGTCTGTGGAGAAAGCCCTCTTTTGAGGAAAAAACCACAGTTCTGTGCCCCAACTGACATCCAGAGAATTCAGTTTCTGATTCAGGCAAGTCTCAGTGGTCTGGTAGTTTGCTTTAGAAAACCATGGAGAACCATGTGGAGTCAGTGAAACTGAAACATAGAGTAAGAACGTATTTATAATCTCATAGTCTTCACTTCAGAGGCTGCCTGTAAGGATAAAGTGATTAATTTCTGTTATACTGGTACAACAGCAGATGGGAGGAGAAAGAGGTGATAGCAAGATAGCAGGCAGCAGCGTTGCTTGCTTTTCTGTGTCTGATGAGATTTGCTTAATTTGATTGATCAGCAGTATCTGAAAACTTGTGCTGACCACTTCTGGACACATTACATTCTGACAGAAGAACCAAAGACCTGTGTAAACATGTGTCTTTCTCCCCCTTTTAAGTGAATGTGTTGAAATTCTAGTTATATGGATAATTTGTGCATTATAATAAAGAGTATCTTTGTTTCTTATTTTTCTTAACTGTCATCTTTTTACCAAGAGTTCTATTGCATAGGAGAGAGAGAACGATGGAGAAACAAGTAGTGGAAAAAAGTAACAATCTTTTCCTTGTATTCTCACTTTATAAAACTGATATTTTGATGAAGTAGTGTAAAAAGTAGTATCTTACAAGCAAAGAAAGGTCTTCACATGCTTATGATATGTATTTGATTGGAATAGAATAACAAATTTAGTAATCCTGTAACAAAAAGCTATGAGCATCTTTTCAGCAAATGTTACTTGAATAAGCAAAATTACTTCAGATTCAGTGTAAGTATTTCTTAGTGTAGCAACAGACTATTTGTTTTTCCTTCTGATGATTGCTCTCTGCATTTGCGGTGAAGTCATTGTAGCTTAAGTAAATCACAGCTTCTCTTGATTATCTCTGCCCCCAGGTGTACTGGTTGTTCTGGTCATCTAAGCCTCACCTATTTGAACATTTTTATATGTACTCTTTTTCTTCAAAACTATGTTTGAAACAAAACTTGCTCTCCTTTTCATTTCAAATACATTATTATCAAACATTATTATAAGACACTATGACCTCATTAATGTTTATAACTATGTAAAGGGTGGTGAGTATCAGGAGGATGGAACCAGGCTCTTCTCAGTGACGTCCAATGATAGGACAAGGGGCAATAGGTGCAAGCTGGAACACAGGAGGTTCCATGTAAATGTAAAGAGAAACTTTTTCACAGTGAGGGTGACAGAGCACTGCAGAGTTGCCACAGATCCTCATTGTGGGACCCTTTTGAATGATGTGACTTCAGTGCAAAGACAAACCACTGTTCAAAGGAGCCCTCTTAAGTGGTGTGTTTTCCAATGGAAATTTCTGATTATGTGATGCAGATTATAGTGTCTCATGCTTTGGGATTCAAGATAGCTGAGAGAAAACTGTAAATTATTGCTAGTTAGTAAACATCATGTTTGTGATTACATGCATTTGTTTTTCCTAGTCCTTCAGGATTCTTTTAAAAAATGTTAGGTTCTTGGTTTAAGACAACAGCCTATGGCATTAACATCTATAGTTATCCACTAACAAAGAAAAATGCCTGTAATGCATAATGAATCCAAATATTAGTTTTTCTTTTGACTTTGACTTTAACTCCATTGAGTTTATCTAGCAGAACAGAAAAGTCATTGCTTCAGCCTAGTGTGCCTGTCTAGAAAGAAGCGATGATACTGCTACAGGCATGCTTTGAGCAATGGCTTGGGCATTTACCCAGTTCATATATCCCTGTCATAAAGAGTCAGTTTCTGTTCTTTTGAAGTGAGATGCAGTGATGTAGGCTTTCTGTGAATTATTCACAGGAAAGAAAAAGTCTTCTGTCCCTTCTAAAACAGAAAGAAATGCCTGTGATGTATGTTTTCCTGTAATGAAATAGAATAATATTAAAATAATGAGCTAAATACGAGGAGGTGATTTAGATTATTGCATGCTGCACTTAAGATCTGCTTTAGGAAAATAAAAGCTGAATCCAAAAGGAATTAAGTAGTAATGTTATCAGATGTGAAAGTCATTTTATGTTATCTAAAGACTGAAAGAGCCAAGTGTATTTATTGTAATTCTCTTTCAAATTCTGCACATCCTCTGTGCATCCATGTGTCAGCAGCAGCCTGTCATACAGTCACTGTTTCCAGTCCTCTTAGCTTCTGTTCTGTTACAGTGGAAATGTATGGCTTCTTGCTCTTCCTGAGAGAACTGCAAGGTATGTCCAGCAAAATTTGGGAATGATTAATACTGAACACTGTATCCTTGATTTTTCAGGGAGACTCAAAATAGATTAACTTCATTGAATGAAAAGACATGTGTCTTGTCATTTGAATAGATACTTCTTATGTCAAATAAAGCAAACAGCTCTGGATCCATGGTTAATTTCAAAGTAGGTTCACTTGGGTTTTTTGGTTGTGGTTTTTGTTTTTTTTTCATAAATGGTTATGAATTGCTGCCATCATCAGTATCAGTGTCAAGGCTTTGAGCCCAGATATGTATGCATATCAGACAACTGAGATGAAGAGAATTTCCTGTTTTCTGTATAAGCACACAATACAAAAACCAGACTTGGAAAGGAAAAAATGTAATTTGTCTGTGACTTCTTGTCTAGAGATGTTCTTCATGATAATTTTGAGTTCTTATGAGTAAAAACTTATGTAGTGAAGGATTTTATGGCAGAAGGCAGAACACTTCTTTGTTTTCTTTGTTTGAAAAAAAGTCAATGCTAAAATAAGTTTTTTAAACATATAAAATAGCATCCTATCTATATTGTCCATTGTCTGGAGTACTTCCTCTTCCCACTAACTTCAAGAAGATTATAGAGTTTGCTTTTCAGACATTTGGCATCACATACGTTGAATATGTGACTGTTTCTTTATTTTTCAATTCTCCTTAGATCTGTATATATTAAATATGCACGTTTCTGTGTATGTGCAAACAAATGCTGCCAGCTAACTATAGTATCTGAGATGACACAGTTTCAATTAGATGTATGGTGAGCTAGCAGTGGAAAAATTTTAAATATATGTTTCAAAGCCATTTGGTAAGTTTAAGTCCTTTGTTTCATTTTTCTGAATCATTGTAAATATTGGCTTGTAGGCTGAAATTTTCCATCAGAAGTAATTAGTGTACATTAAAATTCTTCTTAAGTTCCAGTGAGATCAGTTCATCTGCTCCTGAGAAAACAGACAAAAGGGAAAGTGTTTTGCCAGGGTTAATAACATAGATTCACTCTTGTAACTGTTTTGCTGCGTCTTTTTTTTTTTTTTTTTTTTTTTCCCCCTTTTTCTTTTGGGTAGAAGTTGGGAAGTTTTTTTAGAGTAGGAAAAGTAATTGCTCCCTACTTGAAACTTGATCCAAACTTAGCCAGATGAACTCTGAAAATCTTAGTTTACCCCAAGATTTTTTTTACGGTCTGAAGGCAAAAGTTTTTGTGATTTGTTTTTGCAGCAGTTGCATTACAAGAACACCAAGAGAAGAACAAGGTACTTCTTACAGTTATTCTTTTTGTCTCAAAGAAGTTTCAGTGATTGAACAGAAAATATCAAGACTGCCTACGTGTTTTTCCTTTGTTGGTAGTAAGTTGTATATAGGGTATTCCGTGTTGTTTCTAGTGAGAAATAGCAGGAGATGTACTCTGCTTGTTTAAGACATTATTCACTTGCATTTCTCTGTTATTTTTAAAGCTTGGATTTTTCTAGCTATGTAAATAAATAGCTTCTGGTCTCATGCTGCTTGTCTAACTCAAGGGATGGAAAATGCCTTTTCGCAGAACGGAGTCTTTTAGCTCTTTCTCCTTGAAATGGAAGAGTTTTTCTGAGTGTCTGAGGTGGCCAATGGTTTGTTTTGAATCTGAAAACCGATTTCAGTTATAAGTAGTTAACCTGAAAGCAAGGCTTAACTTAGAAAGGCTGTGGAACACTGATTGCTAAGAGTGACTTTTAGACCACCTTTTTTTGGCATCTTTTCCCCCCTCTGGACTTTTTTCTTTGAAGCAAAGACCCACTGCTTCTGTCTACTGTAACTTCTATAATGGAAATCAAGCTCTTCTGAGATCTGTGCTATTATCAGCACACCCCTAGAAGTTTTTGATTTCAAATTATTCAGGTTATTGTAACATAATAGCTTTTTTCAAATCACTGCAGTTTACTTTGTGCTAAAACTGCTTTGACTTTTGCAGTTAGACTGCTAGTGCAAACATAGATTCTGTAAGGAACGGTTGTATACTGTAATTATATCCTTACAGGTGACTGTGTGAAAAATAAGTTTACATGGACATAACAGAAAGAATAAAGTAAAAAAAAAACAAAACAAAACAAAAGGAATTTCATGTTTTCACTGCAGGACAGTTTGTATGGAGAGCTTCTGCCCAAGAACTCTTCAGCATTTAAATCAATACAGTTTGAAAGACTCTCGTGCAAGTTGATATAATAACCTCTGAAATACTAATGATCAGTTACCTCTTCCATTGGGAAACTGTACCAGTCCCAAGCATAAAAATGGTCATTTAAAATGTCTTTACTAAGCAGCACAGAATTCTTCAGAACTAAGTCTTGAGTAGATCTGGCTCCCTAAATGGTAATTCCATCTTTTTTTAAAAGGTCAGCTCAATTAGATTTTGGCAAGATTGAGTCTTCAGTGTCTCTTAGTATATTCATCAGGACACATTGGCTGGTAGTTTGCAAGTGTTCATGAGCAAAGCAGGTTAGTAATACATTGGTACCACTACAAATAGATTGTCCTCATCACCCCATAGACAAAACACTCATGAGAACCGTGCAATTCTTTAAGCACTAGTGGCATGATATAATGAAGTTGTATTCCATTAAGCACTTGTATACAAGGGAGCAAAATGTCATCACCTGAGTGTGGCTGCATTTCTGTGATACAACCTCATCTGTTCCATCAACTAGTTTTGCTCTGATCAATAAGCAGTTTTCTGTGGCCTTTCACTACTGTCAGATGTCATTGAATGATGTAAATACACGTCAGAAACTAGAAACTTGACAGCTCACCTAGACTAAAGAGAGAAGTGTGGAAGGGGGTGTACTGATCAGATAGACAGAAATGACAGCTTATGTCTGCTGTGTACAAATGATTTGATATTGCTACAGACAAGATTTTTCATTTTCCATAAACATGCAACAAAATGACTGTGGCTTGTACAAGTCAAATCACTCAAAAAGACTGAAGAGGAAAAAAAAAATGTTTTTTTTTTTTATTACAGGACAGCACTGAACAAAATGTTTTAAATGGCCCACTTATAAGTTGCTTCTTTTTTTATTTTTGCCTTTTGATACTAAATCCTGGGTCCTACTTGCTGTTAAAATGAAAGAAGATTAAATAAATATTGAAAATGTTGTAGGCAGCATACAATGGGTAAAATGTCTATTCATGCTAACATACTCTTTCAAAGCATCAGAGAATTCACTTCAGTATGTGACCGCAGAATCAAGAAGTGGAAGAGTTTTGTTTGGTTGGGCTTTTTTTTTTCAGTTGTGAAAAAGCTTAAAAAAGCTTTCAAAGTTGACAATAGGGGTGTAAAGAAAAAAATACTTAAATTGCACAGTGGGGAATTATAGCTGAAACATACAATATTTTTCTCATTTTAATTTTTTTTGTTATATTTCATTATTCCAATAAGGATCAACTGCCATAGGAGTTAGTACAAAGAGGAGAGAGCTTAGTACTATTTAGTATTTCACTTACAGTTGCTGTATTATGGGTCTTACACTGTGAAACAAACTCCTGCTTCAGTTTTACCATGAGGATTTTATAACATAAGTTCCAGACCACAGTTCTCTGTGAGGAGGGGAAATTTCTGTAATAGATGGTTGGGGATAAATAAACATTTAAGCTGTTTGAAGAGGAGCATGGTATCTGGCTTTTCATCTTCAGAGTTGGCTTAATCCTTCCTATGCAGCATAGAACTCTTTACTATATTTGCTACCACATAAGAAGAAAAACATGGACATTGTAATTTTGAAGAAAAAGTAAATACATTAGTAAAATGAACTCTTGTTTCTAAAATAACCTGTGGTTTTAGTAATCTAAAGTAAGACCTGCTGATGCACTAACAGAAAGATCTGTACTCTAGCCTCCTTGTAATAACAATACCTCTGATACCAGGTTGTCCTCTCTGGGACACTGGCAAAACTGCCAGATAAAAAAACCAGATAAAGGTGTTATCTTTGGTGGTGTGTGCATGTGTATACAGGTCTGTAATGAAGCTACCTATCTCTCATATCTAGTTGAGTCTTTGCTACATTAATAATACTATAATGTTTTGTGTTCTTGTCCATTACCCTAAAGCATGATCTGTATGAAGAAAAGTTCGAGAGCCCTCAAATTCAGTACCGTGCTTCTGCTGTGGCAAGCTTTGGCTTTGTGCTGTGTGGCCAGTGCTTATGTACTATAGATGTGCTTACCACTTGTCACTCACTATATTGCCCATGTGTACCAAGATATCTCAGCTGAAAGACCTGTCTCAGAGTAGGAGCCACATTCCATTTGACATCTGGAGTCCTCAGTTTGGGCTCTCAGGTTACTGTCACCTCTACATCTCTTAAGGGTTTTCCCACAGGGCTTTCAAACAATAGCTGTCCTCAGCTGGAAAACTTAGATAAGGTTTCCTGAGAGGGTCATGAATTTTGGTTGAGAATAGCTAAGCAAAATCACTCTAAATTAACTGTATTCCCTGTTTTCTCAGACATCAGGTCTTACCTCTACCTTTCCTTTATATAGGAAAATTACATATAATTATTTGGTGCAACCTATCTTTGAGTTAGACACAAGGAATGGCTAGGTGCTTATCTGCCATTATACATTTATAATAAGTACAATGCAAGGTAAAATAGGTGATGCTAAGTGATTAACTGCTGTTCTGCTAGCATACTTGAATTAATTTACTGCATATGATGAACTACTGAAAGGGAGGCTGCTGAAAAATTCTGCATAGTCTGATATTTATTTTAAATAAAAAATTATTTTGAGTTGATTTGGATTATGAACTCAGTTAGAGCCAGTATTGTTGCCTTGTAAGTGACAAATAACGTCACTTTTTCTCATACATAAAATGACCAAAATTTCTTTACAGCAATATTAGTGTATGTAGACTAATTGCCAGAAACCCAGAGTGGTGTCAAGGTGTAGCAGTTAAGTGTGACTTCTGTTACTGACTTTATTCTGTCCAGGATATTACCTATGCTTTTTTGAGGGAGAAAGGGAGATGACTGACTTACGGCACGGAGCAAATCATTACACAGAAGGAAAATATTCTAGCTGCAGTCTTCCTCTTCTGGACTCAAGTTATCTTTTGAATGGTTATTGAAATTCTCTAGAAGCTAACAAGAGGGCTGTGCTGCAACATAGTGCTTTCCTGTTCTTTATGATACTTTTTAGGTTTAGAACAATCTACCGCCTATTTTCTACCATTTTGTTGGGGTTTTTTTACATAATCACCTTTATTTGAATACTTGATTGCTAGTACTAGCAAGTGAGATTAGATATCTCATAGTCCAATATAACCCCTCCAAATACTGTAACCTCCAGAATATTTTGGAAATCTCCAGATGAAGAAGGTAAAAAGCTACTTTCTCATTGTTCACAATCCCATTCTTGATTTGATAATTTAAAAAATCTTTCTAAAGTTATTTCTGCAATAGTTCTGAAATACACTTGCAATCCTAATATTCTGCACAGTGATACAAAGATTGAAACTCATTTGTGATATCAGGGAGTTTTGTGGCCACTCCAGACACATACTGATCATAGCAATTTCCATACTATTCTGGTTTTCTCTCTGTGTGTTGTATATATTAAAGTAAACATAAGCCAGATTTGGTGTGGTTTTTGTTTTTTTTTTTTTTTATTTACAGACTTTGCAGTGTTTCTGTCACTTCAACTTCTTGTTCCTTATTAAGACTTCAGAGATACAAACCAGTAGCTCAGTAATTGCTTTCTTGAATCTGCCTTTAATAATTACATTTAGTAAAGCTGTATCGAAAATTAGAAAGGCAGAGACTAATGGAAAACTAGATTTTTCACTGAATTAGAAAGCAAGACAATCCATATATTGACAACATTTCAAGTTGAAACAGATCAGGAAAACTGTTTTGGACTGTCTGTGCAAAGAGGCAAACACAGGCCTGATGTGCAGTGGCATCTGCATTTTATACAGGCAGAGAAACTATAAGAGATTTCATGTAAATAGGTGTCTTGAGAGGGGACAGTACAAATCTGATTTGGAAGCAAGTCACTTGAGTTGTTGTTTTTTTCACCCAGAGGCCCTCTTTTTTCTGCACATTAACAAAAATTCTAGAAAGTACAACTTTTCACCGATTAAAATAGCTTGAAATGGGAGGTGAGGGGAAAAAGGAAAAATGTTTTAAATTCTTATTTTAGATTGGACCATAATGTGCAGAAGGATGTTTGCTGAGGTTGGCATGACAGCACTGAGTCAGCTTGTATGAAGGGAGTAGAAGATAAAAGGTATTGGGTCATTGTTTAGTCATTACTGGGACTTTTCACAAAAAATTGAAGGCATTTTAATTCCCATTTTAAGAAGAAGCAAAACCATTAAAACTATTTTCAGGCTTCTATTCCTGATATGTTGAATATTTTAAATGCCTCTTATTACAAGCAGGCAATGTATGTGTATATGTATGTGTTTATATTTATTCATTAGTCCACAGTGTGTTCCTTAATAGATAGATGCTTTGTGGTACCTTAAAATTAAAAAACAAACAAACAAAAACCAAAAAAAACAAACCCTAAACAACCCCAAACAACTTTAAAATATATACAGGTCTTTCACTGTAAATAGATCATCTTGCAGTTATGTATTGTTAGTTGAATAGAAAACCTTGTGCTTACAAGATTTGTATTTTGAACCAGGTTTATTTACAGCTCTGTCTCTATATACTTTTTCTTTTCATGGAGTAACTGAGCTATTTTGTTGATAAAGATCATTTGGGTATCTTTGCATCTTCTGTAGTGTTTTGAGATTAAACTTTGCTTCAGTTATCTGCTAAATAGGCACTGTGTCTAATAAAGATTGTTTTTATATCTTCAGTGTTTTTGGAAACAATTGTTTTTACCCAAAAGCATGGTCCCACTCACATACTACACATTTAATAATAGTTTGCTTTGACAGCATAAAGCTTTCTTCTGCTGCTTCATAGAACATACTCAAAGAATTGTGCACATGTCTTGCCTGAGTCTTTGTAAGATTTGCATTGGTATGCATCAGTAGAGCATAAATCCTGTGATTTTATGACACTATAGGCCAATTTCAATAAATATCCAACAATAGAGTTTTGCTTATGTGAATTTATACAGTTTATTTATTGGATATTAAATTAATTTTACTGTAAATTACTGGTGAATTCTCAATTTTACTTGGTATGTTTCATTGAACATATGTTGATGAATGTTTCTGAACATAGAAAAGCATTGATCTTCTCTTACTAGAAACTTCATGTTAAATCCTGATCACATAAAATAGTCTTTAAATAGTAACTTCCATTGTGTTATATACATGTATTAATCAGTATGTAATCTTAAGTGTGTGATTAATACACGTTGGTAATCTGACAAGGTTCTTCATTAGCAACTTTTATGACATACGGAGAGTGATAGTTATTGCTAGTTAGCTTTTGAACTTTTGTTGAGATGGTGTGATGTGGTGTTGTTCAGTGATAACAACGGAGGTGACACCATTAGATCACCAGCAACCTGGAAAATTTCGCTCTTGTTTGTAGAACCCACAAAAGCTAATATTATCCTTATTTAGAATGGAAATAATGAATGTATAAGAAAGCACAGCTAGAGTCACAGAGGAAATGGAGAGAACCACAAAGGTGAGGCAGGCTTGAGGTTCCCTCCTGGCTCTCTGGAATTGCTGTTTGAGCAAACCAGCATTATCTGTAATTTAGGAAGGATTTTGTCAATTGTGAATAGATTACTATTTGAACAGTGACTTTTGGACCTGATTTTTTTTCCTGTACCTGGTTAGAAAGGTGAAGGGCTCTTAAAAAGAGAAATAGTGTGAAGCTAATGGGAATATCTGTCATCCCCCATTCTACCCACAGTCTTCAAAATATTGCAGCAGGATCTTCACAGAAACAACAGGTTCAGAATATAATTTGATAAATCAGAACTAAGTTAAATTTTCAAGGTTATTATTCTTCAAAGCCGAAGGGCAAATTGCTGCTCAATAAGACAAAACTCTGCAAATTTGTGACAGAGGAAAAGTTGTTAATGTGTGACTGCATTTTCTAACTGTCCTCCAGAAAAAGAACACAGAAAAGGAAGCCTTTTTTCTTTTTAAGTTTTCTTCCTGCCTTGAAAGGAGCTTTTATAGGATTATAGAGTCATTTAGGTTGGCAGGGGCCCATGAAAGTCCAGGCACCCCTCACCCCACCCCTGCTCAAAGCAAGGCCAGCATAGATCAGGTTGTGCAGGGTTTTGTCCTATCCTGTTTCAGTTTTCACCACTACCTCTGTGGGCCCAGCTCCAGTGTTTATCTAATGTAGACTTTCTGATGAAACTATTAAATAGGCCAGATTTGGCACTAGATCTGGTGATAGTCTTATTTTGCTAGAAAAACTGAGTGAGCATTGCAGGCAGTAATTTTCCATTGGCTCTTTTTAAAAAATGGATAGAAGGTGATTTGATAGAAAATGTTGTTTTCATTGTAAAGAAAGATCTGGGAATAGGATTATATATTTTTACAATATTAATTTCTATTTTTGATGGGTAGAATTTTACCAGCTGTTTATTTTGCATATTGATGTGGTGACACATCTTGGGGGAAGACTTTTGTGAAAACAAACATATTAGGTAATATGTACGTAATGCAAAAATTGTCCAAAAGCATGTATGTAATTTTTTTTTTCTGAAATTATTTTGTAACTATTATCTTCTCTCTGTAGACTACAGTAATACTTCATATCTTCCTTTAAGATCATTACAAATCCTATCAGCCTTTACGGTCAGAAATGTTACGTTCAGTTTTAGTAGGGCATGTAGAATTACTGGTCAAGATCTTACAAAGCTAACATATAGTACAGGAATAAGAAAATGTCACCGTTTTAACACTAGTGGTGTTTTAGGTACACTTTTTAATGAATCCATTTGCCCTGTTTTCTTTGGTCTTAAAGAATAAGTAGAGGAGTTTGTTGTGCTTAAAAATCCTTCGTAGGTTTCATTCAGGATTTGTTAGTAATTGCAGTAATTAAGAAGTTTTGAGGAAAAATAACTTTTTTCCTTTTATGTATGTCAAGAATAACTGATGAATGAATACCATATGATTATTTTTCAGATACATAGTGTCTACATATGCCAAAAAACAGTGGCTAAAGCAAAACTGCAGTGGTTCATGGTTTTGCAGGTTGTCTTTTTTGAGACTTTTCTTCTCTCGTGAAGTAGAGGAGCAAAGAGATATTTTTCACTGAAGAGTCTCTTTCCTCAGATAGGAAAATCAATACTGCAATTTGTGGAATCTCTCTTCTGTTTCCTCTTCCACCCTTTCATATACCCTGGAAGGAAGAGTTGAGGAATGTTGGATCTACATGTAGAGCAACAGTGGTCACTGAAGCAATACAACCTCTTATGTTAAATCATCTAGATGCCAGCACTGGCAATGCATGAAGGAGTTGACTTTAGGAGATAGCGTGTGTGTATTTGCCAGGTTTGATGGTAAGGTTTTTTTTGTCTTTTTCTTGCATTCTGCACAAGTGGGATGCTCAAAGTAGGTTTTCCTAGGAAAAAGCATTAAATAAGTCGTTGAGCATTGCGGAAGTACTTGGATTTTAGATCCAAAGTTTCCAAACTGATTGTGATGTTACTCTTTGCCTCAATCTTGAGGCCATATTTTCTGTACATAAGGTTTTCCTGCCATTTTAAATGTTTTTATGTTCTTATGTGGGAAGAGCCCCTGAGAACATTGTCCATTGCTTATTTGTTTCCACAATACTGTCAGTCCCACATGCTCAGCTAAGTGGACACTCAGTGGTGAGAAGTGGTGTGTGACTGACCTCTGCAAGTAAGTGTGTGCAGGGATGCTGGGTTGCATTGTGTGAAATGCTTAAGTGATACTATGAGTACTTAAATTCAGAACCTTAATGTTTCCCATTTTTCTGGTTTTTATCCCTGAGCAGGCAACTGGGCATAAAGGGAATGGGATGTATCATTTAGAGAGGTACTGCCCCAGACATATGAATAGTGGACATGGAGCTTTTAGATTGCTAGTATAGACCTCTAGAGTAAGAGGTACTTGAGTTTTTATCATCCAAGTGCCCCACCAGCAGTGAAGGGAGGGAAGGGGGTACCATGTGTTACCAGTGGGTTTTCACAGCAAGCATATGCAGTGACATACATTTCTGATTCATACATGACAAAATCATGTGTTCCCTTCAACATTACAGTAGTCTGAGTACTTCAGACTAAAAGCCCCTTCTCCTGCTCTTTCTTGACCTGCGTATGTTGATAGTAATACAGCATGGTCTTGTCAGGTGTTATTCCCCTGTGCCGTAGCATAGACTCCAGTCCAGCCTCTCTTTCTTACAGGAACTTGGAAACATCCTCCTATCTTTTATTCATCTGTCTAACATCATAGAAATGCCTGGGCTGTAGAAAAGTAGGCCTGAAATTTGCCCTGACTTTATGGAGATGCCATAAAATTTCAGTCAGCACAGACACACAGCAAAAACAACAGTGCCAGCAGTGCTGATGCCATTGGAAAACCTGCATTATGCACATACTCTCTGCAAAGTTTTTTTAGGATTTAGGCTTTTTTCCAGATGTTTATAGGTTGGCCAAATTTGCCTCCGATCTGTCTTCCTGGTTTTATTGTTCTTGTTTTGGGGTAATTGTGTGAAATGATTTTGGGTTTTGTGTTTGGTTGGGTTTGGGGTTTTTTTTTTAGGTTTTTTGGCATGGGTAAGTTAAAATACACTTTTCTTTAAGTGTGTGTTCGGACTGTCTCGGCTGTAACTTTCTAAAAATATTTTCTGTCTGAATTATATACCTGGTGTGGAAAATCTAAGCCCAAAAATTAAAGGTTGGCAAAACTAAAGTAACTGAGAACTGTCCTGTAATGGAAAATACTAGATTATTCTAATTACTCCCAGCACTGCCATTAACTCCTGTAATATATTTTATGAAATTAACTCCATCTCAGGTCCTTTTCAAATGTTACTGAGATGCTAATTAAAAACAGCACTATTGTGTGTGAGCTGCAGCATGAAAGAGTCTGGTAAGGAGTCAGCTGATGCAAGGTGAACGTGCCTTTCATACACCTTCAGATTTCTTACCTGTGAAAGACATATGCAGGTGAAATAAGAGGTAATTAGAGACAGAGGCTGAACAGAAAGAAGAGCAATTGCTTGCTGAGGCATTTGGAGGTAAGATGGCCCTTCATACACATCTAGGACAAGGTAAGTTCCATTTTCTGTGCCCTATAAATAGAGAAGTGACATTTCTGTAAATATGTAGAAGAAACAATTTTCACTGCAACTAGGAATTTAAAGTAAACTAAGAAAAGTTTAAATTCCTTCCATGGGAAGGGACTGGAGACTTACAAAAATATAGGCTTTGTGAGAGGAGAGGAGAGGAGAGGA
>WUAM01000179.1:8288967-8301992 GCA_024336885.1 Actenoides hombroni | reverse complement strand
AGGAGAGGAGAGGAGAGGAGAGGAGAGGAGAGGAGAGGAGAGGAGAGGAGAGGAGAGGAGAGGAAAAGGAAAACGGAAAAGAGAGAGAGAAAAAAAGTTATTTATAGCACTGGTTTTTGTGAATAGAAATTACTGAGGTTTTTCCTGTTAAGTACAAAAGATGTGAACCAGGAAAATGCTACAATTGGATGAAGTTTGTATAGGAGAGTGAAGTATACGCTAAGTTCATAATAAGGCAAGAAGAAAATGTGAAGCCTCAGAATAAGGAAGGGAATATTTGTGACAGTATCACATTGTATCTGTAATGACTTCTTGTTATCATTTTTTTCTTGATAGTGCTTTCTAATTTGTCCAACTGAATCCGGGGGTTTAAGTCTACATGTATTTAAGTAGGGGACTTGGTTGATATCTGCAGGTGATGAACACCTAGAATTTTCTAGTGCAGTAAAAAAAAGTTTTCTTTTACACCCAAGAACCAGGACATGAAGTACACCTCTCAAATTTCAGCTAAAAATGAGTATATGATTATTGTTTCCTCATAATGCTGTGTTTAGGAGTCTTCTAGCTTTTATTGCTGAAGTGTTCAAGCCAATTTAGTTCTTCAGTAGTCTGTGTTTGGTCTGTGTCTTTAATTTTTTTCGTCTTTGAGGAAAAGACAGCTTAGACCAGTGAAGGATACTTTTTGACTCCAATGCTTCTAGTTAACATTTGAAGAGATTGGCACATTGTGTTCTCTTCAGTTCAAGCAGCAGTCATCAATTAAACATGTAGCACAATTTTCAATCATCCACTGCTGTCACTTTGTTTGCAGCATGCACAGTTTTATTTCCACATTTCCAGCATCAGACTCAATTTGTAACTTATTTTTAATCTTTCTGAAATGTGTTGGATACTTATTGCTTTATCTGGCCGAATACATGTGCAGGCATGTAATTACTCAATGTTTGCCTCACTATCTCTCAGTGATTGAGAGGCCAGTTGAAAATTAACATAATTTTCACTGAATCAATTTTCATTGTCTTTGAAATTATAAATATATAATTATACAACCAGTGTTCTCTGATAGGTTATTCAGTCTTGTATCACAAAATTGCTAATAAGATACTTTAATTATATATATTACCCTGGGTATTGTTTGGTATTATTATTTCTACTTCCTTTGAACCTATACTATACGCTGACATTTTGCATATTGCACTGGATGTAGTCTCTATAAGCAGTTTAAATGTTGCCTTTTCTCAGATACGAGTATTTGAGTCAAATTCTGTGCTGCCTTAGCTCTTCCACTAATGCCAAAACAGTTTTGACTGAAGCATCTGCAATTCAACTACTTGCTGTGGTTTATACTGTAACACTTAAGGAAAGCAAGTTAGGAAATATTTTTCTCCTTTCCCTGCATTCTTCCCTTGTGTTCAAGTCAAATCCAGACCTGCATCCCTCTGAACTTCACAGTCAGCCTGCTCCCTTTTGTGGAATGCCTAGACCTTGCGGACTGCAGCTCCCACAGACATACCCGGGATAGAGCCAGGCTGGCCCCCTTGGCACTGAGCTTTGTCCAGACTTTGCTGCAAGTTTTGCACCTTGTGCTGCTTGTGCTGCTGCTACCGTTATGCTGCCAGCAGTACCTGAACTAATTTAAAACTGGATCAAGAATATATGTGTTCATTATGGCCACCAAGCCAACTACAATGTAAATGCTCTGTTAGTCACAGCATGTGAATTCAGAAGCTTAAACATTTAAATCTTTATTTGGGCACAATATTTTATTATTTTTGGACCCTGTTTGTGACAGCTTCTCTTGCATTTTCTTCAGTAATTGTGTTGAGTTTGTCACTTCCATTTTCTCCACCATCCTTGCACATGAAGGACCAACTGGTTTTCTGCAGTTAGATGTATTGATAGCCACATCCTGGTAACCTGTTTCAGGTCCTGTCTCAGTCAAAGCAGGCTTAGTCCAGTAAGATATGAAACTGCCTTACAGATATTTCTTATTTCTTCATCCCACTTGGAATTACTATTCAAAAGACATTAATCTGTCAAGGGAAACTTTTGGTGAGCTAATCTCAATTTTTAATTGTAATATATGAAAGATCTTTGCTAAGCTGCATAGACATGTAGAAAAGCAACCACTTTTGACCACTTTTACTACTGCTTTTGTAAAATTATTTGGATGAACTACTTAAGTTGACAGATAGAAAGGAACAGAATCTTCTTAGCTGGATTACTGCAGAGACCCTAATAAAAGATGCGAGCTGAATATACAGTATTTCTTTCCCTTGGTATTTACGTACCATGAGGAACGTGGAAGCTGATATTTAATAGCTTGTGTGTACTGTGACTTGACTAAATACAATTGTGTTTCATGTTCATGGGTGTTTAGCTAGTCACTAGCAGATGAAAAGTCTGAATTCATGCCATGGTAGAGATAACATGGAATATGAGACAGTACAAAGCCAGCTCCTTTGAAGTGTAATGCTTATCTCCCTGCTGCATGTATATTTTTAGAATGTGTTCTTTGACACCATTTGACATATTTGTTTGTAAACAAAACATCTGTGATTTGGAGGTCTCAGGGGCCCTATGTGTTCTTCTGACAGCAAGTCATAGAATCATAGAGTGCTTTGGATTGGAAGGAACCTCAAAAATCACCTAGTTCTAACCCGCTTGTCATGGGCAGGGACACCTCCCTCTAGACCAAGTTGCTCAAAGCCCCATGCAACCTGATACTGAACACATCCAGTGATGGAACATCCACAACTTCCCTGGGCAACCTGTTCCAGTGTCTCATCACCCTCAGAGTGAAGAACTTCTTCCTTATTTCTAATCTATATCTACCCTCTTACAGTTTGAAGCCGTTACCACTTGTGCTATCACTACAAGCCCTTGTGAAAAGTCCTTCCCCAGCTTTCTTGTGGTGAAAACAAGTAACACATAAAGTTTCTAGAAAAAATGTAGACTTGTGTCTAGCTTCTTGCAAAAAGGAGTTTCTTGCAGCTAGTTGGCTGTAATATGGAGGCAGTTTCATTGTGGTTAGGAGTTGTGTGCTGCCTCGAAGTGAGAGAAATCTCTATAGACGCTCTAAAGGATTTTGTGACAAAATAGAAGAGTCCTTATATTTCACCAAACTTAGAATCCCTCTGTTTCATGTAAATAGACTTGTGCCATCAGTTATTTTTTGCAATATTCAAGTATTTTATCCCAATGTACTATTTCTATTGGAAAGTTTGTCTTTTCCATAAAAAGGCTCATGGTTGTTCTATTAGTAGAACATTTCTGATAAGAGACATTGAGGTGATCCAGATGGATAAATAGAGCAGAACAAGCTCTTTTTTTTTTTGTCTGTGTTACTGTAGGCATTAGCATGTATTAAGAACTTTCTCCTTTTTCAGTAAAACATCAACACATTTTTCCTTAAGTTTGATTCTTAGGAATTTAGCCGAATAGTTGACCACAATGACAATGAGATTATAAAAGGGTTTTATCTGTGTAACTGTTGTGTTCTGCAGAACTACTAAAGAAAAATACCCAAAACAAGTCAGATCTTGTAGCTTCTTCATTTGGTTACAAATTAGATTTCCATAGTCACTGTTTCACTGGCAAGGGTGAGGCTTTTTAGCTTGGAAAGCCAAGCAAGTTATTTTTCAGGAAATGACAGAGAAGTTCCTGTGGGATTTTATAAACCATGTGTTTGGAAAAGATTGGTTTAAAGAGAGTTGAAAAAAAATCAGAAAACTACTTACTCTTAGATGTCAGCTACTCTTTCATTCACCAGTGACAGCTCCATAGAAGCCTCCCTCGAGCTTCCCATGTTGTAGGAATTACAAAACTGACTGGGCTGCAGTATAAATTGTTTTACTAACTCTTCCTCTGAGAAATAAGACATACGTTTCTCAATGGCTGTCTTCACAAAGAACAGCCCCAAGTCCTATGCACACCTTTTGTGTGCATTTCCTACAAACACTGTGCCACTTTGTGAGTGGAGAAGGCCCATCCAGCAAAAGACTGTAGGAGAGGGAATACCCTTAATTATTACTTAGTATGGGTGGGAAAGACAAACTGGATGCTGAGAGATTCTTGAAGAGGCTGTAGTCTGTTTTAGATAGGTAGTGAAACCAGTAACATTTGTAAGTGTTAGTGAAGAGACAGCTTTTTTGGTGAACAAGTGGCTAAAAGTTACATAAAATAAGTAAGGAGACATTTGAAGTAGGAGACACATTTATAAGAACATGTGCTTGTGATTGTTCTGAGATACATATCTTTTTGTTTAGTGATGAAGGTCCAAGTTAGATTGCAGTAACATGAGATTCAACAGAAGTGAACTTTGTCCTCTCAATGGGTTTATGCCACAATGGAAAATCTATTTATTGTTACAAAAGCAGTAAGTTTGCTTCTCCAGGCCAGGAGGGGTCATGTAGCAGCTTCACAGAGGCTGGAGCTGCTGGGAATGCTCTCTGGAAATCCTGCAGTGAATGTTTCACTTCAGTGACATGATCTTTCTCCTTCAGAGACTCTGGACAAAGCAACATCATAATTGCATAATGTTAAGCCTTGTTTTCCATCATTAATAAACTATGCACTTTTTTCCTTGTGCTGTAACTTAATATTGTACATTGTAATTGGGACTAAGTGAAACAGTCTGATTTCATGTAACAGACATGACAGTTCTTAGAGTAGGGGAAAAGGGTTTGTGGGTCCAACTCAGCTTTTGAGACAACTTTTGAGATGATAGAAACACATCTTGTAATGGCTAATGTAATGGATCTGATTCTCTTTAGGGCCCTTCAATAAAACTGAAACACTTGTGTTGAGTAGAGCTGTACCACTGGAGGTCAAAGTACAGGCACAACAGGCAGTTGCCCAGGTCAGCAGGGAGTTGGAGGTAGCTGTGGGACCATTGCCTGCCTGTGAGGTCTGGTGCGCCAAACATCTGTGCTAGCTGAGCCAACCATCTGCAGCTCCTGCTTTCTGCCTGCTCTTATTGCCATCAGGAAAAAGTGTTCAGCATGCATGAAGACTGCTGCTAGGAAGGACAGAGGAGTCTCAGCTCTGTCCCTGTTCATCCTTCACCCTCAACACTCTGATTACTCTCAGTTTCTAGTGCCTAATCCTTCACTGCTTTTCTTTTACTGCCTCTTACAGCCACTTTCATCCCTTGTTAGGACAGCAGCAAAACCAAACAAGGAAACTGAGCTCTTCAGAGGTGTTCTGCTCCTTTTTTTACTGTGCCTTAGCTTGTTTCCCAATTCTGCAGCAGGAAGGGAGCCTTTTTCTTTTGGGAAGACCATGCAGGACTTTGTGTAGGGGCTGCTTGCATAGAGCAGGGAGAGCAGTTGCTACAGAGAGGAGGCAAAGATGTGCCTACCTAAGGCACAGAAGGTCATAAGTCTCAGTAAGTGGACATGTTGGGGATAACCCAAAGTAAGCAGTGGGTGCAGGACAGAGGAAAACTAGAACTGGGGGGAATGTGGTTGGAGAGGAGAGGAAATAGGAGATTTCCCTCACCTGACGACTTGTGATGCATGTCAGCCTGGCTCTGTGCCTTTGAACTGCCCTGTGCCTACTGTAGAACTGAGTTTTGCTGCCCCTTCCCCCCGTCCCCGTCCAAAGGATGAAGTCAGAATAAGTTAATTTGTTTTCATTTGGGCATATCAAGATTTGGTTTTATCAAGACTGCTCTGAAGTTTGAGTTGGCTCTGAATACTGTCCTCATGTCTGCCTCTGCTGTGGAGAGCATTTAGAAGTATGGAGCATTGCCATGAGGCACCTACAGCCTTGAGATACCAAACTGCTGCTGCAGCTACACACAGCTCTGGTTACTGCTACCACCCAGGTGATGTTACTGGTTCTTTGCAATACTGTTTTCCCTTAGATCAGTTTGATGGGAATAGGTTTAAGGTCATCTTTTGATCTCTGTTCCATAGTCTTGTTCTAGTCATAGCACAGCTGAGACTGAAAATGTGTCATTGTCTGAAGAATAATGAAACACTAAACACATGGAAATCCTATTAGAGTTTCATGGACTGTAGCTGTCATTTCATTTGTTCTGGAATTCCTTCCATACGGCCATGACAAAGATTTAAAGTTGAGTTTCTTGAGAATTTGAATGCATTAGCTGTTCCTGAGACAAAAGTCTGTCAACCATACTGAAGCATTTAAATGGATGTATTTATTCCTGTAACTAATATATTAAATAGTGTTGGTAAGCTTGGTCTTGAGAGAGAAAAGCACAGTTCTAGAATTTTGTGAGGTTTTCTTTCCTGGTGAATGTTAGACAGATGTGTCTGGTTTTTGTAAACTTCTCTTTTTCTGCTTCTGGTTTTTGTATCTCCTCATTCTAAACAAGACTGCTCTGTATCTCTTTCTCAACTATACTTTTCCAGAAGTTTATATCCTTTGCAATTCATTTTTACATGTGTGAATATACACAATATACACAATATACCAATATTAATTTACTGTAATTATAAACTGTGTATTTAATGTAGTTTCCATGGGTGAATATAGAAGTGCCATCTGTGTATTTCTCATGTAATAGAACAAACAAGCTGAAAAATTACTATTCTTTTTGGGTTTTCTCCTTACTCCCGGTCACATTTGTCATTCTTGTCTGTGTTTTTGTTAAACTGATCCTTCTGGGTTTTTTGAGGCAATTACTGGTGCTGTGCATTTTTGCACCAAGTTATTAGATAAAAGATATCCTTTTGTACCCAATGTAAGCATTTGACATAGGTAAGAAGTGAAGGAGGGCATTATCAATGTTATTTACCATACAATTCTTGATGAGAAATTGTAACATTGGTGGCATGGCAGGAAGGCATGTATGGTTCTTGTATGTCTTATTGGTTCCTGTTTTCTTCCATTTGTGATTTCTGTCTTGGAAGTTCACAGTGATACAGCACCAATTGTTTGCCCTTATATAATATAATTTTGTTACTGTGTAGTACTGTCCAGTTGCTGCAGAAAGAAGAGAAATGTAAGTATTCTTGAAAGCAGTGAAAAAGTTAGAGGTTTGCTAATGATCAGAAATTAATAATTTCAGGAAAATTAGTCATACTTGCTAGCAATAAGAAATTAAGAAAATGGTTTCCAAGATCTGAATATAATCCATATCACTGGAACAAAGTGGAGTTTAAGAAGAAAGGCAAAAAAGGTTGTGCTTGTTTTTGGGTTGGTTTTTTTTTACAAAAAATTAGTATGTAAATCTGTTTTATAGTTGGACCCGAAAGTTTTTACTGTCTTATTAACTAAAACCTTAGCAATTCTTTTTGAAGAGTTTCCTTCACAGGTTTGATGGTTATGAACTGCAGTGGCAGATCGACAGTTCTGCTAGGCAGGAGATCAACATTGTTCATATTGATATACAATCCAAAGGTGTTTGTCCCATACATCATTTATGTGGGTTAAGTTTTGTTGGAAGAATGCTTTTAACGGAATCTTCTAGCTTTGTGCAAACATCATCGATAACTATTGTGATATCAACTGAAAAAAGCTGAGACATTTCTAGTTTCAGAGTGCTCATAAAGAGTTTTCTAACTGGTGTTTTCATATCTACAATCCCTTGTACCCTAGTCAGGATGAAGTGAAAATCTTTCAGTGCAGTGTAATTTCTGGTATTTCAATGACTATGGGAAAAGCATTTTACTTGTCTTATTCAGTGATTAATTGTTGCATTTTTCATTTAACTAATTGTCACTTATAAAAAGTCATATGTCTGTACAGTTATCTATTCACAGAACATGAACATTTTTACAAGAAAAGTAATTTCCTTGCAGTGTAGCATTTTTTCCCCCATAGTTCTTCCGTCTTTATTTTGGCACTTTCATCTATGTTCACCAGTTTCCTTACATTGTTTTTCTGTCAGGGCCTGCAATGGCTCAATTAAATTTGTGTGAGATTTGTCTATAGCTATTCTGAATCCATGAAAAGATCCTATCTCTCTCATAAGCTAATGTATCTTTCTGTCTTTCACACAGAGCCATGTCATTATATGAAACAGCAGCTCAGAAACTCACTTCTGTACTTTGTTTGCTCTTGTGAATTGTGATCTTGCAAACAGTGAGGATGCAAATGTGGAATTTAATGCTGTCTAAATATGCTCAATTCATAATACAAAGTTCATAAGAACAATATGTGTTATTTCATTCACTTCCATTTCTGCTTTATAAGCTGCTTTGTAAGTAAATTTAATATTGAGATTTGAATTAAACAAAAATATTTACAGATTATCCATTTATCACAAATTGCTCTATATTTCTGAAATGCAGGTGCCACAGTGAGTAGATTAAAAATGCCATTTGCGGGATTTTGCTTCCAAAGAGTAATTTTCAGCTTCATGTATATCAGATCTATTGTCCAGTTTTATATATGTTAGACGTCTGCTAAAACTAGGTCCAAGGGCTCTGGACAGTAGGAGGCAGAGTTAAAGCCTCTATACTGGTACGATCAGTTGAGGGTGTAAAGGTTGCAGATTTGTGGTTTTGGAAATGACACGTGCATGGAAAGCTATGGTTTTCTTTTCTCACATCTTCTGTGAAAGTGACCGGCAAATGCGTTCTTTAGTGTCATGTTCTTTGCAAAAATTATGAAGCAGTAACTAAAACTTCCTTCTTTACCCATATTCCAACTATTCTTCTTTGTGAAATGACGGGTTTATAGATTTCAGAGGGAAATACATTTCTCTGAAGTTGCACATAGATGACTAAAACCAAAATGGGACTGCACAAGCCAAGCCATGATTCACAAGAAAGTTACCTGTCAAGGGAATGCTTATAGCTGAGGCAGCAACCCCTTAGCCCTTCTCTAAATTGCTTGTCAAAACCCTGTAGCCAACAGAAGTGCTAAACTAACAGTGGTGTGGTGGCTTTTAGTAGACTGAGATGTAAGTGGGTATTATGAGTTGCCCGTAATTCATGGAGATTTAATATCAAGTTAATTCAAAACTGTTGCAACACCTTAACTAGTGACTTGTGGTCACTTCTAACTTCATTAGTTCGTATTTTGTTGCACATTCTTCTATCCTAGAAACTCCTTCAATGCAGTGGCTTTCCTGTGCAATCAGAAGCACTGTGTCCCTTGCAGAGCTATTTCTTTCATACAGTGTGTACACTATAAGATGTAAATAAAGTTTTCATCTCATATATTTAGGATGTTAAATCTCAATTAAATAAAAAAACCAACATTGATTTCTCTTTCCATGTGATTCTCTTTACAGCTCTGAACTTAAAACATATTCCTAACTGTGCCTTGGTTTTTTTTCACACGTAGATGACAATTGTTTGATAGCCAATAGCTGTTCTTCCAAAATAGTTCAAATAGATGGGAGGGGAGGGGAGAATCGGTGCACCCAAAAATAAGGTCAACTACTAGCGGTGATGAGGACACAGAAATAGTCTTTTTCAAAGAGGTGGAATGTAGCACCAGTTTTTAAAAAGATCTGAACTAATTTTGGTAATGTAAACATTGGTGTGAAATGACTGCAGTCCCATCCATACTGTATTCAAACAAAAGCAGACGTTATTTCAGTCTGGATTAAATAAAATGCTGTCTGTTTCTAATGTGGTTTGGCTAGCCAGTGAAAACTATAGCATTTTGACCTGTTTGAAAGGCAGGTTCTAGTGGACAATAGAATGTTTATCCACTGTGGTTTCTCTGTGTTTGCTCTCATCAATGCTAGACGACCATGTTGTGACAGAAATCCCTTTTTTTCTGAATTCAGGCATAAATACTATTTGCAATTTTTTTTTCAAATAACTTTCTATTTGGCCTAAATCTTTGGCCTAAATGTAATCATCTGCCCTGGATATTGTCTGTCATTGTCCTGGAAATAATTATTTCCAGCATTTCCTGAGCAAAACAGAAAACAAAAACTTCTAGATAGACCAGGCACCTTTTGTTTTTTGCTTTTCTGCTGATTTTGTCTTCATTTAATAGACCATGTTTTCTTGACTACTTCAAAATATTTCTCATCACTTGCCCTCAGAACTGACCTGGTGACCTGAGAATCAAGAAAATGTCATGTTAGTGACTGCTAATTAGTGAATCCAAAGAGCTTCTTCTCCTGGCCTTTCAACCTTCCAGAGGCAGCAACAAAAGCTGTCACATGTATCATACAATGAAAACAAGCATGTGTGTTGTTTTCTTTTTTTCCTAGGGTGTAGGTAGTAGCACAAGCTCAGCTGAGACTACAGATGAATTTGTAGGTTAGGAGGAAATTAACCTATGATACGGCATTTGCATTTATTACTCCTTTTTCATATGTAACATGCTGCATCTGTTATCTAGGTTTTACTGGACATGGGTGAGTGTGTTAGTAAGCTATTAGAGGGAAAAAGAATGAATCTTTATTTCTTTTCTCTCCTTTTTTTTTCTTACCATCTGGTTTTTTTGGGTGGATTTTATTTTAGCTACTTCAAAATGTTTTAAATATTCCTGAAAGGAAATATTTTAATGTCTAGATTTTAATATACAATATACAATCCAGGCTTAACTTGTCTTTCTGTATGTTTGTTGAACAAACTTAACAGAAGATTCAGCCGTACTTCCTATTAATTCCTATCACTGCTGTACTGCAACTAGTGAGTCATCATGGGTTTTTTGGGACCACCTGCTAGAATGACTGTTGTAAAAATTGCAGTCACAGCCCTGTCACAGAACTATTTGTACAAGTAATATTAATCTCCTTTTTATTATTTATAACTTTCAGGTCTTTAAAATAGAAGTGCTAATGAGTGGAAGGAAACATTTTGTGGAGAAGAGGTATAGTGAATTCCATGCACTTCATAAAAAGGTAATGATCTCTTTCTTTATAAGACATAACTGGTTTGCTTTAGTTGTGATGTTTTCCTCTCTCTTGAAATTGTTGCTATACATGGTTTATCATATATACATCTTGTGTTTGGTATCTTTGGAAATGAGTTCCCAGCTATCTCAGCTGTATCTCTCTTTTGTGGATGAGGATGATGACTTCACAGATGTTACTAACTCTCCTTATTGATTATTGTTTACATGCTGCATTACTAATATGCTGCCCGTAGTATATTTTTTCTTCCTGTAAAATCACAAAATAAGATTCAGTCCTATAGCAAATAAATGTGTTTTTGGTTTTTTATCCAATTAAGCAAATAATTTGCTAGTTCTACAAATTGTATTGTTAACCTGTTATATGTAAAGCTGAGGAAAGAACTTGTATACACTGAAATTAGACATGAAAGTGACTTAGTAGACCATCTCAGTCTGATGCTCTTCATACAACAAACATGATATAAAATATCTTCTAAGCTTGTCTACTGAATCATCTTACTAATATACATAGGAGGCAACTCAGTAATTTCAATATTGGTTATCCACTAATTGTTCTTTAAATTGTTTTGGTCACCACTAAAGGAAAAGTATGATTTCTCTCCAAGCTGAACTGGGTGCTGCTCTACAGTTGTGCAGCTGAAAGGCAAGTTCTACATTTTTTCTGCTTTATGGAAGCTAAGTGTTGTGAAGGAGAATTCTGGAAAAGCATTGCAGCCCATTGCCAGCGGTGGAGCTGCAATGAAAAGCTTCAGTCCTTTGTTCCTAGGGCCTGAGTCAACTGAATGCTTGTTGGTTTTCAGTCCTCGGTGTCAATGGAATGTGTGTACACTCAGCTGCTTTCACTGGTGCTGCTTGCCTTCAGCGTGGAAAAGCTTCCTCTGAAAATGACAGAGAGGAACATGGGCACATACAGTTCCTGCCATTGCAGTATCAGAGGAGCTTATCCACACCAGCATGTTTGCTGGTGGCCCTAAATCAGCTCAGGAATCATCTAATTCAGGGAAGAGGAATTATCCTGGTGGCAGAGAGGATGGATTTTGCCAGTCTTACACGGTGTATGGATATAAGCAAACCTGTGTCAACAAAAGGTAACTATGTGCATTTGCCCTCAAAACTCCAAAACACAAGAATATATTTTACTTTACTGAACCATAATTAAGATGTATTAGCATTTCTTGCCTTTTTGCATCTTTCCACAGTTGTGGTATCAGCTGCCACTTCTTAATACCCATTTCCTTCTTCATTGTTTTCATTCAAATATGTCTCAAGGTATTTTCCCCCTTGTCTTCACACTGAATATGATACCTGCCATGGTTTAGGCCCAACAGTAACTAAGCACCATGTGGCTGCTTACTCAGTCCTCCCTCACACCCCAGCACCACCCACCCTCCAGCCCCCACACTCCCCCACACCACAAACACCCCGTGGGATGGGAAGGAGAAGCAGAAGGAAAAGGTAAAACCCTGTGGGTTGGGATGAGGTGAGTTTAACAGAACAGCCGAAAGAGAGAAGAAGGAACAGTAATAACAATAATACTAATGAAATCATATATAAAATGAGTGATGTACAGCATGACTCAGAACCTGCCACCTGGCCCACCGGACTTTGCTCACTTCCCCCAGCTGAGCATGGTGTTGGTATGGTGTTGAATATCCCCTTGGCTGTTTCCATTGTCTGTCCTGGGTGTGAGTCCTCCTAGCTTCTTGTGAAAATTAACCCTATCCTAAATGAACCAGGACAATACCACATGAGCAGCAGTGTCAGAATCAGGAGTACAACTCACCCACCACCAAGCCTTACAATACATCTGTGCTTTATTTTGCATATGAGAATAATCATAGTATCATAGTATCATTCAGGTTGGAAAATATTCTTGGGATCATCAAGTCCAACCATTAACCCTGTTCTATAAAGTTCACCCCTAAACAATGTCCCTCAAAACCACATCTAAGCAACCCTTAAACACATCCAGTGATGGTGACTCAACCACCTCCCTGGGCAGCCTATTCCAGTGTCTGACTTCTCTTTCTGTGAAAAATATTTCCCTAATGTCCAGTCTAAACCTACCCTGTTGCAGCTTGAATCCATTCTCTCTTGTTTATCACTAATTACCTGTGAGAAGAGAGCAGCACCAACCTCTCTACAAATTCCTTTCAGGTAGCTGTAGAGAGTGATGAGGTCTCCCCTTAGCCTCCTCTTCCTCAAACTAAACAGTCCCAGCTCCT
>WUAM01000179.1:8274798-8288827 GCA_024336885.1 Actenoides hombroni | reverse complement strand
ATAGAATAGAATAGAATAGAATAGAATAGAATAGAATAGAATAGAATAGAATAGAATAGAATAGAATTAGAATAGAATAGGAGTAGAATAGAGTAGAAAAAGAAAATAATATTTTCAGTTGGAAGGGACCTGTAGTGTTCATCTGTCCAGATGCCTGACCCGTTCAGGGCTGACCAAAAGCTAAAACATGTTAAGTGCATTGTTCGAATGCCTCTTAAACACTCACAAGCTTGGGGCACTGACCACCTCCCTAGGAAGCCTGTTCCAGTGTTTGACCACGCTCTCAGTATATAAATGCTTCCCAATGTCCAATCTAAACCTCCTGTAGTGCAGCTCTGAACCATTCCCACACATCCTATCACAGGGTCCCAAGGAAAATAGATCAGCAACTCCCTCTCCACTTCTTCTCAGGAAGCTGTAGAGAGCAATGAGGTCTCCTCTCAGCCTTCTTTTCTGCAAACTAGATAAGCCCAAAGTCCTCATTCTCTCCTCATAGGGCATTCCTTACAGCCTTTTCACCAGCTTGTTGCCCTTCTCTGAACACATTTGGGTTCCTTCATATCCTTCTTAAATTGTGGGTCCCAGAACCACACAAAGCATTCAAGGTGAGGCTGAACAAACACTGAATACAGCAGGATAATCACCTCTTTTGACCAGCTAGCTGTGCTGTGTATGATGCATCCCAGGACGGGGTTTGCCCTTCTGGCTGCCAGGGCACACAGCGGACTTGAGCCTAGTGTCAACCAGCTCCTCCAAATCCCTTTCTGCAGGGCTGCTTTCGAGCCAGTCCTCTCCAAATTTATACATGTGTCCAGTTACTCTATCCCAGGTCCAGAATCTAGCACTTGGACTTGTTGAATTTCATTCCATTAAACATTTATTGCCCAATGCTCCAATATTTCTAGCTCATTCTGCAAGGCCTCTTGTCCCTCAAGAGAGTCAACAGCACCTCCCAGCTTGATATCATTAGCAAATTTGCTAATAGTGCATTCCACGCCTGCATCTAGGTCATTGATGAATATATTGAACAGCACTGCCCGTAGAATTGAACCCTGAGGAACACCACAGGTGTCTGGTCACCAGCCAGGTATAGCCTTATTCACTACAACCCTTTGAGCTTTGTCCTTCAGCCAGTTCTTCACCCAGCACACCATGAACCCGCTTATCCCACAGTTGGACAACTTGTCTAGAAGGTTGCTGTGAGAAACAGTATCAAAAGCCTTACTAAAATTCAGAAAAACTACATCCACTGCCTTCCCTTCATCCATTAGGTGGCTGATCTTATTATAGATAACTATATAGTAATTTCTGGAATAGCAAAATTACTTGACATAAAAGTCACAAATGACTGCAGTCTTGCTCTCAGATTTGTCTCCTTGTACACTGCTTCCTCTGCAGTAACTCCCTTTGCAGAGCTTTCTCCTTAGAAGACCAGAAAAAAACTAAATGATGGTACCTTTCTCTGTCTCCAGAAATAGCAGTAAAATAAACAAACCTGAAGAATGAGTATTCTAAACAGAAACTTTGCACCACTCTACAATTTGTTTCCTCTCACTCCTCATCTGCTTGTTTTCTGTATCACTCTGCAAAGTTCATAATGACTTTTTCCTATTTGTTCCCTGTACAGATGCAAAGAACCCAGCATAATTTGGCAACAATATACCTCTCGTCTTACTTTTTGAAGGTTTAAAATTTTAGTAAGCATGTTGAACAGCTTGTAGTCTGAACCTTAGTGCTTTCAGTGTTACAGAAATGCTGGAGAAGACATTGTCTGGTAATAGAATATGCACTTTCACCCTTTCTTCTCCTCTCCGTTTTGTGGCAGAGCAGAAAATCTCAACACTCTTAAAAAAGTAAGGTGTATGTTTGAACAGTTTTTACTGGAGAGGAGTATTTTTTACATGTATCTTAATTGTACTTTGTGAACAATTTGTTCACATCCTGTGGCACTGTTTATACTCGGGTCCAGATACCAGTTTGCTTTCAGCATGCCAATAGGGTGTTTTTTGCTCCTCTCTTCCCCTTTAATTTAAAATGTAAGTTTCACTCTAAATTGCTCTGAGTACATGGCAATTGGAAAGGTATCTTTAGACTTACTGCCTATTCAAGGTGCCCTTAGTGCTGGAGATATCTGTAGTGAGCAGGAGAAACAAAGCTTTTATAGGGAAAAAATGTGGTAGAAAATGGGAATAGAGGCTGAAGGGGAGTTTGTGACTTTCACTGGAGAAGGAAATGCTCCACTGGCATCCTATGGAGGAAGGTGGATGCCATTGCTCTTATAGGACATTATTCATTCATCAGAATGCCAATTAAGGTTTTCATTAATTTTTATTGGTTTTATTCTTTTAATAAACAAAGCCTTTTCCAAGAACATAACTGGATTTGCCTCCCTCCTGGGTTCAACCTTTCTTATATTCCACTTCCGTGAAAACATAAAGCCGCACCTCCTCTGCAATCTGAAAAGGTTTAAAATCATTTCAAGGCTGCCATGCTACACCAGGAGTAAAAGTTATTCCCTTGACAGAAACCATCCACTGCTATTGGCTTTTATGAAATAGTTTGCATAGGCCGCTATACTTTGACCTGGTTATGAATGACAAACCATATCCTTCAGGCTGTGTACCTCTCACATTACAGTGTGGTCTTCAAGTGTGAAAAAGATTTCTTATTTTCATATGGAGAGGTTTTTTTAGAATTTTTAAGTATTGGTGGTTCCTTCTAAACCCCAGAATGCTGGGAGGTAACAGTGTTAATATAAATGCAATGAAATACGCAAAAATCCTAAGTTCTACACGTCTTCTTTTGCAAGTTATTTTTAATTCTAGAATAATTAGTGTACACTCTGAATCATATTGACTTTTCACACTTGGACAAATAATTATTTTAGTCTTGCAGGAAATAGAGATGACATTATGTCAAATAGGCATTACATCAGCGTTATGGACAGGAAGGTATTACAGATAATAATTGTCTTCAGATAAATATTTATGGTGTAGGGACAGGTCTGAAGCAATATAGGTAACACACACATAGATGTACTTCAATATTTTTTGATACTGTAGTAATTGTTGCAATGTATTACTGGATTATTGTACGCATAAGAAAATGGGCTTATCATTTATTCTTTGTACGTCTGTATAGCATGTGCTTTATACCTACATGCAGTACCTGTGCTTGCACATTTAAGCAATGGTGTTTTGGATGCTTTATATAACAGGGCCACAGAGCACAAAAAGATTGTTAATCATTAGCTGAGCTGCAGAGTATTTATCTTGTAAGCAGCTTGGCCTTGGTGGATGCTTGTATAGTTTCAGATTTGTCTCCCCTCATCTGGAGCATTCTCCTCATTTGTTACTCATCTGCAGGTGTTGTCATAGTTCACAACAGCTGTGGCCATAGCTTCTTCACATTCTCAACCAATTTAGAGGAAAAAAATGGAGTTTTATATTCTGACTTTAAGATTAGGCAGTAAAAGTATGTGGGTTTGGGGTTTTGTTTTGGTGGGTTGTTTTTCTCACTTCACATTTGATTGTAATTTAGCACTTTTAAGAAAAAAGAAAGTTGCAAAATGTTTCCAGAGCAATTGAGGTTTCTTTGCTGTAGCTTCGTTACTTGTGATTGTAGAGACGTTGATATGTTGGCACTGCTTTTTCCTATAGTGACATCTCAGCAAGCTCAAAGATGAAATGTAAATTCTCAGTCTCCCATGGGTACACATGTCAAAGTCAATTTTGAGTTTCTTTCCTTGCATTCCTTGCCTCAAATTTACTCAGAGGCAACATCCAACAAAAAGAATGTCTAATGTCACCTTCTATTAATGCAATAGAGTCTATTCTAGTTATTATTTTTATTCTGTAGTTTTGAGGAAAATGTTAGTATTTTTTTGTTTTTGAGAAAAATATTTTGCTTCAGCAAGAGGATTCTTAATGTTATCTGTGTGTATGTTTGTGTCTATTATATGCATTCATGTGTATGCATATACACATATACATCTATAAAAGCTTTCCTGTGGGAGTCTTTAGAGGAATGGTTACAGAGCTGCCTTGGAAATATATTCAGTGACAGTCTTGCTATTTCTCTTTATAGGACACAAACACAACTGTCAATCTGTTGGTGAAATTTGAGAGCACAGATATTTTGCTCTCTTGATGGCAGGCTCCCCAGGGAAACGGTTAGCTCTCCTTCCTTTACTTCTCCCACCTGTTCATAGTGGCCTAAATCTGGAGTGAGACATTGTCGCTGTATTTTGTCACCACATGTAGCAGGGTAATATCTGTGTACATCACGGTGACATTGTGAGGTATTCATGCCAGGTTGACTAACAGGAAACTCATTTCCTGTATTCTTATATAGTTGTTGCAGTTTTGTTTTAAGGCTGTTAGTCACACAGATTGTTAGTAGGGTTCCTCTTCACTGTCCAGGGCAGCTAGATGTGGAGATTTGGGTCTTAACTGTAGATACGAAGTCTGCTGTTACTTCAGTGATAAGAGTTACTAATAGTGAGTAACTGCATCACCATGCTCTTGTCCTTTATGCGTGGTTATTTTACCTGTACTGCCTCATCTCTAGTATAAACATGTTCATTTTAAAGAGACACTATTATACTCTGTCTGCATTTGTTTTTGTTTGCAGCTCAAGAAGTTCATAAGAACTCCAGAGATCCCTTCAAAGCATGTGAGAAACTGGGTCCCCAAGGTGCTGGAGCAGCGACGACAAGGTTTGGAGCTGTACTTGCAGGTGAGTTTTCTCTCAGCACTGTGAAAGTAAAAATGGCATCCCTTTTCAGAGTGGCAGTATCCAAAGTATTTGAAGGTATGAAGTGGTATGTTTTACTGATAGGAAATTTTAGAGGTGGGGAATGAGATGGATACTTACCAGCAGTGGTGATATCTGTTCATTTAGCAAGACTAGCAGCTACAGCTCCGGGCTGTTTTGCATTTTTTTTCTGGATTCTGGCAAAAGCTGCTGGCTGACTTTGGCGAACATACTAGTACCTCACTTTCCTGTGACTAAAATGGTGAAAACAATGTTATACTTTTAAAGTTGTTCTGACTGTACGAATCAAAAGTGTTGCAGAAGAAATACAATGAGGCTTCATTTAACTCACCTCTATGTAGACATACTAAGGAAGAATCAGCTCATCAAATCTATATCCTTCTACTTCATATACATGCGTGTATATGAATTGTTCATCTACTTGAAATAGAGCTTACCATCCCACATTCATCTCAGCTGGTTTGGAAACTTGCATTTCAAGTGTCTGATTCTACCTATTTTGGTTCTGATTTTGCTACAAACTGTACAAGATGTCTTAAAAAATGACTCAGATGAATAGACATCTAAATATACCAGTGACAAATCCCAGCCTTTTTTAATAAACAGAATTTCTACTCTCACCATGATTGCTTTAGAAATGCCCTGTGGTGTAGTTCCACAGCCATTTTTCTGGTGACAAAATCAGATTAAGTTGTTCCTCTGGACATGTTCCCAGTTCAGCTGTACCAATGCAAATAATGTTTTATAGAAGGAGGTCATAGAAATGACATAAGTCAAAAGATAGTTGTTTTAGGAGGAAGGCAAGAGTGAGAGTATTCTATTTTTACTCAGATCAGAGTAATAAAAATTTCAGTGATCTTTTTATGTCATCATCCACAGTTGCACTGTCGCAACTGGAAGAGCAGTGAACTGCAACATCATTGAGAGTGAGCTGCATTGATAGAAAATAGATGGTAACCTGCACCATTCAGGAACCTCCCTGATTATCAGGAAGGTTTGAAAAAGGAAACTCCTCAAGGAGGAGGAGTTACAGTGTGACATGAGACGGTATTACTTCTGACATTAAACCTTCTGAAAGAAGTTTGGAAATAAGGAGGGCAACATAGTTCAGATTTTGTTCTGAGACATAATGAACATTTCAGGCAACATAGTTTGTTTTTATTTATTACTTTTAAATATTTAGTTAACATTGTTAAATTCAAAAACTTAATCCTTTCTTCCTTCTTGCTCTATCACATTTATAGCATATTTGGCATCTAAAAATAACCTTTATTTTGTGGGTGAAAAAACACTGCTGTTGGAGACACTTTGGTTTTGAAGAAGAATAGAACCTTTCTAGGTTAGATGGCTGTCAGCACAGCTTTCACCATCATCAGTATGTTTTTCTCTTACGGCCATTAACTGTGAATTTTTATTTTTTTTTTCTGATTTTCATACAACTGTCTTTTGGAGTGTATCTACTAAGGCACAGGTACTAATTTCTCTTATCAGGCAGATTTTGTGAAAAACATACAGGGGTAAATTGGTTGGCACTTTTTAATTGCTGGTAAACTTTAAAAGAAGATCTCCCCCTAATGGAAGAGTTAGTCAACTCTTGTTCTTGTACACTCCTATACATTTAGTTAACTTTCCCCCTCTTCTATCACCATTGGCTGTCAGAGGAACATGTAATGGTTTATGTTGGAAGGGATTGATGGATGTCAAACATGACAAGCCTCTAAGTTATATCCATACTAATGTGCATACTAAATTAAAATGCATGAAAGTCATTAGTATTCTTGTCAAAGACATTAATTTCTTTTTCTGCAAACAGAAAGCAGAACTAATCATCAGTGAAATTTTAACTTTTAAAATAATTTGAGCCTGATTTTAGACAATTTAAAGTTCATATCAATTTTAGACAGTTAGAAGTTCATATTAAGGAACTTCAGTTGTCAGAAGGTTTTTAATAGTGCCAAGCATTTCTCAGGGCATAGTGTAGGAATGTGCTACAATTTCAGAAGGCATGATCAGTTTTAGTTTAACACCATATATATAAAATATTGCAAACATATTTTCAGGTGACACAAATAAGAGATAATCTGTAAGAGCTAGTAACATCACTGGTCAGTGGTAGTACTAGTAGACAGCCATTTGTGCAGCTCGTAAAATATTGTGGAGTCATGGTGGTAGTCATTAACTGTTTTTCAAAACAAGCCAGAATCTCATGCAGAGATTGAATATTTACACAGCTGTTACATTCAAATAATTTGTTTTATGCAATATATACTAATTTCTCATTATTGCACTTTGCACCTTAAAGGCAAGAAGTAACATGCTGTGAAGATAACTGTCAAATACAGACCTGTATCTGACATGGTCTAATCCTATCAGGTTCCTAATACAATTTGTATTATGTAGTCTTCTATAGTTAATGCAGAGAAAAATAATGATATGAAATTAGAACAGTAGAATCGGTCCATATCAAGTACTAAAGAAAGCAAGAACTTCCTGCCTGAGCTGGACAGTGCTGTGGTTGCCATTATTTTTTCACTTCTCTGTAACCTTTTTATGATGAAACCACCTTAAGTCCTTTCAGCACATGTTGTTTCCTGGTGTGGATGGACAGGAAAATTTCATTATATTTTCTGAAGAACAGCAAAATTATTAATAAACCAAATATTATTATGAGGTACAAATAGTTATTTTCTGAAATTTATCAGTATCCACTGTCAGCTAATATTCATCAGATAGATTATTTTTCCCTTTTTTTTTTTTTTTTTTTGAAAGATTGTGTGGGGACTTTTTCCTGTTATAATAGACCAATTTTCATGGAATTGTAAAAGAATTATATATCTGTATTATTTTTAAATTACTTTCATATTTTACAAGTCTGACTGGAATGTACAACTTTTGTTTGTAATAATTGTGGAACAATTGGCTAGTAAGCACTAGTATCTATAGTAATTCAACTTTGTGTAAATAATAATAATGCAGAGCCCTTGTGAATACTGAGAATAATTAATTGACTAACAAGGGGAAAAAAGGATTATGTTTAATTTATTAATCAGGGAACAGATGCAAAGAAAAGTGAATGAAGCAATAAGCTATTGTACCTCTGTTGATCCATGGTAACTGTTTCTGTGCACAATCTTAACCTACAGCACACAGGACTGGTGTGGTTTAGGCTTTGAGCTGGTCTTTAGTCCTTGCTAAATAATGAAATACCTGTTAACTACAGTGAAAGAGGACTAAACTGGCTCTGATTGCCTTGTGGTGGTTACCAACTAAGAATTACCATAAATCAATTAGAGTAGGATATAAATTCTGACTTAATAGTTACTTATTTGTATATCTGAGCTTGTGGCTTGTAATACAGCAGGGATGAGAATCCAGATGATTTTGATCTAAAATTTGTAAAATGAAACATTAGATTACACTATGGCTGACAAAAATATCTCTGATAGTATTATTAGATTGCAGCAAGATTGGACCTTAGCTATCATTTGTTTATAGTTATGAAATATCTTCTATTGATATGTTTCTTGAAGAGTTTGGTATTGAGAAAAGGTAGAAGATACAGATTTGAGGTAGCTGGTTGTGTAGGAAGCCTCTGCTTTGAGAAGAACTGCCAAATGGATCTACATTGAAAGCCTGTGACCACTGATAGTATGTTTGTGAGCTTGGAGAAATATATTTGCTTGAAAGTACCAAAAGGTGAAGGTAAATCTGTAAGATGATAGGGCAGACTGTTAATCAACATTGTAGCTTCTTTGTGGTGGTTGGTTGGTTGCTGTTTTTTTAATCAGCTGTGTATTATTGGACTGACATCACAAAGCAATACAGAAATATAGTCTGCTTTGGAAGTGTATTTAAAGGAGATACAGATCCCTTGAAATGCTCTTCTTGCACAGTTACTGTAGCATATGAGTTCAGAAAGTCACCTCATGGATGGATCAACTGAACAGATAGTTGGTGGGTTTTTTGGACATTGAAGACACTGTTGAAATTCCTAAGGGCAGCACTGAGAGACCTGATCTAAGTGGTTATTGAAGCAGCTATAGCAGCATTGTCAATCTGATCAGTATTTGTTACAAATAGATTTTATATGATGTACTTCTGGAGGAGCAGTTTGTTTGGAGCTTATTTCCAGTGAATTGGTAATGGGGAAGAATTTGATGTAGCCACCTGCTCTCTACTGATTTGGAGTTAGGTCATATCCTTGTCCCAGTAAACTGACACTGGATGTTATTGCCATCCAGTCTCTCTGCCTCAGGGACTTGGCCTTTGACAGGTCTGCCTTTTAAAATTCAGTGGATTAGATATTTTCTAACCCCCCTGGGCAGAAGAAATCTCATCATTTGCTGATATCATCAGTCCAACAAGACAACAGGCATCATTAACAGAATTCCCTGTGAAGTGGCACCCACACCTCAGCATGAGACTGTGTAACTGCTGCTAGTCTTTACTGAAATGATTTGATTGTGGAGAGAGATTTTGGAGGAGGCCCATATTTTTTATGAGCTTTAGGATACTAACTCATTTCTTGAGCTCTGGGTGACCTGAAGAAATTCTTCTCATGACTGGCAAGGCTCTAATATAAACCAGAGAGCTGTAAACCTTCTGAACTGCTCTGTATGTATGTAGGGTTTGTATGTACATATGTCTCTAACCAGAGTTAATACATAGAGCTAATACTTCTCTCTCGGCTGAGGTCAAGAATACATACTTGCCTTTTATTTACTCTTGAACTTTTTACAAAGAGAACAGTTATGATTCCTGGAGATAAGACTGGTTAAAGTGCTGCTTGGCTGTGCGACTTGAAGACTTGATGAACTTCAACATTCCAGCAATTTCAGGAATCCAAATCTTCAAAATGAATTATTGAGTTTCTGAAACTGGACAAGAGATTTGTTTTCCATTTAAGGAAATAATATGGAGATCCAAGAAGCACTTTGACATGTATTTCAGTATTCTTCAAAATGCAATTCTCTAAAAGTATTTTAACTACCAGTCCTTCCTGAAAAAGGTAAATAAAACCATATCTGTTATGATTTTTCTCTTAAGAAAGTAGAACCCATTCCTAGCTGTCTTTGTTTCTGGCAGGGTGGAGTTAAGAAAACAGTGGATGAAGTCATGAATAATGTGTAGCTGTTTTCTGAGTAAGTTCATCAGAAACACAAAGGAGAAATTCACCCATTATTATATTGCATTTTTTACTCTTGTTGGGGAACATTTCGACAGAAACTACAAAAAATTAAGACAAATGAGCTATTTCTGCAGTTAGTGAATGTGGAAGGAGAACTGTTTTGCAGAAGATTTGGCCCAAGGTATTGTTTCTTCATGGACCATGATGATTTTCTTTAGTTACTTCAATAAGTGTTGATACTAAAGTCCTTGTGGTAAAGTTTAAATAAATAAATAGCCTTTTCTGGCTGGACAATGTGTATGAACAAATCAGTAAGTCTGGATAAAAAGATTAAATAACGTTCCCTAGCCTCAGGGAAAAAAAAAATTCTTATTTTATTCATCAATCCAAATTGTATTCTAGAGCTTTTGAACTATCTTCTTTTAAGTAGATCTACTTCTGTGCTGTTATTTCATAAAAGCTTTCGATTCAAGTGCAAAAAAATTAGAATACAAAACGGATCTGTTTGTTGAATTGGAAACTCTGTTGCAGAGCATTTCGTAGCTAGTACAGCATTTCATATTGCAACTGAGGATAAGAATATTCTGCTTTCTTTAAGTGTCTGTCATTACCCCTTTTTGCTATCATTCTAGGGAGTGAGATAATTTGATTTCTCAGGGTATTTTATTTAATTGTGAACAAAAATAGTTTTCCGTCACCTAATGGGAAGATTCCTTAGTTCTTCACTGCTTAAATTTCTGTTGGCTTCTTGCTATACTAACAAGGAGGAATGCAAATTCAGTCATTTATAGCCTTGTCCATCCTCAATGAAGACTCTGCTCTAAGAAAAGCCATCTAGACTTCTGATGCCATTTTGCAAGTACTCCACATTGTGCATTGGCTAGAGCTTTACCTTTCAATAGCCCAATGCTCTTCCTGTAACTGTAGCTGAATTACTACTTCAGAGCTGTCTTGACTGAAGTAGTATCAGAAAGTAGGGAAAAGAAATCCTTGGTGGTTCACAGGATTTTTCAATGTTTTCTCTTTGTGAAGCGAAGGAAAAAATGTCCCATGGTAGTACATAAAAGTCAGCCTGAGCTCTGCTACAGAGAACAAAAGCTTGGATTTCATATAAAGACAGAGAGATCTTGGTTTGTGAGTTGGTTGAAGCTGACGTAGTCCTCTAGGATCAGAAGCAATCAGTAAGCGCTTTCTAAATGGAACAGTTCTTGAAGTTCCATTATCAATATTAAAGAAGGAAAAAGTTTAATGTCCTTAAAGGCAGACATTTTTGAACTAGTGCTGTTGGAGCAGTTTAGAGATATTAAGGTCTCTGTATGTGATATGTGCACTTTTCTGAGACATTGCTTTTGCCCAATAAAAACAAATCAAGTTGGTTACTATTTAATTCCAGAAATGTAATGGCAAAATGATCTCAGAACTATTCAATGATTGTTCAACTATTCACATTTTATTTCTGTGTAGTTCACATTCATCACATTTATCCACATTGTCAATGTTAATATTCATTACAATAGTTCTTCCTTTATATTCTCAGAAATGCATTCTATATCAAGTATTTAATTATTCCTGTATACCTGTGTGTCTTTGACAAAGGATGTTGTGAATGCAAAATTTTAAATTGGTCCAAGGGAAGACTGGAGATGTTCATAGAAGAGCAGTTTATATCAAGCATAGAAGGTCCTTAAGCTGGAAATAACTTTCAAGGCTGCTAGACTGTTGAAGGAAAATGTCTTATATGTTGGTCTTGCTCATTTATACTCTTCTTTGATATCTGTTCATAGCTATTTTCTGAGATAACTTTAGGATACAAACCTAAATGGACCTTTGGTATGAACTATTATGACCGTATTTCTTATATAGCCCTGAAAGAATTAAACACATACATGTGTTTCAGCTTGTTAGTAGATTTGATTAAACATTAATGGGTTTTGATGAACTGAGTCTTCTATGTGTCATGAATACTGATCTTGCAAGAAGAAAGATTGAATCATATGGCTGAGAGGACATGGTTGAATCATATTATTACAGTGAAGAGGTACGCAGGTCAGGTGCCACTGTGCAGAGCTGCTTGTAAAGGCTAATAATGCCTTTTAAGACTAAATGCCTTACACAGTGGACCTAATAGGCTGTATATTTAAAAGCTGAACTCAGAGTAAGATATTTTAAGCTATGAAACTTTTGTGCAAAATGTAGGCCTGTTTTCGTACTTCTCCACCTTATTCTGTACATGCCTGTCCTTTGGGTTTTTCCTACGAGGCTTCTGTTTAACCATTCCCTGTATCTGAGAGGAGGAGCTGGATAGAAATCACTTTGACTTCCTTGTGTCATTCATTAACCACCACAAAGATTTCTTCAGAAGCAATCCTTCCCTTTGTCCTATGTACACATTCACCATTGGGATCTATTTCTAACTAATGTAAGACCAAATTGGCTTATTTGCAGAAAAAAAAAAAAAAATCACATCAACTACAGAATAGATGCTTATCTTCCTGATTGCTGTTTCTGGAAACTAGTTTTGTTTTAAATGCAGGTGAATACATTGGAAAGAATGAGCCTAGCATTAGAAAGTTACAAGTTACAAGTAAAAGTTGGATTCAGTGAAATAAGATTTAACTGATGTTTTGCTGGAAAGTCTGTTGAATCACCTACATCTATTAATCACATTGAAAATTCTCTCCATTATCCAAAATTATTCAGTGTCTTCCTTCTCTAACTCCATTTAGTCTGCAGTAATCAAGGTTAAACTTGTACCTGTAAGAAGCTCTAAAAGCAATGGTATGATAAGTATAAAAAGGCAAAATGTTCTTTGTCCTCATTAAAGGCTGTGAGCAGAGTGTTAAATAATATTAATGGCTGGGATTGTCAGTACTTAACAGTACTTTCCTAGTACAAGTGATTTTATTGATCGATACAGTCTCAATGTAACAGGGCAGATTATTCTACTGATTTTATCGAAACCTTAACTAAGTTTGTTAGTGTACCACATATCTTTAAATAGATCTAGATGATGATGTAGATTAAGAAAAGCAGACCACCATCCATCTTTTTTTGATTGGTTAATAACTTAAATCCATCATTGCTACTACCAGCTTTTTTAAGATTCTCTTGTGCATACATGTTTCTTTGGTGGTGCAGATACATAGATGGTTTTAGGTGGCTGTGGATTTTAAAGAAGGGTGCTTGACACATGCAGGATTGCATATTTGTTAAGAGGAGACAGAAACCCAGAGAAAATGGGAAAGCAAAATAATTTTGTAGATAATTTAAAGGAGAGCCATTTATTAAGGGTGTCAGTTTGCAGAAGTGTTTCCTGCAGAAATATTCCAAGCATTTTTCAAGCATGCTTAGGAAAATTACCTGGTTTATATTTTAAGAATAACATTTTTTTTTTTTTTCAGGTGGTGCTATTTTGTGTTTTATGATTAACATCTTTTCCTTCGTTTTCAATAATCTGTTTACTTTTGCTGGATACAACTGTGATGCAGGAACTTCTCTCTCATTTCACTCTCACATGTTAGAACACTGATCCAAATAAATTTTACTCAGTTAAAAGCAGAATTTATGTTGGAAGTTATGACAGGTTTCAAAACCATGTCTAAGTGCTCATTCTCTTTTCACACTGTATGTCATAATGCTATTGTATCACATACTTTAATCCAAGTGAAAATGAACATCAAACTGTAGTAATAGTGAATTTCTATATAGTGTGAAATGGTCTCTGTCATGACCTGCATATGCTCAGAATAACTGTAAGATATTTTAAGAGGAGGGAGAAAGAATTTATGTTCTTTGCCTAAGATGTCACAGACTGTTAAAGCAGAACTAGGGGTATTAAAATGTGAGTGCTGGTGTACTGCTATAGGCTTTATAGTCTGCTGATGGCCACTTGCTCTAATACCTGTGATTTCTTCTAGAGCAATAGAGTGTGAGATAATTATTTCATTTAGCCATGATGAGAGAAAAAATGGTCACCTTCCGTAATATTAGAATTTCTTTTTCCTTAACAAATGTTTACTACAATTGCCTGAGCTTCTTTGGGGAAAAAATAAAAACAAATCAAGCATATCTTTGCCGAGAGAGGGAGGAAGGGAGGAAGGGAGGGAGGAAGGGAGGAAGGGAGGG
>WUAM01000179.1:8257110-8267727 GCA_024336885.1 Actenoides hombroni | reverse complement strand
CAAACTAAATCCATTTTGTGGCCTTCATTTTTAAGCAATTTGTCAGAGAGGCAAGGAATTCTCACAGTCTGCTAATTTAAAGACAGAATTTTGAAAATATCTTTTTCCCCCTGCTTTGCTTTGCTTTTTTATTTTTTTTTTAAGAAGCTGTTGTAAGATTTGTATCCCCACTGAGGACCAAGATGTCATAGGGATAGAGAAAATGCCGCTCACTTTATGGATTACTGTTAGGTCAACAAAACTTTGGCAGCATTGATTAACTTGACAGTGAGTACAGCAGTACATTTATCACTTATGGCTGTGCTGTAGAAAATCTAATAAGAGGCAAACAATTCCCTTTAGAGCAGTAACAGGTTCACTGTGGCTAACGGTGCATGCACTGGAAATTTCTGACTTTAAATTATACCCTTGCTGCTAGTTGGGTCATTGACTCAAAGCTACTGCACTTTCACTACTATGTTCTGTACTATTAATTTGATCAAAATTGTTTTGGCTTCTATAAATGTGATCCAACCATGTATTGGAGTTCATATAAACTCATAAGCATTTTTGAAGACAGCGTGCAGAAAGGAGCTTGATCCAAGCTTCATTATATAGAAGGGACAGATGCCCGATATAAATGTTTGGGGTCTTACAAGGTTATAATAGAAAAATTTTGAGCTGTTGCTTACAAATCTGCCTCTAATTCACAAATTCAAATAAAACCAAAACCCAAACATATCTTACATTTAATTTAATTTTTCATTGGTTGATCAGAAGGACATTTTTCATACTTGCAAATGCATGCTTTTTTAATTACCAGTAAATACCTTTAAAATTCTGTATAAGTTGATGTATAGGTATGTTCTTCCAGTTGTCTTGTTTTTGTAAGAATTATGAGAGTTGAACAATGAACAAGAGATTTTCTGTCTCTCTTGTGTGTAAGTGCTTTTTCTTGACTGTAAGTTAGTGTTTGGTTCTAATCTGATCATGAAATTATGTTCTATTTGATATTGCTTGGATTCAGTCTTTTCTTGAAGTCCATAATCAGTACATTGGGAACTGTCTTTGCATTGTACATATAGAGAAAAATGTTGGGGTTTTTGTTTGTTCGCTTTTTGGTTTTTAGGTCTTGTACTTTGTAGTTCTCTTAAGTGGATGCCCTACATAAGACAACTGTTTTACAGAAATGTACTGACTTTTCTCCAGTTTGAACAAACAAAAGCCAGTAGAAGCCACATACCTGAATAACTGTGTTTCTAGGTACAAGCAAGAAAGAACAGCAAAGAAAATGCAGCATTAAGTGCATATCAGACCATACAGTGTGCAACTAAATTGGTGGCCTTATCTTTGTGATACAATCTGCAAAACTGCTGTTCAAATGAGAGTAGTAAAATTGGTTTTTAATATTAGGATATATGGCTCAGTAGAGGAGAGAGCCTTTGTGAGTAGCAACTGTTATTTCAAGTAGTTCGTGTTATTTTAGGAAACTGTTTAAATTGGAGGGTTTGTTCTGCAATATCTGTAAAAATGATGTAGTTTCTTTGTTGGGAGAGAGGTATTCTACTTGAATCAATTGTCAGGAGGCTTAATGTAATAAGGCAGTTTGTGGTCTGACTAAAAGAAACACTGTGCAAAAGAAATTCCCATAGCAGTTTGTTTTTAACAGAAAAACTGAGTTCACCTGAAACATAAATACGTTGAAAACCAAGACTTAATAAGGTACAGCAGCTTCAGAATGTAACAGTTCAGGTTGCTGTCCAATGTCTTGTAATGGCTACAGTTTAGCCAGGTATCTGTGTTAATGATAGTATAGCTCTATCAACAGCATAACAACAGCAGATTCTTTGCAACAAATGATCAGGCAAGCTGCTGTAAGTACCCTTTGCATAGTGAGGGGAAAAAAACTACAGTTAAAGTAGTGCTTCCTGTTTATTTCTCCCTTTTTTTAATTTGCAAGCTAAAAGTTGTACTCTTGCTCTCTTACTACATTTTAGAGGCAACAAGACATATTTCCACACTTTTTCCTGGGTTCATACAATAAAGGAGTTACCCTACTGCCTGCCTTACTGAACAGAGACCTGGTATTGATTAACTATCACACTGGCATCAGAACTACTCTTAGGATTCAATTTTTTTGTTGTTTTGCATATTTTATTGATCAAAAGTGGTAAATGAGCATCAAGCGTGCAAGAAGACGATGAATTGTTTACTTGCATAAAATAACCTTTCAATAAGGGAAGATGCATTGCTCACACTTTTGGTGCTGTTCTGCTGCCCGAAGCAGATGGCATTCAGCTGCTATCGATTTGCTCCTATAGTTACAGAGCAGCATGTAACAAGGCATGCTCATTTCTCGGAAAGAGAGGTGAGGATTTTTGCCAGGGTTGTGGAAGTGAAAAAGGAAGAAAAAGGGGGGGCTGGGAATTGTTGTGGGGTTAGGGTTCTTTTTTTCAAAAAGACTGGGAGAACCTTGCAACTTCTATTAGCATCTCTATGCAAACAAAAAAAGCAGGAATTGTACGCTTGCAGAGGAAGGGGAGTTACTTTGTCTAGTTGTAGCACTTCTGGTAACATTAATTCCCAGTGCAGACTGAATTTTCAGGCAAGTAGTTAGGAGTGTAAAGAGCATCCAGAATTTAGCATTGCAGGCTCTTAGCTGCTGTACTTTTTATTTATACATGTTTTTTCCTACTTGTGTAAAGACTGTTGACTTCTTAGCAAGACAAAATCATACTGCAATATGCTGGACTTGGTTCTGCAAGCAGTTCATTTCACTGATGAGTAAAGAATTTAATAATTTGTTCTTGGATCTCTGCTGTAATTAGGGGGAAAGAGGGGTAAAGAGAGCATTCTCTGGAAGTTATTTGAAAGGGTATTTAAAGAAGAATTTTGTCAAGAACAAGATCTTTAATTGTTTGACAGATTTGAATGAAATGTAGGTATATGAGAAAAGAGCATTTCAGTAAATAGACCACAGGAATGTTTGTTCTAAGAAAAAACATTTTAGGTGATTTAAAGTCTTATTTCTGAAAGAGTAGTATAGTGGGTGGTACTGAGAAGCAGGGTACAGTCTCCTTGATCAATCATTTCTAACAGAGAAATAACCCATCTGTCAAGATTCACAAGTGTGGTAGTATGAGAGTTAACAAACAGCCTCTTGATGACAAAACTGGACCAGTTAAATATTTTGACAACACATACAAAAGTCTTCGTTGCCTGCAGTGATTCTTACTGCTGGAAGTGCTTACTGTTGATTTTTGAACAGTCTTGAGCATCTTCCTGCTCTGATGTTGTTTGGGAAAAGAAAATAATTTACTCTGTTATGACTGCCCTGCTATCCTCCATGTCATTTATACTGTCTCCCTTTTTAATGAAAATAATCCATGAATTATCACTCCTGACAAAATATTCTTATACCATAGTTAGTAGCTAGTTATTTATCAAGAATTTAATTTAAACATGCATATTAGTGTCTCTTAAAAAATATCCTACTTCATCTGCTCAAAATTCTTTTCTCTGACATTGATTCCAACTTGCTTGTGTAATTTATGAAATGCTGTCTAAGCTTTTTTAATATCCATATGGTTAAATATCACTAAATCCTGACCATTTGTTACGCTGCTTCTGTTGCATAAGCAGGCAAGAAGAGAATCTGATTCTTTGACTTTAACCTGTTGGTTTCATTCCAGAGTAGAAATTTCTTATGAATGTTCTTCAAAAAGCCAAACTTTGGTGAGCTTTTCTGAAAACAAATGCTTTTGAATCAATGGCTAATGCTCTAATGCTGTCAACACAGCATTTATCACATTATTCCAAGCTGATTGGATTTTGCTCTCCTGTGGGGCTAAGGAAATGTTTTAAATATAAGAATTATTACAAACAGAAGTTAATTTAATGGGATAAGGAAAAAAACATGTTTATAAACAGGATTTTCTCTGTTACACTGGTTCTATAAGAAAGCCAGTTGCTTTCACGAATTAAAACAAATACACTGATTTTATTGTTCTATTCCTGTGGTATCTATTTATACTGTTAGGACTGACTCCGTTTTTCCTCAGCCACCCTGTCTTTCTAATTTCTTCATTTCTTAGTCATCAAAACTTACTTTGTACTTGTGTAAGCAACCACCTCGTTAGCTGCAGAATTAGGCTATCAAACTAAATTGTTTGTATATTAATAATTCAAAAAAATAAACAAAAAACAGATTTTTACCTTGATGCTAAAGATAAGTAAATGTCTTGCAAATGCAACTTGTATTTTCTTGTTAAGTTGATTAAAATGTAAGCTTCAGAGTTTTTCAAATTAAGCTTAGTAATTTTCTGGCAGTTATACTTCAGTATTGCAGAATAGTTAGAGTCCTTATTCAACACCACAATTTGTGCTGAAAAGGCTACCAACACTTAAAACTAAAAACCAAACCCCCTAAGGCCCCCACCATATAAATCTAAATATATTTGGTCAGCGATGTTACCCCTTCTTTACCCCTGCAAAAGTGACACAATACGTTCATTAACCCCAAGTGCAGTGAATTCCCTATGCTTTCTATATTCTCTTGTTTAGACTTTGGAGTGGGTACCTGCTGCTTAGTCTAATTAGTTTCAGAGGGAATATCGAGTCATTTCTCAAGAGTTTACTCTGACCCAAAACCTCTGACAAGAAAATATCAGGGAGACAAAATAAGTTATTGTAGAGTTGAATAGCATTTTTGTTACAGTACCTTGTGGAAACAGTGCAGATGAAGAAATCATCCTCAGATGATTTTTAAACATTTGATATGACATTTGCATGAAATTATCATTCTTGAGGAGAGTAAGGCTTGTAGTCATAGCTAACTTCCTCAGTCTTCATCAACCACCTGACTCTTTCCTTAGACCCAGCAAAACCAGCAAAATGAGTTAGAGCTGTTGGATGTTTCTTATGAAGCAAAAAAAGAAGTGAAAATGCCATTTCAGGAATATTCTTAAATATTTCATTATTTTTCTGGGCTTTTTGAGTTCTCTTGAAGCTGTATTATTTAACCAAAAGCACTTTATCTAACCAAAAAATCCAACATCCCATCCAGCATCAACGTCTTAACAGAAAAGTCTGTGACATTATCCAGAGAATGGGAGTTCTTGGGATCAAGAGAAAGTTCATCATGATGCAGAGCTACTCCTCTGTTTCTCTGTCTGCAGAGCTAATATTCTGTTGCATTTGGCTCTGAAGAATAGAGTACAGCTTAGTTCTTGAATCTCTGCCATTTCTTCAGGCTTGCTCGTAACTTTCCTCCTTATAAAGGACTATTTACAAGCACAGTAAATACAGTAGATAGAAAATATGGCAACGCAGGAAAATACAGTAAACATTCTGTGCAGAATTACATGACTTTTTTTTCAAACTCCTCTTTGAAATGCAATGTAATAACAGGAGAAAAAAAAAATTATGGATTTTAGTGTGTGCAGAAAGTAAGCATACAAACACTGCAGCCATCCTGCAGCCAAAATTGTCTTCTCTGTCAAGAAGAGTTTTTAATGGTGTGAATTAATATCTCTCACAACATGTCTACATAAAACTTACAGTTGAAAATTGAAATAAAAGTTATTTCACTTTTATTTTACGTTCAGAAATGTATTTTCTCTCATATAATTTGTCTTCAATACAGGTAAAACAAGACAAACTGTATTAGATTCCACATGATGTTTTAAGTTTTCTTAAAGTAGTTGTGTTCCATTAAGCCTTTTCTTTTTTTATCTTTGTTTTGTCCCAGTATTATTTGGCTTTGCAAATATTTAAGTAATGTGTATATTTCTAAAATAAAACTTCTCAGAGTTGACAGCAAGAAAGAGCTGTTGGATAATCATCCCTGCATTGCCCCTCCATCCTCAGTGCCTGCAAATAGGGATGTTAGCTGCCCAATAGATGACCTCTGGCTCGGTCCTCTGTCACCAGCAGTCTTTTACTTAGGATCCACAAAGCAGAACAGAGCTCCCATGTCCCCTCAGAAAAGTGCCACCCTTGCTAATGCTGGGAGAGAAAGGAGTTAGAGAGCCTGTGGGTGTACACACGCTGACTAATTGCCTTTCACCACAGGGTTTTGCTGGTGAGAACTGGCAGGTAGGAGCAGCCTCTTCCAACCACCTGAATGGCACAAAGGATGAGTGAAATGGAGGGAGGAGAGAGCAAGTTGGCCATCTCCCAGCCATGATCTGTCTTCCTTCTCTGTGAGAGCCATCTGCTACTGTGAACTAGTACGGTTAACCTTGTAATTCAGCTGGCATAGCATAAAATAATATTTGGAGCAGATTAGACCAGGGTTTTCTCAGGGAGAATAGGCTGCCTCTGATAGTGATCAAAAGCAGGTACATGAGGGAGAACAGAGAGAACACATTTTGATAATTCCTCTTTAATACACTCCCCATTTCCATGCATTTTCAGTTCAATAAATTCCTCTTCCATCAATCTATTCAGTCTCTCCTTAAACACAAATTTTCAGCTCCTGCAATGTCCTGTGGCCCACAGTTCGACTACCTGTTCCGTGAAGAAGTCCCTCCTTCTNNNNCCTACTTTATTATAATAATATATAATCACAATTTCTAATGATTTTTGGATTCCTTTTCTGATAGTTTCTAATTAACGGTTTACTTTTTTTTTTTTTTTTAAATTGTTGCTAGATAGCAAGCTTATCTTTTGAGGGATGTATTGTAGATCCCAGCATCTCGCTCTTCTAATCAGTAATCATTAGTCTAAAGCTCATCATTGTTAGTTAATTTTTTTCCAATATGCATCACAATGGGCTGTGTTCTCCTAACTGCCTTTCAGAACTTGTAACTACTTATTCATCTTTGTAAGGACCGTGGATGCTGAGTTTGCCTTAAAGCCTTTGGTGGGGGTCTTTGTCAAAAGCTTTTTGGAAATGAAAGTAGGCTTTATCAACAGGTCCATATTTATCTGTGCTTGTTGATCCTTGCAGGGGTTGCCATAAGTTTTGAAAGAGGATCTCTCTTAACAGCAGCCTGTGATTCTTTTCCATACAGATGTATTTATATGTGTGCCCACTAATTTTACTGCTTACTGTAGTTGTTACTAATTTCTTCAGAAGAGGCATACTAATTTATAAATCCCTGGTTCTCTCATAGTACTCCATTTTTTGTTTGTTTGGGTTTTTTTTTAATTCTGTTGGTGATGTTTTTATTCCTTCAGTTCTAAAGTATCTATAAACAATATAGTACATAACAATATAACTGTTGTTAATTCAGAAAATTCATTATTGAGTTCCCTTAGGCCCTTTGGAGGGATACTGTGTGATCCTAGATCTATGGCCCAAAGCCAGTGGTATGAGGTTAAACAAGCCAAGTGCTGTGTCCTGTGCTTGGGTTACAACAACCCTCTCCAAAGCTAAAAGCTTGGGGAGGAGTGGCTAGAAAGCTGCCTGGCAGAAAGGGACCTGGGGGTGTTGGTTGGCAGCCAGCTGAACATGAGCCAGCAGTGTGCCCAGGTGGCCAAGAAGGCCAACAGCATCCTGGCCTGTATCTGAAATAGTGTGGCCAGCAGGACTAGGGAAGTGATTGTCCCCCTGTACTTGGCACTCGTGAGGCCACACTTCAAATACTGTGTTCAGTTTCATACCTCTCACTTACAAGCAAGGCATTGAGGTTTTGGATCCCATCCAAAGAAGAGTAATGATGATGGTCGAGGGTCTAGAGGAGCAGCTGAGGGAACTGGGATTGTTTAGCCTGAAGAAAAGGAGGCTCTGGGGAGACCTTACTGCTCTACAACTATGTGAGAAGAGATTGTAGCCAGGTGGGTGTTTGTCTCTTCTCCCAGGTAACAAGCAACAGGACAAGAGGAAATGGTGACAAGTTGCAACAGGGGAGTTTTAGGTTGGATATCTGGGAAAAATTCTATCCTGAAAGAGTTGCCATGCAGTGGAACAGGCTGCCTAGGGAAGTGGTGGAGTCACCATCCCTGGAGGTATTCAAAAAACATGTAGATGTGGTGCTTAGATATGGTTCAATGGTGGATTTGGCAGTGCTGAGTTAATGGTTGGACTTGATGATCTTAAAGGTCTTTTCCAACTTAAAAATGATTCTGATTCTAAGACGGAGTTACTGCATACTAAGAAGACAGGGATATGCACTAAACCCCAATATTTATGGAACAGTCATAGGATTGAGAAAACTGCAAATTTGGAAAATCTAGAGCTGACATTTTCAGTACCAACTTTATTCACCATAGAGTAGAGTATGTATGATAGTCATTAATTACTTGATCAGATCTTGTGCATTTTCACTTCTTTTTCCCATTGAACCCCCTCCTCAGTGCACAAGGATCAGCACAGAAGGAGGGCAGCATCTGACTAGGTGAGAGAAAAAAAAACTATGTTTCCAAACATTCCAAGAGTTGTAGTTCGTAACCTGCATGTTGTATTTGTGGTTTTTTTTTTCATTACAGTGTATTTGTATTTAGTTCCTTTGTCTTTCAGAAAACAGTACTGCAAATTTAAATGTCTGCTTTACCTATTGCTGTATTGTGGATTGTAAATGTAGTTGCTTTTTCCCAAACTTTCTTCCCCTGTACTCTTGAGAAGGCTTTTCCAAGTATAAGTACATAATTTCTTTACCATCCTAGAATGTGTATTTTCTGAATCAACTGGTTGATAGATACATTATTGTCTAAGATATTCCTGCACCTGTTTGTTATCAGCAGCACTATTGACATGACCTTAACTACTTGTTAATTGTCCATTGTCTCAATGTCCTAGTGATTTACTTTTAAAAAACACTTCAGCCATTTTAAAAATCAACGTTTATTTTGCTGTCTTTGTCATTAATAGATTTGCTTACTCTTTGTAGTACTTTTTCCTGTTACTTATTTTTAAAAGCCTTTCTTGTTCCTACTCACTTTTTTAAATATCATTAACTCATCCTGCCCTTCTGCTTCTTTTCCTTTTGCTCTGTTGATTTCTTCATTTCTCATCCAGCTTTGTCTTAACCTCCAATCCTTTGAGCAGTGTCTCAGGAAATTATATTGACTGCTTCCTTTCATTTTTCTTCTTCAAAGGAACTCTAGTCTGTTACACTTTGTTTCTAATCTTTCAAGGGCTTCTTTCCTATTTTGCTGCAGCGAGATTCACTGTTTGTTCCCACTACATTATGTTCCCAGTTTAAAAAAATTTAAAAAAAAATAAAAAAAAATCAATATTGTGCTTTTCACATCAAATGGGTTATATCTGTACACTTAACCTTAAGTCAATTCACTCTGCACTTACTAGTTAAATATTAGTTGGAACTGTAAATGTGCAATTAACTAGCTTTCTAACTGAAGTACTCACTATCCTAAAACTTACTTGGTAGTATTTTTAATCAAAATGAGTATTATGCTTTATAGTCAGATTCGATAAGGCTTCAGTAAAATGTTAATAGCTTGTAGACACTGTCATGAATTTCTGCATGCATGTTTTCAGTGATGATCCAGCAGTTGCTTAACCTATTGGTCTTTCATCTAGTTAAGTTATCCTCTGTGTAGCTTGAGAATGCTGTGAGAGATGGATTTGTCATTCAGGAGGTATCTGGTGAGTTTTAAGCTCACTGGAAGTATAACAAATTGGTTGGAAAATTGGTGCAGGAATTTTTCTACTGTTCTCCAGTCTTGAGGGGCAATACTCCTATGCACCTCTTTTTTTTTTTCATTTTTCATTTGTGACTTTACATTAACTTTTAGATAGTAACTTCTGGATCTTTGTTAGAAATATTTTGGCATATAATACCTACAGTCAATATCTTGTTCCCTTTCAAGCTCCACTGTACAGATGGCACTCTTACCTTTGATATGCAGCCTGGGAGTGTTAGCTAGCTGGTACTTCATATGGACCATGACTTCTGTGTTGTTGTATGTGTGTTTCTATGGTTCTTGTATCCTTATACAGAGTTTTAAACATGTTTGATTGCCTGTCCTGTTCTTACAAAACTGTCCAGTGAATGTTTCTGGTAGTAATGAAAAGTGGACAATCCTTACTATGACAGTTTAAGTCACAATTTGTTTAGAAATTGTTTTTGATAACCTGTAACAACATCCTCATTGAAGAAGGAAGTGAGTTTCTTCATAGTTCTTCACAACGGGTAATATAAAACATTATTGTACCTGTTATTACTTCATAAAAAGGAAAGCTTGCTGTTGGAAGTCTGGTTCCTTCATCTATTTGTTTTTTAGTTAATGTGTTCTTTTGGTAACCTTTTTATCATTTCATGGGACTGTGTAAAGCAGTTCAGGAAAAGCAGGTTAATAGAAGAATATAGACTCTAAAGTGTTCTAAAAGATGTGGGTTTTGGTCCCAGTGGAGACTGACACTCCAGCCTACTTACTGTAGCTGGAATGTATTGATTTTTCTTCTCCCCCGTTTTAGCTACACCACTGAATTAGGTATTGTGAAGCATCTTTCTCTGTGAAGAGAGGAAAAACTGTCATGAACTTTTTCACCCTAACAGTACAGCGTTTCAAACTAAACCCAATTGGATGGAGAAGTCTGTAAGGACTCTTAAAACCTTGTAACTCAGCTCCCCACTCTCATTTCTACCCCTCCAATAGGTGTTCTAGCAACCTTGGAAAGTATGATAGATGATTGTAAGAAATTAATTTTTAAATCTTTTTTTCATTAAA
>WUAM01000179.1:8244594-8254655 GCA_024336885.1 Actenoides hombroni | reverse complement strand
CTCAAGGCTAAACAGCCCCAGATCCTTCAGCCTTTCCTCATAAGACACATGCTCCAAACCCTTTACTAGCTTTGTAGTATATATTAATATTAAGCTGGAGTGAGTGGAAGTAGAAACAAATAGGTTTGTAATAGCTGTCAAGAGTTTTGCTTTTATGCAGTGATGTATCCTCTCCTGACAATCACTGTTCTGTTCAGCAGCCTCAGCAGGCAGCTCAACTTCTGGAAAAAGCTGTCTGGAGGTCCAAGTATGAGATTGCACGTAAGCATTGGATGCCCTTAAACATCTTTGTACAACTTTTTGCAGTTCTTCATTGCATATAATTAGTAAGATGGTTTTCTTTGAGCAAATCATATACATTGTTATGCAATTCGCACACCCTCTGAATATGCATCTACCTCCAACCCTCATTCTGTGAATAACCTGAATGCAGAACAGGATAAATTTTGCAGCAGCAGAGTGCTGATTTTGCAGAATGCAAATGAAGTGGCATTTTTTAATGCAGCATCTTCATATAGAGGTGAACTGAAAGGCTTAATACTTGCCAACATTTAAGACCTCCCTGTTTGTATATCTGTCAAAATCTGGACCAAAACAGTTCAAAAACTGCATTTTTCCATTCTTTTTTTCAAACTTTTTAGTGATGGCCTCAGCTGTGTAGTGCAGACTCTGAATTCAAATTTAGAAGTGTAACATAAAAAATGAAACAGATCTCAAACATCTTTGTTTTCAGATGTGTTTCTCTCTTTAAGTCTATGCACGTCTTATGTAATTTTTACACTTCCTGCATTTTCATTCCACAAATAATTAAACCATTTTCTATAAAACCTGTTAAATCTAGATGACCTCTAGATGTCTCTTTCAACCTAAGTTTTTTTTGTGATTCAGTTATACTCTATGTGTCTCCCTATTGATGCTGTAATGTAAAAGAATGAACATGCAGGAATAAGTTGCCTCATGAATGTAAGCAGCATAAAGTTTCTTCCCAACACCAGCCTTGTTTCTTCTCTAGGTTTGTTTCTTCTAACATAAGGTTTGAAAATGAACAGGATGAATGTGGATAGCTTTACTTGTACAAGGAATGTTATTTATAAATGTAGTGAGGTTTCTTCTGTGCATATGTTCACTCCAGATCAGGCCTTTCTGAAGGAAAGCTCTTTAGGGAAGAACTACCGTGTGAAGACTAAAAGATCAATGATTGGTTTTGGTCTGCTTCTCTGAAACTGTCAGAGATCCTTTCTTTCCTTTACAAGTAATTCTTTCATTGTGAACATGCACCTATGCATCTCATTTATTTGCTACATGTTTTTAAGTGTACGTGTAGTTAATTTACTGGCCATTTTACATCATTTCATCAATGGAAAAACAAAGGAGGTGAAGTCCAGCCATTATGTCGTTGCTGTGGAAAGATGTGGCAGGTCATGGCAGCAGCTCTTCGGTCAGAGCTTTGTCGTTAAGAGTCACAGCGCAGATAGAAGGAGTATGTTGTAAGCTGATTTGTCAAGCCAAGCAAAGAGTTTCCCTTGTTAGCATTTGCCAAGGCATGCATTAATAAAATTGTACAAAGTGGAGACTTCCTTTTCCCACTGATGTGCCAGACAGGAGGAGTCTTCTGTGAGGTGGAGGTGAATATAAAAGCACAGACCTGTGGCTGCTTTATGTTTTAAATAAACACAATTTTATTCACAAATAAGTGTGTTGGTAACTTAGTTCCAGAATGAGACATCTCTGCTTGAGAAGAATCTAGCTTGGCACTGGTGATGGAAGGTGAAAAAGAACATAATAGCATAAGCTGAATGTATTTATATGTGATTCATTAAGATATGTGGTTTTCCTATTGAAATGAAGCACTCCAAAATAGGTGTAAAAAATAGAGAACTGAAAAGTTCTGCAAGTGGGAAATGTTTCAGTAGCTTGAATAAAAGTGTGCAATTTGTAAAATAATACAAACTCTTGGATTTCTATTGTGCCTTTTATTTTATTATTATTTTACAGACAGTAATTTTAGAAAATGAAGAGCTCCCTAAAATATTTCTTGATTTCTTGAACGTTCGGCACGTACCTACCTTGCCAAAAGCAGAAAGCTGTGGGTAAGTCTAATTTACTGAAAAATACATGGATGCTAAAAGGCCCATAACCGCTCAGTGCTGATGTAGTTCCATTGACTTAAAATGGTCTTGCTGCCAACTCTAACACTATAAAATAAATGGGCATTAGGTTCATGTTAAGTACGTTTATATATCCCCAAAAGGTGGTAAACTAAATCCAGCCTATTCAAAGACAGAAGTGAGGTTTAGTGTAATGTTATTGGAAAGCAAAGGAGAGTTTAGATGAGAAAAATATGATTTCTTGAAGTATCTACTAAAATGTAAGATATTCATAAACACTCACTAAAGTTGCATAGAAAGACTTTGCATGCATTTTGCCATCTGCACAAAAGAGAAGTTCATTCTGTGATGATTTTATGATGTCCCTCTGTGTGTTTGAAAATGGGGTCTGTCACCTTTCTGATAACATCTACCCCAGCGGCCCCATTGCCATTCCCCTGGGAAGTGTTCTTGATAAAGGTGAGAGAAGGGAATCTGAGTATGAGGAGTGTAATGGCTACAGAAATACCCAAAACAGCGTGACAGAAAGCTCTGTTACCACCTGCAGCTATAAGCTTTGTAGGGTGATTCTGCCATGCAAGCTGATGCAGTTAGTAGTCTAGCATCATTACCAGAACGTGCTCCCCAGAAAGCTAGATGGCCTTTTTCCACTTCCGGGGAAGGTGTGTGAATCTGCAGTGGGGAGAAACCAAGTTGAAAAAAGTGGAGATAATTTCGAGGCCCTCTTAAACTCAAAGGTGTCTATGGCCCAGGGCAGTCTCCAGAGTGATTCAGAAGCAAATGGACTTGCCATTTTTACTTGTAGTTAGGTGACGTCAGCCAATACCCTCAGTGGGACTGCACCCCATCACTTTTCGGGTGGATGGATGGATTAGATAAGATAGATAGATAGATAGATAGATAGATAGATAGATAGATAGATAGATAGATAGATAGGTAGGTAGGTAGGTAGGTAGGTAGGTAGGTAGGTAGGTAGGTAGGTAGGTAGGTAGATGCTTGTGAATCTGTTGCAGTAAAATGGATGCTGGATGCTGCCATTTCCAAATAGTGGTTTTTGTAAAATGATATGCTCTCCCACTCATTTCATCACACTGCATTGTGCAGCTACTGACCAGAAAAAAAGGTGTTCCCTTTGATAGTTCTTAAAGGATTTGGGTTTGCTTTTTATTGTAGAGTTAATTTTGATGTAACCAAAACTTCCTCTCTTCCGTGCAGCTCTTTTGATGAAACAGAATCTGAAGAATCAAGGTGAGCTTTATTCCTACTTTTCCTAGGACACTAGATTAATAAGCTACTTGAATTTATTGGCATTTACTGTATTTGTTCCTTGCAGTTAACAAAATAGCAGTAGTTTAGCATTACAATTAGATGTGCTTTTTAAATATTGTGGCTTGTTTTATTAGCTTTGCTAGATTAGTCCGTTTCTATCATGAACTGAGCATAGTTACACTTGTATTGAGAAATTCCTTACAAAACCCTAATACAATACTGCTACCTTTGACATATTTTTATGTGTCTGGTTGTACTGTTTGGCACATATATGAACAGAGTGGAGAGGGCTGGCACTGGCTGTGGGAGGATGTCTGTACCATGACCAGGGTGGGAAACAGCCCTGAGAGGGGCTTCCAAAGACTTTGTCTCCATGGGTGAGGTGTACAGCAACTGATTTGGGAGCTTGAAGAACGTGGTGAAATTTTGAGTCTGTTCAGTGGCCTGAAGAGCCTGTAGACTGTGGAGCCTGGTTGTAGGTGATCTTGTAGCCTGAATTGTACCAAGTACCATGGAACACAGTAGGATCAGAGGTCTCAAAGCCAGCTGCAAGCTGTGTGGCTGGGTAGAGATGAGCTTTGCTGCCAGGAGACGGAGCCTCCCCTTTTTGGGCAGCATTAGTGCACAGCAGCACGCTGGCACAGCTCCTGCACAGCTCGACCACCTCACTTTAATAAAGCTAGTTTGTAGAATATTCTGTTTGCTCTCCCTTGATACTGACATCCCTGTTCTTGGCCTTTCCAGCAAACTGTCCCACCAGCCTGTGCTGCTGTTCCTAAGGGATCCATATGTCTTGCCTAAAGCCAACGGTAATCAAACCTGTCATCTGTTAACAGCACTTTACTGATGTGACCCTGCACCGCATAAACCACATTATTATTAATACGTGCCTAGTCAAATGACACCGGTCCAAAATCTAATAACCTGCCAATAAAACAGTATTTCTTGTGTAAGAAAGCATTAAAACACTAAGTAGGATGGGTGATTTATAAAAGGGTGGAATTTTCTCCCACAGTTATTCTCTCAGAGAAACTTACTGGGGATTCAAATCAAAAGATGAAGAACATTGCTTTTCTTTTCTTGTTGTTGACCCTCTGGGCTGTTTTGCCTGAAGGATCTGAACTTAGAGGCCCAGTCTAAGTGCTTTTTCCCTAAACACCAGTTTATCTACTGCAAGCATGTTTATATTTCCATTTGGATTATTACTATTTCTTATCATTTATAACCTCTAGAGTTCTTTAGCGGAAAAAAAGTGTATACTCTAACTGATGAGTTTCACAGGACATTTACATTAGCCTTCATCTCTTAATACATGGTTCTAAAGGCTGTTTGAAATTGCTTGTTATAAACCCATTTAATTTTTATTTGAAAAAGTTATTTGCATTATTAATTCAGAGAACTTAGCCTCTGTGTTAAATTAAATGTGTGCAGGAAAAAGAAAATACCATTTTTAGTAGTGTGTTCCTCACAATTTTGTAATTTTACTTGTTTGAACTGCTACTTCTACTGAATTTTGTATTAAAAATGTAATGTGCTTTGAAGGGAGAATCTTCTCCCAGAGCTGAAAATTAAGATTTTTTTTTTTTAATGTGGCACTTTGGTTTTACAAAACACTATGTTGAAAATATGAGTCAGGCTCTTGAGCTACCTTGAAAATTGTAAAATGTTTGAGTAAATTTAGGAAAGAACACATTTGTTTGTAGCTTCTCAATGAAGTGTACTTCCTTGAGATTTTTTTCTCAAGATGTATATAAATACTTGAGGGGATTCTAAAGAAGACAAAGCCAGACTCTTTTTAGTGGTGGCCAGTGGCAGGAACATCAAGAAAACACTCCATCATTGTCATGGTGACAGAGCCCTAGCACAGGTTGCCCAGCATGGTGGTGGAATCTCCATTACTGGAGATACTCAGAAGCCATTTGGACATGGTACTGGGCAACTTATTTTAATTGTCCATGCTTTAGCAGAGGCTTGGACTAGATGACCATCAGTCATCCCTTCCAGCTGCAACTGTTCTATAATTCTCGTTTTTTCAAGATGTTTTTCAAAACAATAGGGACTTGGCTTATGTATTTTCAGAGACTTAAATAGTCTCTTGCAGGCAACGTCCACTCTAGCTGGTAGAATTGTCCAGCATTATTGACCTTATGAAGTCTTACTAAACTTGTAGTTTTAGAGTGAAACACTTACTGTGCAGAGGACCTGTGTGACCAACATTCACATGAGAATACATATACAGGGTAGTTTAGTTTTTACTTTGCTTAGCACTAGTCTGGTCGTACGGACTGAATGTCCATTTAAGACTGGGGTGTAAACCACAACATTGATGAATTGAAGCACAGTAAAGGTAGATGGTCACATCACAAGGTCACTCTTGACCCAAGTGACAACAGTAATGCAGAAGCACCGCAGAGTTACCTCAGTCTACAAGCTGGTCCAGATGCTGCCTATACTAATATTTAGAGTGAGCTACATTATATGTCTTAATCTTCCTGCTCAGTGCTCCTCTTAGTTTCAAACTTTGTTTCCTCAGGAGCAGGGTGTAAATTATGAACATCATTTAATTCCATACCATTCCTGAGAGAGGAAATGGATTTTATATACAGTTACCCTGAAAAATTAAGACGGTGCTTAATGTTTCCAGTCCACATATAAGGTTTTGCTCTAAGACTTATATTCAAGATTTTGCAGCTCTGTGATGGCATTTATCTTCCTTATGGGTACTCTGAGTAAGACTAAGCTTCCTTCTCTTGAAATCATTAGGAACTTCATGATGAATTTTGTAAGTACTTTTAAAGTAGTGCTTTACTTGAATTTAGAGAAAAGCCTCTTCTAATGCATGACATGTTTAAATACTATGTAGGCCTCATTAATGACATCTGAAACAAAGGAATTTTTAGGCTTTTGCCAATTTTTGGCCTTGACACACAGTATTTAGAATCTCGTATGGCAGGTGAGTATTCTTTGTATTTGAAGATCCTAAAACATCGAATTCATTTGCAAGCTATTATTTAACTTAATGAATTAAAACACAAATTAGTGTGTGTGTGTGTGTGTGTTGTAGTTTAAAAAAGGAAGAAAACCAAGTAATTAAGTGTAGAGGCTCTACTAGTTAACTATAATTAGAAAGAAACAAAGTTCTTACAGAACTACCATTGCCTTTAATTCATCTTCTTCATTTTCACTTTGCAGCATAGAGAAAATATGGATAAGCTTTCTAAAATTTTCTAATATCTATTCTTACTTTGATGGGCTCCAATTTCTTTGTAAAAAGCAGACAAGGTGGTTCAAACTATGACCAGCAGTGTTCATTTGCAAATAACTATTCATTGTATGTACTCTTTGAAGAAGGTGAACTGTGACAGTTGTTTGGATCAGCATAACATAGTCTTTCCTATATATGGGAATGCCCGTGTTAACATCTTCCCATTAAATAGGAAATCGCGTAATTCCACAATTTTTTAATGAAAGTTGTTTCTGGAATATAATACTCAACATTTTTTTTCCTCATTGCACTGTTACTTCATAAAATCTAGTCTTGTCGTTATTCTAATGACTGGATTTGAAGTATTGTTGAGTTGCAAGACTTTTCCTAAAGTAAGATTCACAGTTACAAACCTCATTGATTTTCAGAATCACTTTTTCATGATTTATCTTGACACAGTCTGAGTGCATGAGCACAATCATTTGTCTGAGAAAGTGGAAAAAAAAAAATTACATATTAATTTGAAGAAAAATTAAGGGAAATCTAAAGTGCTGCAAATTGAAAATTTTACTTCAGAAGCTAAAAAATAAAATCTTAGATTTACTGTCACTTGTTTGAAAATTGTTCTGATGATTCAAGCCATGGAAGAATCACAGATCTGCAATACCATCCTTCAGTGTATTTATACATTTAACTTAAATTCATATGCTTGATTTTTTTTAAGCCACAAAGCCTCACAGTAAATCTGATGCTGTAACGTTGAACCATTTGTCTAATCAATACTAATTTTCATATATATGTATATATGGTATGTTATAGAAGAACCAGTGAAAACTGGTTTCTGGAGCTGCAGCATTTAATTTAGAACGAAACCATCAGATTCCCCTTACAAGTGTGTTTTTAATAACATTAATGACAACAGCATAGGGCTATTCTACCAGGGTGATTTGGCATAGCTGAGCTTGCAGGACTTGAGGAATCATTATTGGATTCGAAATATTAACAAGTAATTTATAATGATGACTTAGTATGAGAAGTTGGGGAGAATTATGCATGTATTGTTTATGGTGGAGGTTGCAGTGTGTTAAAACATCCTAAAATATCTCTGTTTGTAACATCTTTAATAGACTAGAATCACCTATTAATATGTATAACACCTTTAAGTTAATATTCTTTTTTTTCTTGCCAAGTTCAAATCTACTTTTTGCTCAATATTTTTACCTCCAAAATGATTTCAGCAAAAGGACTGGGGGCAAAACCGAACTCCTACCCACATTAGGTGATCTAATATACCAAGTATCTAATTATTTTTACAGAAATTGCATCTCCCTTTTTTGAATGTCCTGTAGGCTGATAGGTGGAGGAAATATTTGATTAGCGTTGAAAGTTCTGTGTCAGAAATAGTCTGTACTTCTAGGCAAATGTATCTCCTAGTGTATTAGCAATTTTAATGTTTTAAGATGTGATCAGAATTTGTGATTTCTTACTCTTAATGCCCAGTGATTTAAGAAAACCCTTCATTAAAAACACAGGAGTTGGTGCATTTGAAAGATATTTTCACTTCAGTAATGTACATCCTGCCATGCCTCTGTATGGATCTATTGCTGTGTTCTATCAGGTAATTCTTTCATGCTAAATTTAACATGAAAATCAAGTGCCAGTTTCCTCTACATCTGTGGTAAGAACATAGTGGGTTTTTTTCCTTCAGATACTAGAGAATGACTTTCTGTAGCACATGACATTATGTGTTGATTAGACAGACAGAAATTTTCCTGCCTCAAATAATCATCTCTTGATTGTACAGGCATCCTCAAGTCTTCTCAGCCTAAACATTGCTGTAAACCATAATGGAAAAACAGCTTTCAAGTATTCCCAGTAGCAATCTTGGAATTTCTTCCAGTATATTGAGATTTTGTTAGAAATTGAATTGCCAGTGTAATCCATCTTCCTTGTGAGAAAAGATTCAGATAAAGAGCTGGAGCCTAGCAGCAGTAAGTATTAGAACATCCCTTTAAATCAATAAGCTACAAATCTGGCAGCGCATTCATGCAATGCCCAGTGCTACACTAAAGTGGCTTTAGTGCTGAAACAGCATTACTAATAGCACATCCCCAACATGGATAAACAGTCAAGTGATGCAGTAACTCAAATTACAGAAGGCCTTACCTAGTTAAGTTTCACAAAAACACTTATATTGTACTGACATAGATAAAAAAGCAAGGGTTTTTTTCCTTTTTTTTTTTCAGTGAGGTTTTTCCTTTTTTTTTCCAGATGATTTTCCAAACGTAGTCATAGAAGGCATTCTACATGGAATATTTTATCCTCATTTATTGCCCAGGTAGAAGTGATGCCTGGGTAGAAGAAGCTGAAGCAAGTCTCCAAGTCATGTTTAACGGAAGTAACAGGAATAAAATTCTGTGATGTGAAAATTACACTCGGAAGCAAAAGGCACAACTTCAGTTAAAATTCAAGCATTTTATCTTTTTAAATAAAATCAATGTCACTACAATTGCTGCTTTTAAAAAAAGATATGGAAACAACAGTATTGAAGTTATTTATACCTTCTATATATTGACATGCTTTATTTAACACTAAGAGCTGAAAGTCATACACTGAATTACACTAACCTTTGAAAATAATTGAAGGCTTTACTAATTATTTCTATAATTTCTATCGTAAATTACACTAGACCTTTTTGCACCAGGATTTTTCCCAGCACATTACCCATTGCTGGCAGTGGATGGTTTAAGAGTGCTGGCACTGAAGACAGCGTGTGAGAAATTGCCAAAAAAAAAAATTAAAGTAAGAAGAAATTGAAAGCAACTTAAAATTATTTTGTTCATTTGTCTTAAATTATTTTGAATCTGCTCCTTAATACCAGGTTGGAAGAGAGCCAGTGCAGGTGTATGGAGAGTTTTTATTGGAAATCATGCTTCCACATTCTAAAATACATAGCGCTCTCAGGAAATTTTCTAGATTTGAGTTGAAATGATTTTGTCTACCAGGAGATTTTACATGGTTTTTATGCATCTCCATTCAGTTATGACATCTAATCTGTGTGTATGTTTACTCTTCACGTCAACTTGCAGACTGTATTCCATATCTTAACATTTTATAATTCACAGAGCATACAACTCTGTGGTAAGCTAAAGCAAAAACATGATTAAGTTGTAAAATGATAAAATTAAAACTGATACATATATATATATACACACACATATATATGTATGTTCAGATTTAACTGGAAATTTGTATGTGTGCTACATACACATTACACATTGTAATGTGTGAACATTACAAAATAAATTACTAAAACATTAATGTACTGCTTCAGTGTCATTTTTTGTGCTTTTCTATTAATAGAAGACATTTCTCTGAGCTGGTGTCAAGTATCTCCACGTGAAGCATGTGAAAATCACAGAATCATTTAGGTTGGAAAAGACCCTTGGAATCATCATGTCCAACCATTAACCCTACTC
>WUAM01000179.1:8171603-8182092 GCA_024336885.1 Actenoides hombroni | reverse complement strand
GAAAAAAAAAAAAAAAAAAAAAAGAAAAAAAAAAAAAAAAAGGAAAAGAAAAAGAAGAAAGGTAAAACAGTGTGCTATCTTACCTGGACAAAGAAGGGTAGGAAAATTTTTAATGGATTAGTTCAGTAATACTCTAGTAATTCTTTTAGCGCTCGGTTCTAGAGAAGGCTTTTTCATAAGGAAGCTGTGACTTTTTGCTGTTGGCTTGTAACTGGAAACCATCACAGAATTCACTAATGAGTGATTATGTACCTGATGGTCTGAATATCCATGAGATGTAGTTACCCACAAAACTGAATGTTTTTATCATTTTGTGTAGTGACAGCTTGGACAACAATTCATTTGGCTTTGAAAGCATCAGCATTAAAATGTAGGAATCCATTAAAATGCTGTATGCCAAGATTTATAAATTAGGCAATTTCCTTGATTATTGCAATCATTTACAAAATTGATTGTCCCAGCATGGTATAGGCAGATTTCAGCAATGATCATTGACAACAGGCACATCCTCTAATATCTATTCTCATTGTTCCCTAAAAGCCACTCTACTACGAGGTTATTCTCCATCTCAAGGTCAATTACGCATCGAGTCTACTAATGTTGAATATCACACATCTTTAAAGGAGAACCACATCAGCTATTTATAGACTGCAATGATAGTCAGAACACTTACTTTTTCTTCTGTTTATGATGTTTGCTGATGATCAAGGCATTCACTTGAGTGTGTAGTGCATATTCTCTTTGTGATTTGTTATTGAAAGGTAAATAATTTTGGCAAATTGTAGCTGTAAATATTTATTTGATTGAAGATTTAAAAGTCAATAATGTGTTTTATTTGTTGCATCTTAAAGTTCTAATTAACCAATACATATAGAGTACAGTAACATGATTTGGGTCAATTATTTCTGCAAGACATTATAAAGACATTATGTCACAAAACAAATAGACTCTAGAAGTTTTCCTGTATTAAAACAAATACAATAAAGCCGCAGTATGCTAGCCACCAACCACAAAACCACTGCGCTTTCTACTTGCGTGAAAATGAGCAATATGCACAGTAAAAATCTGCAAAATACAGGTGATTACAGGAGATTCTTTCTGCAAACTGTAGATGATGTCCAGTCATAGATGGCAACAAGCTAATCTGTGTCGGGACTCATTCAAATCATGGGCTTCCAGGACTAATATCCTGAAGTTAATCAGTTCTTACTCAGACAAGATAGCCATTGGTGTCACTAGGAACTTTGATTTAACGAGGTCTTCAGGCAAACTGAATAACACAGTATCCTCTTAATCACAATTCTTAAATAACTTTCTTCCAGAATAGGGCAATCATTCTTTCAGAACTGCACAGCCACCTGCATATTGTCTGCCACTGTCTATACAGCAACAGTATCACAGAGTTAACATGAAGGTACCCTTGTATAAATGAATTCATTTGACCTAAAGATAATATTTTAGTGTAAAGAAAGAGAGGATTGCATTGCCTGTGACTGTGAAATAGTGCATTGTATTTAGTTAGATAAATATTAGCATCAAAGGAAAACATTATTTTTGGTATCTTGGAAATAATCTGTAACTCATAAATTTATTGTTTGTACTACACTGCATATTTTTTGCATCGATTTAGCAAGATGTACATAAACAATTCCATATTTTAACAGTAATTCAACCTGGTACTTTCTGTGTAGAAACCTACTGGTGTATAAGCAAGTAAATTTAGTGACCTCAGGGCATTTCTAAAGATGTTTTGATTTCATCTGTGGAACTACAAAGTAGAGAAAAGTGGTTTTATCATGAGAACCTCCTACTGAAATAGAGACCATATGAAGGCTTTGTTCTTCATGTCGTTTACTTGAAACAGAGCCCTGAGTTTAGAAATAGAGAAATGGCCAGTATTTGTTATGGTCCTAAACTAGATTAAAAAAAAGAAAGAAAGAATAAAATCCTACATTAGGTGAAGTGTCAAGTATAAAGCAAATGAAGTAGGAAAGCCTAGGGATCATGGTTTTTACATAGGCTAATCTACAAGTTATGTGAAGGACAGTATTTTTGTTAGATGGTTTTACATGTACATTTTACTTGACGCTATGTCAGCATTTACTGTGGAAAGCAGGGTATTAATTTTTATCAATCTGTCAGAAGAACCTTTATAGCAGTACAAATTGGTGACTGATAATATTTTTAGACCACCAGTTTACAAAAAGCTCTTACCATTGAAGCAAAAATAATAATTAAAAAGTGTTCTCTAGCTATATTGTATTCTATTTCTTCTTTAAATTGGCTTGAATTCTGTCCCCATTTCTGTTGCTCCAGTAAAAGAATGAGAAAAAAGAGTTCCACAGTGAGAAGGACTCAGGTATGTACTTTTTTTAAATTTTATTTGTAAGATCAGTTGCTAATAAAACACATCCTCATTTCCAGTTGGAGATATGAAGGTTTGGTGAGTTACAGGTATTTTTCCTGGGTTTGTGTTAATTCATTTTATCATAACCAGCAAGATTTCAGTGACAGCTGTGGTAGTGAAGTGACATTTGTCCACCTTTTTAAAAATAGAGTTGTCTTTAAGAGAAAACATTCTGAGAATGATTTTACATTTAATGGTAAAAAACCCAACTTAAAAAAAAAAAAAAGGATTCTTATGCATGACATAGGGCTGTTCTTCATTTCAGAGTAGGAAAACTTGTGTACAGGGTGGTTAGACTGGTTAGGTAGCTCTAGATGGCATGTACTGGGAAAGTTCAGAGAGAAACACTAACATTTCATAAAAATAAATATGTTTCTTTATAGATAATGAAAAATTATCATCAGAATACCTAAGCAAAACTGATAGGTTCCTGAAAAATGTTTGATTTTTAACAAGAATTTTGGGATTTTTTTCATGCAGAAAAGTGGAGATAGCAGATTTGGTTTTGACCAGCTCTAACAGAAATTTAGAAAAAGATTACATAGACATATAGATTTCACTTAAAGCTGCTGTAACCCCTTGGGGCTGTTGACAAAGTATATCAAGCCTCATCTGTGTTTTCCAAAGTGTTCCTTTTCCATGGTCCCAAACCTGCAAATTGCTAAGTACCATACTCTGACTGACATTTTGCTGGTGGGAGATGCTTCTTGAGAAATTTGAGGTCTTATTCCTGTGTTGCAAGTGAAACTTTTCACCTAACTGAATGTTTTCTATTGTTCATGGACCAACACAGTGGAGTTCAATTTGCTGTAAATCTTTCAACATGTTTAAAAGTCAGGTAAGGAGTTTAGGAAGCTCAGTTTCTGAGCTTTGGTTATCACAAAGATAACCAATGTGAAGATGAACGTTGGTGTTTCCTTAGACCACACACTAATGATGGAGACATTAAGGTAAAAAAAGGGTACTGCAATGTACCACACTGTTCAAATCTTTGCAACAATGTTGTCTTACCTGAATTTCATTCTCTTTTCTGATCAAACTGGTATCATGTTCAAGTTACTCAGAAAAGAGGTAATTTTTTAGGAATATTAACTTGTTTGTTTGTACAGAATGGTACCTATTGCATCCCCAGTCTAGGGATTTGGTGAATTTCCAACAGTGAGAGTTCAGCAGAAACTGCATGGCTTGGGCCCGGAGGCGTCTCTAGCCCACCATATGGTGGAACAGACATTAGGGTAGGCTATATATCTGAGCCTGGGTGGGCTCAGACAGTAATTCTGGCTGAGTAGCTGTTTGACCTTGGGGTCTGCCATTCCCAACAAAAGATGACTGAGGGTCAGGCTGAGGTCTGCAGCCTTCCTTTCCTCCAAAGACGATGTTTGTCTGTCTCTTTTCTTAACCTTTGTGGGGTTTTGTTTATTTAACAAAATGTTAATTTTTATGCCCTAATTACCCAAAAGTGACATATCCCAGAGACAATAGTGTTGCAGAAGTTTTACTTCATTATTTGAGATAGATTTTTCCTTTACTTTTGAAAGGCTTGTGTACAATTTTTTTGTTTGTGGCAAAGCCAAATCAGATGGCTTTGTTTTTTAAAGATATAGCAACTGTCACGTTGGATCACTTTAAGGACTTTGTAGAGTCTTAATCAGCTTAATCCTTCATTCTGAGTTTGTATTTCTTCCACATTTTTACTTACTTTGCATTTTCTGAAATCTCACAGGTCCACATACTATATGCTATTCATTCCCACTCTATGGCCTGCATGTCCCAGTGGCTGTATTTGTGATCAGAGATTGCTAGCAATGCCTCTCAGGACACTATCAATCACAATTTGAAATAACAGTGATAGCCACTGAAGAAGTTTGCACAAGGCCTTCTTCCCTCACTCTGCCACTTGTTGGTGGGTAGTTCAGAAAAAACCACTCTGTCACATTTGACTTTCAGATCATCTGTTTTAAAGGATGAAAGACATAAAAAAGTATCCATTGAGAAAATGGCCAGCTACAGTGATAATTAAGCCAAGTCAATTCTGAAATAATTTCTGAAAAGATGTGCATACATCTCGGTGCTTTCTACAAAGATGCAAACAATCTGGCATTTTCTTTCTGTGTGAAAGGTGATTTAATTTATTTGGAGAATTAGCAGTAAATCTGATGATGAGAGCATCCATTTCTAGTCCCAACTGTCATCCCACATTGACAGGCAAAGCTGGACTGGATGTATATTAATATTTTGATAGTTAATTCCATTGTTTTATTTAAATAATGCTACAGTTATTGCAACTTTATATTAACTTATATGGTAAATCTCTAAAATAAGTAATGTTGAGAAATTTCTATGTGAGAAAGACTTTGTAGTGCAGCATCCAAGGATCAGATTGCCACAGACTGAAAGTCTGACTGAATTTCTCCCTCCTTCATACTCTTTGAAGGTCTCACCATAAATATCAGAGAGCTAGATATCTTCCACTTTTCATCAGCAAATTCATGTATCTATGGAGGCTGAAAAAGTGGACCTTTAGATCACAGGGAAAATTGGGGCAACAGACAAATGCAGGCTGCTAAAACAATGCGTTCGAAGAAAATGGAGAATAGGACAGCAAGGCAGTGTAGTGCCAGTGAGTTTGGAGAAAGAGCCAGGGTGCTTTCAGACCATGACACTTGCACAAGATTACTGCCATTCTTTCTCTTTGTTCTCAAAGATTACTGGTAATTTTACCACTCTCTCACAAACCAGGCTGGACTTGTCTCATGAGCATTACAGTATCTGTCTGTCTGTCTGTCTGTCTGTTTATCTATCTATCTATTATTCAGTTTTTGAGCTGAGTTGGGGATATCCCATAGAAAGTCACAGGCGAAATATTAAGACTTCATAGTATACAGAATTAATAATTTTCTTCCTCATATTCTTGTAGTTTTCTGTTCTGGATTTTTCCCATTCTCTCATTGATTAATTTAAATATTTTATCTAGTTTAAAGTTTCAAAAACTTGCGAGTATTACAAAGGGTACCTTTGTGAATATTCTTGATTATGCAAAGCTTTTTCTAGAGATCTTTTAGTGTGTCCTTAGCATTGCACAAGGAAATACAACATCACATCAAGGATGGGCCATGGGCAGGCAGATTGGGCACAAGCTTGCCGTTTCTGCAGTCTAAGCTGACCAGACAGAAGCCTACCTGGACTGGAAGCCATGTGGCAGTGTGTCTGCTAACACAGTGCCATGCCCAACACAACAAGACCTAGCAAGGTTAATTGTCTTACGAGCTGAAACTGGATTGTGCCCAGGCAGTGTTTACTATGTTTAAAGTGAGCTGGATCTCTGTGCCTTCTGACATAGCTTTGTCCTGTGCCTGCTGGGGAAAATCTTTGTGACTGTACTATAGTTTCTGAAAATTTAGAGATAAGATAGGCTTCCACTTTGGCTGCGGGTGATTTATACTAGCAGTTATACTGGCAGGGCTTCTTAGTGGCTCCAAGTCAATCATGAAGAAATGGTGCAATTACAAATACAAGTGAAGGTCTTATGTTGTATGCTTTATAATAGGACAGTTTTGCATATACATACAAGCCAAGTCAGTACTAACATTTGCTAAAACTGCTCACAAATCATATGGTTGAAAGTTGAATAATTTCATATTAATGACTTAAGAGGTCCTAGTAAACTTCATTCTTAAAACAAAACAAAAAAAATCATTTGCTGTGCCTAACTATGATCAATTGGGTAAGACTATTCTTCTCCTGTGTGCATGACAGGTATAAATAATAAAAATGGAAGCCTTGGTGCTGTAAGCTCATACCACAATGTCACTGCACGATTCTGAGCTTTCATTTACTCCCTCTTTTTGGGAGCAGGTGGTGTTGAGCAGCTTACAGAAAGCATGGCATGGCTCTAAGATCAGGACTCCTGAGCAGTGTCAGATCACAGGATTTTTTTAGGTCTTTTCATTCTGTGTTTCATGGTCATTACACTTTCTAGTAAATAAAAAGATGTTACTCCCCATTCCAGCAGAAGTAAAATGGTAGAAGTTTCAAAGAAGGCAAATATTTTAAATTTATATATCACTCTTTTAAACTTTCCACCCTGCAGGAGTCTTCTGGAAAGGCATCAGTGGACAAGGAGTGAGACCTTGGTTTTGTGCATGAGTACAGGAACTTGTGTTTGAGTTGCCCATGAGCATTATGGCATTTAATTCTCCAGCAAAAGGGTTATGGTAGCTATAAATTGTATAAAATGAATAATATCATATGACTGAAATATCTTTGAAGAGTTACTTTGTGTCTAGAGATTACAACCAGAGAACAGTGGGAAAAGAGAAGAGAGTACAAGGTGTTCTGGGGAGGTGTCAGCTTCTGGAAAAAAAGCCTTGAATAGAGTTCTTAATGGAGCTTAATATATTGTCTTAATTATAGAAGAGGTTAGAGTTGATTTGTCTTCTTTGTATGGACACTTATATACAGAAAAATACCAGCCTGGCAGATGGGCTTTTCTATTCAAAGAATGAGACAGTATAGACAAAATACCATGTCTAGAAGCAGAAGTTGGACAAAATGAATCTCAAAAGATGAAGATAATTATATTTTGCAGTAGTTAAATGTAAGAATATCTTACTTAAGGAGGCAGGTACCTTACTTTGGCTCTTTAAAAGATCTTCAGATGTGTCGAGTACTACATCTTTGGATGGGATGATCCAAACGATTGCCTTTGTTGTCTGTGAATCTCCAAACCCTTTGCTTTACCTTCTAGGTCATGCATGAGGAGAGCAAGACTGCCTGAATGTTTCTTGTAGCACTTTGTGTAAGGGTCTTGTCTTCAGTGAAGCACTTACTGTGAATTTCTTCCCTCAGTTCTCCAGGTAGATTCTGTTTTCTCTTAGCTTTTTTTTGTGGGACCAGAGAACTGCCACAGGGATTGGGCCAGGGACAGTGGTTTCAGGTGTTGGTCTTTAATTTCATAAGTAGCATATTTGTGCCCTGGCCTGACTGACACTGATTTTGCAGGTTTGTCAGGTTTTCTGCAGCTTGCTTGTTCATCTGGGCATTACTTGCCTTAGCAATTCCCTGCCATTATGAGTGCACCAGGTACTCCTGGTACACTGGTCCTCTCCCTTTTTTTCTGTGCCTTTCCCTGGATGGAAGCTAATGACCCATGAAGTATAGTTTGGAGCAGGTGATTGAACAGTCCCTTCTGGCTTTAAAATCCATGAAGCTATGAAGCCAACCAAGAAAAGTTAGTGTGTCTGTGTAAATCTTATCAAAAGTGAGCTCTGCTCATTCTCCTAAGTAAGACTTTCTGTGCTTATAAATTCCTCTCAGACTCCTTTTCTGACAGAGCGCAGCACATCAGAGGAATTGTCTGATAAAGATGGGGAGAGAGGAGAGGGATTATTATAAAAGCCAGCCATGTGGCTTCTGCCCGGAAGTCTGTGTGTTTCCCTTATACATGAAGTGGCATATACAGACTGCAGCTTAACCCAAAGCTCCAGAGATATCATAATATGGAAGAAAGAGCAACAGTAGCTCTGCATATTCTTGCAATGATCCTATTGCTACAACACTGAATGGACATGCAGCCATATACCACAACCCCCACAGCTGTCACTTCAGCAAACCTTTTGATGAATTGGATCTTGGTATTTACAGAATCTATTAAAATACAGCCCATCATGTGTTTGTTTATATGTTGACAAGATGATGTACACCCTGCAGGTCAAGGGTGATGTGAACTGTTTTGGTGTTCTTGTCAAAGCAGCTAAAAAAAGAGCATTTAAATAATTTTTGTAGAATAATTGTCTAAAAATGTAAAAACAACATACAGAATTCTTACTTTGAAAAAAAATCTCTACTGATCTGACACAAAAATCTGAGCTTGTTATCAATCAAAAAGACTTTCTTACTTCTTCTCTAATATGTTAGAAAATTGGCAGCTCAGATAGAAAAACAAATAGCCAAATTAAACAGAGAGAAATTGATTTAACTACTTGGGTGGTTTATCCAGTACCATATAAAATTTTTCATTTGGGCTTGGCACTTATTAAATATATTTTTTTTTAACAAATTAAGGGTATACAGCACATACAAAAACTTACACTATTTTGCTATAAATTTTCTAAGTCAGAATTAGCTTTATGAGGGTATCAGATGTATTTCTCTGAACATCATTCATATGTGTTTGATTTTTCTTTGCAGTTATGAAGAAAAAATACTGAAATTAAAACATGTCAATCTAGCTGTCCTCACAAATACACCTTGTAATTCCTAACATAAAGCTAGCACACGGTCATTGCAGTGACATAAAAGAAATCATGGAAGAGAACAGATAAAGATGAGTTCCAAGGAAACAAACAAAAAAACCCCCACAACATTTTTTTCAGAATTGTTATGATCATGATGCCAAATTGTTGAGATATCCAAATACTCCACTGTCTTAGAAAGGAATGGATACATTTGGAATGTGGAGTGGAGCTGGGATGAAAAGCCTGAGAGAGAAGAGTGTGTGAAAGTGAAAAAGATAGAATGGGTGGATAAATGGGGGGAAAGGAAGAACTGGATCTAGGCAATATGAGAAGGGAGGTGTAAGAAGTGTTGCAGATGAGGAACACAAGGTGACTGCTGGACATGAGCTGTCCTGAGATCTTGTGCTGAAGAAGTGTTAGTGCGTGGGCCCTCATGTTCCTCTTAAGAAGAGGTACTTGAAAACAGCTTGTGTAACCTTCAGATTTCCTTTTCTTAAAGGGAACAGGCTGTGCTGGTTTGGCTCAGGTGAAAGCTTATTCTGGGGCCATGGGGTCCCTCAGAAAGCTGCCCCTTGGATCAGGTCTGGGAAAGGAAGCAGAGCAGCCTGTTCTTTTATTCATATTACAGAAAGGAGTTTCAGGGCTCTTCTGAGCTGAAATACTGCTCGCATTTTTTTCTTCTTCTTTTGTTATATATTTCTAAGACTGTTCTGGCAAGGAAAAGTGCTTATAACTTTGTTTCAGAACGAAAGCCAAAAGCCTCCTTCACATATCTGGGAACTCGTCTCTTCCTCTTCATGCCTTCAACTTGCCTTAACCTTTCTCCAAAAGCATTACTTCAAATATTTTTCTCTTTTTTCTTTTTTTTTGCTGGGACTACCAGTGATGAACCAGTCAGAACTAGTTATTAGGTGAAGTCTACAGACACTTTTCCAGATGGAGCTGAGCTGATACCACCAAAAGCAAAGGCATGATCATCACATGTTAGTGTCCTTTCATCACAGTGGATGTATCTACCATGTACAATGAGGTGCTGAGTTATTTCCGAATGAGCACCTGCATGACACAGTATAGCTGAGTTTTCAGTATTGTAAGCCTGCATGAGTCAGTGCGGTGTGCCCAGGTGTGACACATTAGGCTGCATTGCATAATGTTAGCAAAGTTTGTGATTGTGCTTCTGAAGCCAGGGTCAAGGCTTTGAGCGGATCTCAATGATGAGATGAAATACAAGGTGTTAAGTGTCATAGGAAGAAAAATAAAAAAAAGTGTCCCAATTTGTCCGTTGTTCTGAGCTGTTTATTATTTTGGTGTCTAATTAGATGCCTCAGATCTTTCAAGTGCATGGTATGTGTAAACCTCAAATAAGAAAATCTGAAACTGGATCACTTTTTTTTTTTTTTTAAATTTTCATTTAATTTTCAGTTTTAAGATCACAGTAAAATCAGAAAAAAAATATTATCAAATGAGTTTATAAAGTCGTGCTTAATTTTCTAGAAGATTGTATTAGGATTTGATGTGTAACATTGAACCATTTAGGGTAGAAAAGACCTTTAAGATTGTTGAGTCCAGCTCTTATTCTAGAAATGTGAAGTTACCACCAAACCATGTCACTAAACAAAATATCTGCCTACCTTTTAAACACCTCCAGGGTGACTTAAATACTTCCCTGGGCAGCCTGTTCCAGTACTTGACCACCTTTTAGGTGAAGAAATTTTTCATCGTATCCAGTCTATATCTCCTTTGGTGCAACTTCAGGCTGTTTTCTCTTGTCCTATCACTTGTTACTTGGGAGAAGAGACTGACCCCTACCTGGCTACAACCTCCTTTCAGGTAGTTGTAGAGAGTG
>WUAM01000179.1:8151858-8166575 GCA_024336885.1 Actenoides hombroni | reverse complement strand
GATGAGTCGAGAGTGGGGGGGGGGGGGGGGGCGGAGGCTAAATGGGCTCGAGCCCCGGGGTGCTGCCGGAGAGGAGGGGGAAGAAAAAAAAAAAAGAAGACAAGAGAATATGTAATTTTCTTTTTTCAGGACTGCCAGACACTCTGTATAATACAGAATATCCTGTATATGTAGTGAAGTCAAATACAACAAGCATACGGGGCACTATCTTCTATACTGTCATGGCAGCTGTGCATTTCCAAACATGCAGCAGCTTAAATTCTCACATTCAGGAAAACAGAAACTGCATCTGGATCTATTGCCTGTGCAATTGGTGCAACACATTATGTTTGCTGAGTGTGCACAAACTGTGTGTGGTGACTTTTTTGTCCAGCACTGTTCAAGATTTCATCTTCTTGCTACTTTACACTTCATGATGTGACTTCTAAACATAGTTACATGCTTTTCAGATGCTGTCAAAAAGATTCTCCAAGATGCAGAAGGGTATTAATAGGGATCAGCAAAGGTCACTGACCCAATCTATATCTCACTGTCGAGCAAAAGTTACTGTTTTCTTGTGTGTAATTTTTGTCAGTGCCATACCTCTTCTCTTTGTGCACAAGTCCAGAAACCCCAGGACACCATTCCTCCTGTATCCACAGTGAAAGACTCCACCACATGTTTTTCTCTTCTGTGTGAGGAACTTCCAGTGATATCAGGGACAGTGCTAAGTACATAATAACTGTAAAATATTTAGATACCAGTATTATGCACTGGAATCAGTGTAGAAATGGAAATTAGTACAGCAGTGAAAGTTTTGGGGACAAAGGACATCCATCCATACTAAAACCAGGCTTCATTAGTCTTGCTTGCTGACCACCTAGCCTTTAAATTATGGAATGCTCCTAAATGTAGCTCATTATTAAGCCTCTGGTAAGTGTCTTTTCCTCTCAGTCAGTTTGTTTATTCATCCCTGATTCCAAGGATTTGCTCAATTTTCTAGTAAGTGTAATATATTTCCTATCCAGATGCCACATGGGATTACTAGACAATTTACTTATCTGTACAAAATAAATGTCTTTCCTTTGAAGCCTGGAGTAACTCACATCTTTCTCTGCTCTCTACTGGAGAACGAAGCCTTTGAGAAAAAGAAGCAAAATCTTCTATGGTGACATACTATCGTATTCTTGGTATTTTTTGACAGAATGAGTCAGCAGAGGCTAGAATCATAGCGCATTAACCTTTCCTGTCTTGTTCTTCCCATACTCCCAGTTTCTTGGAGAGTTTTTAGACAAATTTGAACAGGCTAAGATGACAGTCATGGGACTGCAGCAGCTGTTTGGGCTGTGTCTTATCTAAAGCTGGCCATGACTCTCTAATAGCAGTGACTCCCTAATGTTGAAGTACTTTTTCATCTTCTTCTCTCACCTTTTACTTCGATATTTGGCTGGAAACATTGTCCTTGTTAGTTTACTCTTGTTAGGCGAAGTGAGTTCAAGATACTAAGCAACCAAGCGGTTTGAGTTTAGGAATGTTTTCAAAATAACTATAAAATATGAAATTTATGTTATCCACAATACGTTGGAGGTCAGTTCGCCCTCAAAACACAACGTCTGACAATTGTGCTTTCTTAGTGTGGCTTAGAAAAAGAATATAGTTGATTTAGGAAAACATCATAATTTAAGAAGTGACACATTTCAACAAAGACATAAAACTGTAGGCAGTACAGAAAAGAAGCAAAACCTTAGGAAACCATTACTTCATTAGGACAAATATTTTATGTCTTTTAAAAGACTCCTTATTAAAAAGGGTGAGCTGTAGGACATTCATGTTTACATGAAATCATAAATCTGCCATTTGAGAACAAGAAGTGTTTCTTTCTATGGCTAAATTGATTTTTATTACAGTTCATCAAATTCTTTGAAAATAGTTAATCTAACTGTATGGCTGAGAGTAGGCACACAGCTATTTTTATATTCTCTCATCTTACAAGTGTTGTGGTCAAGCCAGTTAGGAAAGCTAACACCATGTAGTAAGTATGCCGTCTGTGAAGCATAGAAAAGCAGCTGAACAGTGGCTCATTTGCTTGCTATTAGCAGGAACATGTTCTTCTTGAGGAACCCCTTACCTAAAATATACAAATGTACTCTTTAATTTCACACATGGCTTAGCTTCTCCCACCCATTCTTTATTACAACTTACCTTTCCCTTTCCCTTTGCCCTTAAATATATGGTCTAATATGTATGACTTAAAGTTACTTACCTTCCCTATGGACTGGCAGCCAGGGGATACTAACAGGGGCATAGATTTTAACTTGTCTGCATGTAGAATCAGGATTTATTTCTCCATGAATGGAAGAGAGATGTTGGAGCTCTGTACACCACTGGGAAAAACAAGGATTTTCTCTTCTGGAAGAGAAGTGTGGCAATTCCTGCTTAGCTTAGGAAAACTGTGAACTGTCATTCCTTATTAATCTCTGTATTTAAGCAGAGAATTTTTATGATTATGCTTGAGAGAGAATGAGGCAGGAAATGAGTGGGGAAATGTCACACTTCTGTTATGTTTTCTGGGTCCCCCAGTTCATCTAGCTTTGTGTCTTTTAACTTGCAAGCTCTTAGGTGTCATGATGTTTTTATGTATGCCTTTAATAGTCTATCACTTGTACAACAGATAACTAGTTACAAATTGTTGGGGTTTTCCAAGGGAACCATTTGTTTTTCCAAGAGAATGCTGAGAAACTAAAACAGTTTGCATAAAAATGTCAGTTTCAGAGAAACTTCTGATAAATAAAACTTTGGGGGAAATGGTTTAAAATCATCTAAACATATTGTTCTTACATTTTCTAAACAGAAAGTTCATTTCTCAGTTCAGAACTCCTTTAAGTTTTAAAGCTCAGTAAGCTTATAATGAAACATTTTATTGGGGCTTATAAAATCTTGAAATAATAAAAAGCACTTTTTTTCTTCTTCTTTTCTTTTCTTTTCTTTTTTTTTTTAAGAAGCAAACAAACAAACATCCCAAAACCCAAACTTGCTCCAAAATATTTTGTTATTCTTACTGCTTTAAAAACATTGTGATGTTTTGGCTATATCCAGTAAAATAATTTTCATGCAGCTCTGTTAAATAGTGATTAATTTCCCCTTTGTGTTAAGCTTTGAGGATGGTGGGAAAATAATCAAAATAACTGGTTTATTTAGATTTGTTTTTAGAATTTAGGGTCAGGAATAAAAAAACCACTAAGTTTCGATGAATCATTTTACTGTTAAAAGTTTTAACATGGTTTATCATTACCAATTCTATTCATTTCTAACTAATTAATCTACTTTGAGTTCCTTTCTAAAAAAGTCAACATTTAAGGTCAATACACTTGCTGCTCCAAATACTCTCTTATACCTGCTGCTTCTGTGTTAGCCTACAAAACCCATCTAAATATTTTCAGTTAAAACTGTTTAGGACAAAAATAACACCCTTTTACCTAAAATTACCTTGTCACAGTGAGCAGAGTTGAGAAAGTCTAGAAGGAAAAAGGTAAGCTGCATTATGTTAAAAATGTGGAAAAAAAAAAAAGCAGATTGGTATAGAGGTAAAAAAGAACATAAGCTTTTGCAATCAGTTCTTGGTTTTCACTCTGTGAGATATTCTTGGGTGTTTTTCTGCTGCCTTGATAAAATGAGGCACAGAAAAAAAGACCATGATGAGAGTGGTTGATGGGAGAGTGGAGACAAGCGAAGAGAATTTTGAATAACATTGGTTAGATATAGAAGAGGAAGTTGGAATTAATAACAAGAAAAATGTTTCTTTATTTAGAAATAAGGACAGAGAAGAACCATAAATAGCATAAATTATATTCTTGTAAGAAAGTGTTATACAGCCATGGAACAGCATAACACATAGATCCAAATGTAATTGATCATATATATGTGTTGTATGTAATTTTAGGAGTGGCAGTGTTTGATTTATTCCAGGAACAAGGAAACATGCCTCCTGTTGAAGTGCCAACATTGTTCCTGTTAGTATGTCCGTGTTGCTTGGATATTTCTAGTCCCAGTACTGCCTTTGCTAGATACCAGGTAGCTTCTGAGACCTCACTGAAGCCCTGCAGAATGTAGCACTGTTCCATGCTAGATTCTTGGAGATATGTTAATTTATATTTATATGTAAATTTGTATCATTCTACAATTTTAAAAGATGAGTTCATGAGTTACATGTAGTGCAAATGAAGAGCAGGCTACAGCTTTACTTCTTATTTCTAGATCAGATCTTTCTGGACTACACTTTTTATTAGCATGAATGTAGAATTTGGGTACCTAAAGGGGAAATGCTTAAATTTTATTATCTTCCATGTAATTTTCCAAATAAGTTTTTCCATTCTCATCCATTGAGGCTCTCAGACAGGTTTTAATTTTCATAGTGTGAAGATGAGTGTGTGAGCAGTTACTCAGACTTGCTGGTCATAGTCTGAGATTAATTACAAAACATAGGTTTGCAACAATGAGCTTGCCAAAATCTATCAAGCATTGATCCTTTTCCATGTCAGCAAATATGTAAATGAAAAGGATAAAGGAAAGCTTAGCTAAAGAGCAGTTGGAACCTGTTGTGCTTCATCCACCTCAATAGATAGGCAAAACATCGTAATGATGAATCCACCCTTTATTTACAGTATACACAATTTGTGACAGTGTTTTTTATAACTCTAAAAATTACACTTAATAAATATGAGAAGATACAGGTTTTCTTGATTACTTAAACCTAAATGTTTATTCAAGCTTTCATGAGAAGTTTGTCTTAATTTAAACAGAGCTAGGGCTGCTGAACGGATGCCATTTTTTTGATGTGGACTCCGTACACATGAAACAAGTTTTAATAACATCCACACTCATTTAACTGGTAAATGTATTCTACAGAGGCTTTGCTTCAGCATAGTTTGCCTTCCTCGACTGGAATGAAACCGATGTCAACTTCTTGTAGGTAGATTGTATTTAAGGATTTTATCCTTCATTTAATGTAATTAAATGATTACTGGCTTTAATTAAGAAAATCAGAAGAAACGTATAAATATTGCTGCTGTAGTTCAGAGCAATGCAGCATTACTTGTATTTTCCCTTTTGGTGTGGATGTTATGTAGAAGTTGGAGACACTAACACATTGTGGGTATTGCTGCTGAGAAGGAGAAAGGAAAAAGGTTTGAAACACAGCCTGTGAGATGGCACAAAGCCAACACACTGAAAAATGGCAAACTTCACATTTAACAGCTGGATGCAGAAATATTTCTCTTTAATTTGGAAGGAGAAAATTTTTTTCACAGCAGGGCACTCTCAAAAGAGCACAACTTCAAAGAGGGTGGGTCTCCCCAGTCAAACATCATCTGGCTCCAGTGATGGAGCAAAATGAATGAACTGTCAGGACTTTTTTCCAGTGTGTATGTTTTTGCCAAGTGAAAAGTAAAAGGTTCAGTGGCTTGTTCTGATCACAGACCAAATCCTGATAATGGAAAGCTGATTCCGTAAAGTCTTCCTCTGATCAGCTGACAGGCAATGTCTGAAGAAGACCCCAGATTGATTGATGGCCCACTTTGTATTGATGGCCCCTGCCACCTTAGAGATAAGCGAGATATGCCAAATGCTTAACTGCTCTGGAGGGCTCCTGTGATTGTGACTCAAATAATGTTATAATCTAATGTTATAATCCTCATAGAAACAAACTCTTTTCCAAAGAAACCTAACATGATACTTACCAATACCAGACCGGCACTCTGGCAGGAAAAATACCCATTTCACATTCTCCACCATGCATCCACTACTAACACCAGGACTACTCCTTAATGCACCCTTTTCATCTGCTTCTTGACTCTGACTTCAGCCCTGAAGCAGCTGCAAACTAAGCATCACCATGCTGGTTTTCTGACAATGCTATAATCTAACAAATGCAGAGCAATAATACAGCACAGACATTTTTTTCAAATATAAAAACATGGTGACACAGTTTATACAGCCATTACTCAGTTGTTTTATGAGGAATCTCAGGCATAGTTTATCATATACTTTATTACTTAGCTTTTAATCATTATCTGGGGAATTTAGCATTCCAGACATTCCAAAATATTTCAAACTAAAAATATCAGTGTACCTCATTATTTAAAACTCACAAAGGAATTAAGAATATTTTCTAAAATGTGTAATTTTTACTGAAATTCCTCATTTATGGTAAGCCTTAATGAGACACTCAAAAAAGGATTGAAACAATTATCTGTGGAGTCTGTCGTGCAGTAGGGCACTATGCAGAGATAGATGTTCTACACATACACTGTAAAGGCAGTCCCTACCCATATTTACTTACGAACTCAGAGTGAGGAAAAACAAATGGTGCACAAAAAAAAGTAACAAACCCCCTGTTTTCTACAGCCACAGGGTCAAGACACACAGTTTAAGTACTTTCTGTAAGTCATGAGACAAACCTTTTCTTCAGAGCAGGAGCTGAACCCAGGCATCTGAAGAGCAATTCCAGTGTCTGAACAGAGGTGCTTAATGCCATTTTAAATCCTGGAAAGTATTTAAGACACAGAAACAGGGCTGACAGGTAAGGCACAGAAATCAGGGATGTGTGTCTACCTTCTGGAGCAGTCACTGGAGGCTCAGCAGGATACTATAGGCCATTAGGAACACTAGTGGAAACTTACATTTAGACACTTGAATATAACTCTTTGCACCTTAGTCCAGTACCAAACCTTTATTAGTGGGTCACAACCATTACACTAGACAGCAATGTTTTTGCCAGTGTCCTTGAAATAGCTTGAAAGTGAGGTTATTTGTGGACAGGATTTCATTTTATAGTTTGGGGTTTTTTTCACATGTAACTTATTTCAGAATTTGGAGTTTTTTTCAGTTCCTTTTTTTCTGATAGAATGCCCATGAACCAGGAATTTCAATATGAAGGTGGTAGAGGTCATCACTCTCTTGAAGGCTGATGAAATGATGTCCAGAGATCCCCTCTAACCTCGGTGATTCCCTGATTTCCTGGTGTCCCTGGCTTGAAATGAGACCATAGCCTCTCATGGCACATGCAAAGGACATAGAAGAACTTCTTGTCTCAAGGCAGTAAGTCTTGCTTAGAAAGTTAGAGCAAATTATATCTATTTTTACCTGCCTAAAAATCAGACAGGCATGTAAGGTTCTAAAGTGTCCAAGCAAGTAGAAACTTCAGTACCATTAAGTTCAGAACAGGTTTAAGTTTAACATGCTAAAGGATTTTTGCCTGTTTTACTACAGGACTGAGAGTGTCTTTTGGAACTCTGTGCTTGAGAAGCTTTCTAAACCAGTCCTTATATCTTACAGAGATATGGTATTGGAGCTTTAAAGAATCCTAAAGGTAAAGTATGAGAAGCCTCAAGTGCTTCATAACAAAAACAAACAAAAAAAATCCCTAATCCAAGCTTCCTTTTACAGAACAAAAGCTGTGCCACATATTCAATGTGCCATACTTTAATATGTTTGAAAGTATCACTAAGCATTGAGGCTGGGATTTCTGCTACCTTCCTGGAAGTGCTTATGCACACATAGGTACGCAGTGTCATCCACAAAGCTGTGAAAACACAGTTTGGAAACATATTTGGAAAAGGTACTTTACAGAAATGACAGGAGTAAGGGATCAAAAACTGTTCTCTCCTTGTGCCATCAGCTTCCTCTTGATCTGTAAGATAAGCCCTGAGACACATTTGAACAACAGACTTTCGTTGCTCTCCCTGCAACTTCCTTCCTTCTCGTGTATTAGAATCAGGGCAATCTAGAGTGATTTCCATTTTTGAGCATCTTTTAGTCCTGAGTGATTTCTCTAAAGTCACCAGGTTACCAGTAAGTCACCTTAGGGTCTGTGTACCCACTCGCTTGTTTCAGCTGCGTTGCCTAGCTTGATGCTTAGTAATGAAATCTGCCCAAACGTGTTTTTGGACATGCTGCTGTGGAGTGCTGTCGTTTGTCACATTTTTTGTGGTTATCCCCTTTAATTCTTTGTCCAACTGGGTAAGTGCATTGACTATATGGAAATAGGCTGAAAGAACATCTCAGCTGAATGATAGAGGAACCTTCCGGAATATTTGGTCTCTTGTAAAAGAATAAAATATAACCAAACACTTTTTAATTTCACTTTGCGATGCCTAAAGGTTTTGAGAAGCTGCAAGAAAATGGCCAAAGCTCTGTCATTACTTTGCAAAGGGACCAGTCATGTTTTCAAAGACATCTGAGGCAACAAAGATCGCTGTAACTGTCTTGATTCCCCGACTCAGAATATCATTTTAGGAGCTTATTACTGAGTAAGTTCAGTGGGGCTTTCCACATGAATGAGGGTTTTCAGTATCAGGTTCTTACAGTCTTCTTTTAACTCCCTCCCTAATATGTGTACTTGGATATGTATCTATCAGCCAACTGGTGTGAAAGTCTTCTGTTTGGGTTATTTCAGCTTTGATCATTTGGCTCTCTGTTTTCAAACCATCTTTTCTTTTTTAGTCTGTTTTTTTCCTGGTCTCTTTGGATAGTGAGCCTAGATTGGCAACTCTATTTCTCTTTCATGCTCCATGTCCCACAGAAATGAGACTGCAGAGAACAACTTCAGTCTGTTGCCTCCCCATGGTCTTCTATTACCAAGGCTTCATGGGAACAAAGCACAGTGAGCAGGGTGGAAATACCAATGCCAAGAAAAGATGTCTCCATCACAGAAAGACCTGTGGCTGAACTGCCATGCTTTTTTTTTTGTGCTATCACTGGACCTGTCAGGAGAGTGCAAAAGCACACGCTGAGGAGGCCATGTTGTGTCAGTGGATACTACAAGAGCACCAGTCCTTTACAGACCTGTTTGCCTGTGCGCAGGTTTCCAATTTAATGTGTGCTTTTCTGCTTTGTGTCTTCCACTTTTTGCCCTGTTGTTGAGTAACACTGGTTTGTGTTACATGTAATTCTTCTCTGTCCCAGACCCTCCATGGGCTAGTGTCAAAACAAAACATTGAGACTTGACTTAAAAAAAAATAATTTAATGAAGTACACATAATCAGCAGGGCATTGCTCTTGTGACACTTTCTGGGATAAGGCCCCAATCCTCCAACCACTTACACAGATGCTTGATTTCACACACGAGTAGTCCCATAGAGATCAATGGGACTACAACATGTGTGTAAGTGTTTGCTGGACTGGGGTCTAAGTGAGAGATGAAGCCTTTCACCTAGCACAGACAGTTCAAAACAATGTTTATAGTTTCATATGCTATAATCCTTTGAGAAACATTACAACTTAATAGCTTTTAATATTAGTTGGCAAGTATTCTCTTTTATAAAATTTGCTAGATGATGCCTGCTACATTAAAGAGAAGAAACGTTAAGCAGATATTACAAGATATACGCTCCATATCAGATATGGCTAATTGTAGAAAATTGCTTTGAATAATGTGAGCAGTTAAAGACCATTGGCTGTCAGGACATATTTCTGTGTATTTTCAGAGGTGTTGCATCCCAGGGATATTGCCAGCAAATGCTGGAGAATGTTTTAGCCTGATTTTAACCAGTGAGGCCTCCTGATGTTTCCTCCTTGCTCACTTATTTCTGATTTCTGTGCTATTAATAGTTTGTAGTAGTTCAGAATGCTTCAGTGCAGTTTAAAACATTTGAGAAATCTTCATTATGATTCAAAGTGTAAAGAAATTGATGTCCTTTTGCATGTAATATAAAAACTGTAAAAGCTAAAAACATTCCTTAAATGAACTGTTATGTTTTCTACAAGGCAACAGAATATTACCCAGTTATTAAAAAAGTAAATGCACTTATAGTTATTGATCTTGGTTTACTTCACATACATGTAAAGACTGTAATAGCTAGATTTCACTATCTACATAATAATAAACCCAAAGCATTCTTATTTCATTATAAGACCACAATCTTAGATGTTATCTGTAGCATATTTCTTTTTTTAATGCTGATATCCGTCCATAAAGGATCTGAAAGCACATTTTAAGAGGCAAAACAAATCAGTTAGTCTTATCAAGGAACAGTGGAATATATGAGAAACATTTATAACTAATGTCTTTCTGAAATAATGTCCATATAGATCGATAGAGAACATGTCCAAATGTTTCCACTTAAAATGAGGTTGCTGACATGTGTACTGCTATTTTTCCATACCAGTTTTATGTGTGTAGTTGGTTATTATGTATTCAATACTATTTATTAGGCATCAAAGTTAAAGTTACCACAATGCAAATAATAGACATTTCTTTATACTGGCTAAGAATAATTTGTCTGTTTACTGTATAGGTAATCTAAAAAGTAGTATGCAATTTACAAGGTGTTGCAGTGTTTGAGATGTGTATTTTGATGTTGAGATGTTGATGATGCCCAGATCCTAATATCAAAGACATTTAGAGTCTAAAAGCATTCATTCTTCAAACAGTTGTTATCATCAGATATGAACTGTATGAATATGATGTAGCTTGATTTTCAGCTTAAACTGAATGTTAAAGGAATTTTGTCCATTGTCTCCTCTCTTTCAGTTTCTGCAACATCTTCTAAATGCTTCAAACTTTCTAGGTAACAAGGTCCTTTAGCAGAGTGTTGATTTCAAAGGGAGTTAGGCACCAATGTACTATGCAGAATCCAATCTAAATTAGTAAGTTATCAAGTCATGCATACAATTTAGTTTGCTTTCAGTTTGACATGATTAGAGACACAAAGAAATAATGTGTACATGTCATTATAAACACTAGAGCCCACTGGGATTTTACTTAACAATCACTGCCTTGGGCAGTTCAAATCACTGTATTTTACTGTGCACTTACCTGTCTGACTCTCAGAGCTTCTCAGACTGTTTGCTATTTCTCCTTCTTTATGGAAGAACTAACCTTCCATGTCATTTCTTAAGATGGCTGTAGAGCTATGTCCTACCAGTAATGCCACTGAACACTAATCCCAATCTATTAAAGCATACATGTATTCAACATTATTTACAGCACTAGTTTATTCCAGGGGATGAATACAATGCTGAACAGCTAATAAAAAATTAAAAATAAATAAATAACTTTAAAGCCCCCCAAATATATATATAAAGAAATAGCAGTTTTCTTTCAAAGGAAATAATCAAATAGTGGAACCAGGCCAAAAAAGACCACAGTAGACACAGAAATCCTGAGCTTGTTTGCCTGTAGTTTTCTTCTCCAAACCAGCAAATGAAAAAAAGGACAGAGAAACATGGCCTGACTGGCTGAAGAGCTATCGGCCCTAGGGAGGAAACTGAACTCCAAGGCTTAGGTTGCATCAGAAAGGTTATGTGTTAGGCAGTGGGTCTTGCTGGCTCTGATGAAAGAACACAAGCAGGGCTGCTTTCTCTAGCATCAAGAACGGGCTTTACAGGTCCAGTCTCAGAGTGTAATCTTCCATAACTGCACACCTTTTACAGACTGTCAGCTAAGTAACCAAGCTTATAAACATCACTATTTCTGGCATTGTTTTCAACTTTTGTTTAGGATGCAATCACCTGTAGAGTATGTTGTAGTGTTGTTTTTTCAAAAGCAAGGTCTGACAGTAGTGAGATTTGCCTAATACAGAGATTATTGTTCTGATGTCCAAGCCAGTGAAGGAAGAAGCTTTCAGTGTTGCTGTGGCTTGTAGGTCCATACACTGTTATAGAAAGAATATAGATTGTATGAGTGCTACCATATCTGACATGTCAGTCTCTTTCATTAGATTGTTACAACATTTTTCTCTGTATTTCCAGTAGCTTAGAGTACATCTGTGGTTTTTAAATGCATGGATGGTGATTTATGAAATGTATGTACTTACCAAAAGTACTCCTTGCTATCTTGATTCTTCCCACTGTGTCAAGGGTAGAATACCTTGTGAGAGGAGTAGGCTAATGCTGAATGATTTGAAAATCCTATGACCTTATGCATGTGATGTCAATAGTATAGCAGTAAGCAGCAAAAGGCAAGATTCTGTACTAATGTTAAGAATTAATTTTTACATGTGTTTTTGGTTTTTTTCATATCTCTTTTGATGTCTTGCGACACAATAAATGATTCTGATAATTACTTTTACAATACAAAGGTACACGCAAATAAAAATTCCACTTTCAGGACCAATCTTTTCTCCCCTGCCTGCAAAGAAAATGGGAGGTCAATTAAATTGTATGCTAGTTCCTTTTCTATTTGACTAAATGGAAAAATAAAATGCAGGCACAATTTCTAAAGACACAATCCTTAAGATTAAATAAATCCATGGAAAAAAAGCAAAGGAAAGCAACATACAGACAGGAAAGAACTCCAACAAACTAACAATTTTTGCTTTCCCAGTCTCCTCTGTGGAACTGTTTCATAGTTTGGCTTTCTCTGCAACTGTGCTGTTACATTTGGTCTCTTGTATTCTAAAATTCTGCAGCATCTATACCAGAAACTGGAGCAACAATCTTTAGCATTGGAATTACTTTTGCCTCCATCTATCCAAGTGAGCATTACTGACAATGTCAGCACTGAAGTAGCTGAGAGTTCTCAGAAGGCAAGGCTCTTCAGCCCTCTGCCTTATCTGTTAATACTACTTAAATCTTACATGGTCCTACCTATTCTTGATATTTTGCCAGAGTGACAGGTTTTCCAGCAACTGCTGTTTATTTTACTTAGTCATGGTCATTCATAGATTTTAAAGAATCACTTATATAAGATGCTGTGTGTTAAATTTAGAAATTATATTATTATTGCCATTATGTGTTGCTATTATCATTAACATTACAAGTTTCAGTATCTACAGCCTCTGAAAAATTATCAATAACCTATCCAACAAGTAATAAATTCAATCCTTCATATTTAATTTATATTTGCATGTCATTACAAGATGAACATGAGTAGTATCAGTACACTCATGTCTTGCCTGTTTTTTCCCTGTTGGAATGCCTGTTTAGGTCATGAGGAATATCAGTGGCAGTCCACAAGAAATTTCATCATATACCTAATGCCTTTCTGTATTTATGTCTTGATTACTGAGTAAACTGGTGTTTGTAAGGAAAATAAAAAAAAATGGAAAAGAGAAGATGAATTGTGCTGGTTATACTTCGGACTTACTTTCTTGTAAAATGATGATATTTCTTTTTTATTCTGAAGTGAAAGGATGAAAGGATGAAATAATAATAATACGCTTTGCATTCTGAGTCTCTTGATACATAGCATACCAGTAAACTATATGTAAATAGTCAAGAACCTATTAAGAAGTTAATGAATTATACGGGAACTGCTAAGAAGGAGCACAAGTCATGTCAAATGAGAAAGTGAGTGTAGTCCTCTCTTATCAGACTGCAGACTCTGACAGTAGTCTGGTGAATTCCTCAAAATTGGAACAAACTGAAAAAAATAAATAAATCTGAAAGCTTTGAAAAATTTAAAGTGAAAGCAAAAAAATCCTTTTAAATTCAGCAAAAACAACAACAGTTAATAAGCAGTTTGGGTCAGGAGAGGGAAAAGATCCAATAACCAGTTTAGGTAACAATTCCAAGTGTAATTAAAGTAGAAAAATGAAATAACTAACTTTTCTTCACTGCTTAGATCAATGTCTGTTATGAGACACAGAAAAAAAATTACATATATTCTCCATAAAGAGTGGGAGAAATGAGTCTCTTGCAATATGCTAAAAGAGACTCCAGCATATATGGGTAGTGGTCCAGTGAGGCAGTCAAAGATTTTCAGTAACATCAGTTTATCATAAGATTCTGCAGTAGGTATTTTAATAGACACTATGAGTGTTTAAGTACATATGTATGTATAATACAGGTGCAGATGAATATGTATATCTATATGCCTTGCTATAATGTCTGGGTTCACAACCTGGGCTGCAGGTTTGCTTTTCCTCTGTTTTGGCAGGCCATTGTTTGCTCCATTATGATGGGTTCTTTAGGCAATTATATAGTGGTTGCCAGTTTTAGGGAATTATAAAATGAAAGAGAACTGCTGGACAATGGTAATATGAATAGTAATAATCATACCAGTTAAGTTTCTTCAGAGTTTAACCTGTATTATGCAATCTGACAAAAAAACCAGATACGGTGAGTGTTGCTATTTCCCTGCTAAGGTTATGGTTTCTGCTTCCTTACAGATGGGTTTTCATTCCTGTAAGAACAGGGCTAAGAATGCTGTGGGATGGATTCTGACTATGCAGCTTTATTTGCAATGTCAGGAATATCCCCTAAGGAAAGGAGAGCATAGTGTCACTGATTGCAAGAATAATATTGAAAATATTTAGTCTTGCTTGTAGAGCAAGCTTCCTACGCCAGGCCAAGGCCTGAGAGAGCTGCAGCCCTACATTTCCATGGCAGGTCTTAATTTTTCATGTCAGCTCATGACTGTCCATAGACACAAAGTTCTGAGTAGGTCCCTGTGTGTCCGGATATGGCTGTCAATGTGGATTATGGCAGTCTTCTTTGTCTTTCCAGTTTCATATCATCTGGGGATTAGGAAACTATCAGCTCTTTATAAAAGGGAATTGTTTTCGCCTCACTTTAAGCCATGTATTGTTATGTTAGTAAGCACCATGTAAATGAATAGATAATAAACACTGTGCTGAGCCTGTTTGGATAGATATTGCCAAAATTATTCCAGCCAAGCACTGTTAGTCATTAATTTTTTCTTCTCTTCCTTTCTGTAGGCTGATTTCCTGTAAAAAAAAACCCCAAAAAACAAAACAAAAACAAACAAACAAACAAACAAAAAAACCCAAAAAACCCAA
>WUAM01000179.1:8098858-8110272 GCA_024336885.1 Actenoides hombroni | reverse complement strand
TTATGGTATGCTTTGGAGTGATAGTTACGAATAAGGTAAATATAAGACTAAATAAATAGTTTTTCTTTTATCTTAGTTTTTCTAAGTTTTGACCTAGCAAAAGTGAAGTTTAATACAATTCTATAAGGACATGACAGTGGTTGCATAAATCACTTCCCTCTTCAGCCTTGATCAGATTCAGGGTGTGCTGTTTGGTAATGCACCCATTTGTCATGCAGGATCCAGGGGGCTCAGCCTCCAAGGTCCACAAGGTACAGGAAAGCGGGAGAAAGCACCCAAAGCAACCAGGATCCCCAAGGGATTTCTATTGCCTACAACACCCCTTTCTGGGCAGGAACTGTGGGAACCCACCTGAAGGACTCCTGCATTCCTGTGGTGCTCAAGTGATCTAAAAGCAATCAAGCTAGAACACCTGAGGGCAATTCGGAGGTTGTTTTGTTTTGTGGTGGTTGTTTTTTTTTTTTTTACATTATGCTGTCTGAACTGCTGTTGTCATGTTATTGTTATAGTTTCATTTTGGAGACTTTTCACATGTGCCTGTATATTTTGATGATCCAGGAAGTGCTACTGCAGAGCAAATACTAAACTGCAACCTGTTGTGTTGCATTATTCACATGTCATGCAGTAGTCTTTGTTACCTCAGATGAAAATCAGCTCAGAGGGTAGTTAACAGCTGCTTCAGATCTGCCTGAAACACGGGCTATCACAAAAATAGATATGGACAACTTCTCTTATGTCTAGGTATACAGAGAGATACTGGAGAGCTGTCTAAATTCTAATGTGTTTCATCCAGACAAAATAAAATATCAACAACCACCAAAAAAACTCCCTGAATCAACCCCTTCCCTTAAATGGCAGAATTCTCTGGACAAACTTTTCCTTTTCACTAGTTCTAGATTGTGTTAAGAATACTACAAAAACAGACTCCAGGGAATGATCCTTCACAGACAGGCAGACAGGCTAAATGAGGTAAGGTTTTTGCCAGATGTAATTTTTCTGATCTGTGATCTGTGCAGTATATTCTAAAAAGCCAAAAATATCCACATACTCTCAGAGGATAGGTCAGACCTATATAGAAGGCCAAGAAAACTCCACAAGCTTCAGCTTCAGAGCTGGCCAAGATAGGGGAGCTCAAGCTTATTAGAGCTCCAGCTCTCATGTTCAGTTTCTTTGAAAGTCCTGTCTGCAGCTCTCTCATCTTTTCTCCTGCTCCATCCTGTGCGAGCCACTACAGAGTCCCTCTGTTCTAACAAATGGTGACTGAGATCAACAAAGCCTCTAGAAAATGCTGGGCATGGGAAGTGCTATGAAACTGCATGATAATGCCAAATTAGAGTAACTCAAACATGGCTGGAGAACAGATTATAAAACCTGTTGTATGACTTCCACAGGACAGCAGTCAGTGAACACTTTTGCTCCACTCCCAGGGCTTGACTCAACCTTAGTGGAGGTACGGACTTGGAGAGTTACACCCAGGGTGAACTTGGCTGTATGTGGAAAGCCTTTTAAAGATTCCTCTCATATTTCATCTGTAATTTAAAAAATGCACCCCAGTGCATTTTAATACTGTTGCAGTAGGTCAGCAGCCCAACAAAACACATGGAATCCCACTAAATGTAATGAATTGGAGTCGTCATTCCTTACATATATATTTGTGACAGGCCTGTATTTGTGTGGTCCTGCTCATAGGCAGGGAAACTGCTAAATAATTCCTGTGTATTCACATAACTCCACTGCTGCCAAAACTTGTTTACTCATTGACCACTCCCAGGGTGTTTCATAGACTGTATTTCTTTCAAAAGGTTAATTTCCTGTCTTCCATTTCACACATATATTTGAGAAGTGATTATTTTGAATAATGTCACTAAAGTTGTTATCATCTTCCTACTTCTCCATGGTTTTATTTAAAGAAAAATTAAGATCTTTATATAGGAAATCATGTCTAAATGGTATTCAAGATATTCAGCCTGAATCCTGTGGTCCTTATTCAATCTTTATCCTGGCACAGCTTTTACTGAGGTCAATGGGCATATAGCCTGAATAAAGACTAAAAGTTGTGAGATGAGGCCCACTGGGCAAAATTACTAGAGATGGACAAATTAGTTTGGATAGGCTAGCAAAGAAACAAAATCTGTGCCCAAAACCCAGACTGAGCTGAAACCAGTCCTTTGCATTTAGCTTTGGGTGTATCTTTTGTGAATATTCATATTCATAGCTTGGGTCCCTCCTTCCTGGCCACAAGCATGTGTGAATTCCTACAGCCATCCTGTCTCCTGCTGTGGCTCCCCTGTCACTGGAGAAGGCTTCCTTCCCCCAGGAGGTCATCCAGCAGACAGGCAATTCTGGGCCACGAAGGCAGCTCTCACTGAAGGACCTGGAGCTGGTCTTCTGACTGAGAAAATGTTGGGGGTTTTAAAAAAAATTTTTTAAAGAGCCCCCCAGAGCTCCAACCATCTCGATTTCTGGTAATTTTTTTGATTGAAGTACGTATCTGTTCCCATTGCTGCTTCTGGTTTTCTTTTGCTCATCTCACTTTTTGCTCATCTCATTTGCACACACATCTCTGCCAAGCCTTCTCCAAGTCCGTCTCCGGAGCTCTGTCTGTGCCTCTGCAGCTTGTTACCTAGGGCAGAAATTTTACTTCCTTCTGGATGGGGATGAGGGAGGGAGCTCTTCCCTCCACTACCAGGGCACAGCTGAGCTGCAGTGAAGCATCTCCAACCCTCACCAATGTTGTGTGAAGTGCCAGGAGCTTTTGTCTAGCTAAAGCAGCACATGCACACTGCTTTGTCCTGTGTGTGTGGCTTTTGTGTATTTAAGAGGATATGTCTCCGCTCACACATGCTTGTCTTGACTTTGAAATGGACAGTTAAACCCTGGAACCTTTATTCACACTCATACTCACCTGTGAGCCCAGGAGCAGAGGTGAGGCTGCAATGTTCATCTGCTGGCAGCAGGATTGCCCATGACAGCAAGATTTCTTCATAAAAACTAGAAAATGGAGATGAAATCTTATTACTCTAAGAAGTCTGGCTGTATTTTGTGACCAAAAATGTTCAGACCTGTGAGAATTTAGAACATTGGAATGCATTACAGCCTGACATTTGCATTTTTGCTAAATGTTAGAGTACCCTTTTTCTATCTGCTCTACAAGTAACAAAGAGATAGCCTCAGCTAATTTTCTTGCTTCCTGGTAGAGCAAAGGGATGGCAGATAATTTATATAATTTCTAGTTGGTAGTTGGAAAACTTTGCTTAAAAGTCTGATTTTGTGGTTGAGTGACTGGAAAACATGCGTTAATATTTTGAAGGAATTGGAGACCAGTACCATAAATTTGATTTTAAGATATTATGGATCTTTGGTGATAAAATTGAAAAATAAATAATAAAGCATCTCCACTAGATTATTTAAACTGCAAAGCCAAATGTACCTGCTATATATTAACACTGTCAGCCACCTAGGCATTACAGTGGATATTTAATGTGTTTCATCAAAACACTTAAAGGCACTTTTTAAAATATATGACCCACTAAATAAAAAAACATAGGACGTAATCTTCAAGGCACACTGATTAATGCAAAATTGACTTGAACAAATGCAGCTTATGGCCATAGTCCAGGAAGCTCTCTTGGTGCTAAAGAGTTTCATACAATAGTTTTCCATTTTCAAAATCACATCAATTTTTACTTACAACGTTTTGAAAACAGGTACAGCAACTTTCAATCAACTGCCCAGCAATAACTTAAAATCCCTTACTATTAAATTGTAAAAGTTTGAGTCATGGGAAGAGGACAATGTTGTAGAGGGGTGATTTCCTGACTGTCATCACACCCACAGCTGTCAGATGCTTTGCAGTATTGCCTGTGCAGAGATAGAGTGTGCCAGATTATTCATGGCAAATAAATTATGGGATGAATTTGTCTTTTGTTTATTTTTTTGTTTGTGGACCAATACTGATTCTCCAGATATCTTCTTGACAGATAGTCCCCTAGTATTTATGTGAGCAAAACTCAGAGTAACGTTTGTGCATGAAATACACACATGTCAAATGATGCTAAATGAGTATATAGGAGTAATCAATTTATAGGAGATGCCCTCTCCCTTACCTATGCAACATCACTTTGAGGATAATATCTGTAATTATTTTCTGTAATTATTTCCTATTTTAACCTTTGAATGTCTGCAATTATTAGCAGACAACTGACTTCCAGGTATAACACAAGAAGATATAATCACTGGCTTTCTACCTATCGCAAATATTTAAGTTGTGAAGAGCTTAGCCAGCATACAAACATCAGGAAAATATAGCAAAATACGTCCTGACTAATGCCTTCAGGTAATAAGACAGTCATAATGCATGCACCCTGTGGCTAGTCCTGGGGCTTCAGCCTCAGCAGGGAATTCACCAGTACTTCTGCAGGTTGCAGTGAAAGTCAAGGTGAGGCTCAGCCAGGAGCGGTAATAGCTTCTGGTTTCCACTTGGGAAGGAAAATTAATTGAAACAGGAAACTATGACACCTGCTCTGTGCGTTGGCTGCAGCCTGACACACACTTTGTGATGATATTGGCCAACACTTCGCAGAAAGAATATTTTCCTTCTTGCACAACCAGCAAGAAGATCATTCAGTGTATGCACTACTCACAATGCTCTTTTCAGAGGCCTTGAAAATGCTAGAGGAGTTTGAAGTGAAATTTTTCTCCCCTCTGAATTTCATGTTCTTCTTCTCCTTCGGAGGAAACAGGGGCCTGATGAAGCCATCCCTCTTACGCTTCTAAGAGGTCATGGCTGCCAGGTGACCTGCTGGTCGAAATCGGAGATAGGCAACATCGAGGTGTTATTTGAGGCACCTCACCCATAAGTGGATCAAAAAGCATTAAAACTCTCATGAAAGTTTTCACCACATACAAAGAAAAGCAGGAAATGAAAAAGGAAGCAAAGAGAATGAAAGTTCAGACAAAATTTTCAGGGTTCCAGCATCAATATTCTTTTTATAAGACAAAAAAAAGTTTGAGTAATTTTTTATGAAAAGAAAAGCCTGTTTTATTGACTGATGAAAGCTTTATGATAGCTCTATGATCTCGTCTATAATTTCTGAATTGTTCCTGAACTTCTCCGTCAGGAAAGTCTTTGATGGCAGCCTGAGGAAATCACAGCCTCAGAGTCTAACAACGTCATAGCTTCTGCCACCCCTCTGAAAGAGGGATTAGGGGTGCAAGCACAACTGTGTCTTGCTCATTCAACCTACACTGAACACACAGTGTAGGACAAGATGTGGGCAGCATGGTGTTCAGCAGGACTGTTGTCAAAAAGACATGATCTTCCACTCTTGCTAAGTGGAATTGCTCCAAGGCCTCTATAGTTTGGCCTTCCTGCAGTCTGTTTCCCATGCAAGGAAACAGACTCATATTTTCCTCATGTTTCCCACATGAATAAAAATGGATATGCTAGAAACTGTGCAGGTTTGCAATGGTGCTTAGAAATGGCTAGTTCTTTTCATGATCGAAGTAGTATAAATGCAGTTGGGGCTAATCAGAACCATTATCTTGTGAAATACAGGCTGTGGCTCTTTAAGCAATTTCAAGAATGAACCTGGCTGCTTTATAACTGATGGAAGGACATCATATACCATGATGTCAGCATGTACTCTGGGATTGTAGCAGCCTACAAGGTTCCCATATCTGAGGATGGAGAAAGCTTTAAAATCTAAACTTTTAAGTCTGTAATGAAAGACTTGCCCTCACTGGGTCAGGCCTTTCAAAAACCATGCAGTAAGGACATTTTCTGCTTCACAGTGATTCACAGCTGCCTCTGAGGACGACTGCAATAAACTGGAAGAATAATCTCACACATCACAGCCCAAGTAGTGGGTGGGAACCAAGGGTCATCCCATCAAAACCCCATTCTCAGCTGTGCTGCATCAGAAGAGGTGAATGCTGAAGAGATACAAAGCTCCTCTTTGTACACAATGTGTGTTTTAGATCCCACCACTGCCATGATATACAAATGGTTCCAAATAAACTACATGGAGGCTCCTATGTGGCTTCAGCAAAATGTGTAGGGGAGAAGAGGAGATACAGATTATATATTTTCCTGCATTTTCAAGTCTCCAGACTATGTGAAACCATTAGGATATTTTTTGTGCACACATGGTGTGAGAATGAATACATCTTTCTTCACAATGAAAAGTTATTGCTTTTTGATGTTGGCACAGTAATAGCTAGATGTGTTTTCCAATTTACGCCAGCGCTGTAAACTTTTTTTCTGGTGAATTCTGTGTTCCTCTGGGCTTTGCACTTGTGAAAAACTGGTCATATTAAGCATATTCAGCCCATTTTTTTTGTACAAGGAGGTTAATGAGTGCATGCAACATGATAACTATGGCAGAGGACCTCTGTGGGCTGTTGCCAGCTCAAACACCAGTCGATCCAGACCAAATAAAGTTGTTCTGTAGCATCTTGAACAATATGATGTACTTATTGAAAGAAAGACCCACTTCCTAACAGAAAGGAGTTTAGAAGGAGTGTGAAATTTCTGGGAGCCCTTGAGGGCCCCAGAGCATGGCTGGTGCCAGGGTGCTGAAGCACACTCAAGCATGGACGATGACTCAAAACCTCAGGTAATGGGGTGTTTGCCTCTGAGGCTGTAACTGCTGAGGGACACTGCTTGCCTTGTCCATCTCCACTGAGCAAGGCAGTGGTAGGCTCATGCTGCAGAAAGGGGCCAGGGCTGCCTTTCTGCCTGCCTGCAGTGCACACACAACACCACCCTCTTCACACTGGTTTTGTCTCGTCTGAGCTCAGTGAAGGGAGCATTCTTCAGGTAGTGAAGGGATAAATTTTTTCCAAGGTCTTTATTATCTTTCACCCTATAAACCTGTATCCATTTCAAGGTAGGATTATAGGCATGGATTAAAGACTCTTTCAGTGCGGCTTGGGGATGATTCTTATGCTGAAGACAGTGGTTATGAAGCTCTCTCCAATATTGGCTTGAGTTGCGGCTGAGACACCCTTATGTTCATTATTTCAATGGGGAAAAATGAGCTGGAAGTAGCTAAACTTATATAATGTTTTTCTTTCCTTCCCCTGCCCCCATTCCTTCCAAGCCTTACATTCTTTTGTGTTGTTCAAGTTCCCCAGTGCTTTATACAAGGATTCAGGAGTCTGTTTCTCTGGAAACAATTGTTATGTCAGCTGACATTAACACAGCAAGCACTTTAACTATTTTTCCAACATATCCATCAAGTGCAATGGCCAAAACATTAATTCTCATTATGCTTCAACAAAGTTTCTCATTTTCCTCTAATTCTGTCACCAAACTGCCTCCATGCAAGACTGCTTTATAAATATATCAAGTCATTTAACAAAAAGGACTTTGGGAAGCTTTATTTTTAGTGACTTTGTGCCTATACATGTGTGAATGTTCCAGGCCATTTATGACACAAATTTGAGCTCCTCCTGTCCTAAGTTAACAAAAAGCATGTATGCTTTAAATCAGCCAAAAAATGTAAAATTATATATTGCTATTACTAGGTTGGATACCAGGCATAACCCTCTAGGATCATCAGAAAATATGCAGAAAAAAATAGAGATTAATTCAGCTGCTGAACCTAAATCAAGACTTTCTTGATTCATCAGCCAGTTACAGAAATCTCAGTTCTGGATTTTTCCTTGTAGGACAAAGGAAGGCATTGCTCAGGGACATTGTTCAAGCAAGTACAAAGGAAAAAAAGATGGAGTATTACTTACTCTCTATTAAACAGTTACAGATATGTATCATTTAGTACTGAAGATGGGCAAATCTAATGTTTGAGTGCTCCAAAGTTGAGAGCACTGACAGTGTGGTAACTTGGTTGGTTTAAGGCCATAATACATATTCATTAATAAATAATGAATGTCCACTATACGATATCACTGTTTCACAGTGGGCAGAGGCTAAAAAAAATACCACTAATATTTCAGATATTATAATAACTATTGATAAATGTTCGCATTTTAGAACTAATGCTGTAAATGTATCAAGCAGAGTCTGTGCTTACTCTTTCAATGAAGCATGTAGTCCCATCTGACTCACTAAACTGCATTTTTACCTCCAGATATCACCCCAAAAATATGTATAAGAACTAGAGTTGAAGGAAGTAAGATGCTGGTTGTGCCCCTATAGAGAAGAATCACACCAGATTAACTCCCATGTCCTTTCTGGAAGTGCTGAAGATTTATAAAATAAATTCCCACCAACATTAGCAGAGGTTAGTATAGGTAATTGACCCTGTAAATCAAGAACAGAATAGGCTCTATAATGTATAATATTTTGAGGTATTTATCACTTTGCTGAGGCAGACAGGACTTGAGCATGTAAATCGTTATAATGATAACAGTAATTCTACATCACCATGCCTGTGCGGCAGTGAGAGTATTCCTGTGGCTACAGGGAGGGTTTTTTCTCTGCAATCCCTCACATAGATCCAGCATGGCTCAGACTGAGGGCTGGGAAGCACTTTCCCGTGCTCCACAAAGACCAGCACAAATAAGACAAAGCAGTATGCCAAATTGCATCGCCTTTTTCGTTTCTTCTTCAAGTGCACATCTAATTTTCTATGCCTTTTGATCTGGTCACTATTTTCTCTAGACTTCTTCCCAGCTCTGCAGGATTTTCTTTCCTAAGGAGAAGGTATATTTAGGTTATTCCCAGTTCAGTCCCATATCATGATAGAAAAACGCCATAAGCCACGGCTTCATACATATTCAGAAAATTTCAAAACATTTGAAGTGGGATAAAATAAATAATCCTGAGGCAAATGACATGTTAAAGTCTCCAATTCTGCTAATATATTCCAAAAATGCACAATGACTTTTAGAATACATTGCAACCTTCAGATAATTGTTAATGCATGTAAGTATTTTGCAGGAAAAAAGACATTTTGTGTTATCTGCAAAAAGCCCTCTTGAGTAAGAGTCCGTATCTCCAGGTATTTCTTTTAAAGGGGAACAGTTTAATAAAAATAACAAAGCTAGAAACCAAGAACATTAACTTTCACTTTGCCTAGCTACATGTTAGTACTCTTGCTGTAATTATAACACAGAGGTCATTCCAAAGGAATTACCAGCCTTCAAATGATATGAGACAATTATTCTCCAGGGAGCCGGACAAATTTGTAAGACAAATACAGTTGAAATTTCAGACATCAATCTCTTTTTTACCATAGCATGGGAACAAGGGAGCAGTGAAATGTAATTTTACCCTAAGGCCCAACAAATGATCGCATTAAAATGATTTTAAAAAAAGACTTTACATCTATTATATCTTAGAAGTGAATGTAGTGTTAGATTTTTCTAAGGCTTCCTGTGGATAATAGTATTTAATAGAATCTGTGAAAAACACTTTACAGATGCCTGTGTTGTTCACTAGTCTATAAGCAGGACAGCTGGGCAGTTACTAGAGGCAGCCCCACATTTGATGGTGAGGGCATTAGGTGCCATGCCAGGGAGAAGCACAGTTCTGGGACACAGCTTCCACTCCTGGTGCAACCTCCTGGCTGCAGGAGCTTGGGTCAAACCCTGCTTCACCACCTCTCAGCTGCTGCTTAGCTCTTCTTGCAGTAGCTCTGTACAGGAGGGGGTTTCCCCAAGGGGCTGTATTTCACGTGCCCCAGTGTTGCCCATACTTGAGGAATATAAGCTGGTTTCATGTCCACCTGTGGCAAGAAGTAGTGCTTCCCTGGTCCTGACAACTGTAAGTGAAAAGTGTAAGGGAAAAATACTTCCAATGAACTCAAAAACACTCTGGAGGGCTTTCAGTGATCACCCCCAGGTGACTGTGAACCACAAGGGCACATATTAATTGTGTGCATCACCTGAGTGTGTAGGAGAGGTAATAAAACCCTAAGAGGTGGTAGCTGTAGACCCACTGCTTTTTATGCTTCTAACCATCAGTTTTAAATTGACTTCCCATTAGCTTGGTTTGACAACACCCCTTTATGACTCAAGCCTACCCAGCAGAGAAATTTGCAATTGGTAGGATCCATCCGAAAAACTGGCTCTTCCCTTGCATGGGACTTGTGTGCCCTGACACATCAGTAACAATATTTGTGTGCAGGAAGCAGCAAGCTCTGCTGTTTCTACTTGCACGGAACCACTCAACCTGTCTTCTGCATTTACACAGTGCCAGTTGTACCAGCATTGATTTGAATGGACTACTTATGTGAGCTGAGCAGGATTTAGCCCAGTGTCTGTGCTGTAGTCAAAGTGGTGAAGTGGAAAATGGATATTAAGGAACTGGTCTTTGGCTAAGGTTTGATTTACAGAAACCTCTAACAGTCTCATTCTTCAGATAAGTGCATTTCTCCAACTGCTATTACTCAAGCAACTAGGCTCCTTAGAAATCTTTACAGCTGACACATTGCAATGTGACCTTGCACAGCTTGGCAATGCAACTCTGCATGTTTTTATTGTATTTAAATAGTACCATAAGTTTTATTCATATGTGCAAGTTAAACTTCAGCTTCAGTGTCTTTCTTGCATTGTACATGTGTTGTGTCCATGTGTGCCCATGTAGGCGCAGGTTTTCTGCAGAGAAGAGAAGGGGGTGTGGGGGGGGGGAGACAGTACATGTATCCATTTGTTTCAAGGTTGGATTCCTGTCCTTGTGACACTTATTGTCAACAGCTGCCCAAGTGATCTCATTGGGTATAGCCTCTGCAAATATTTAGGTTTGTCTGCTCACTTCCATTGATTGTACAAGAATGCTTCCTAAATGGAAGCTGACAAATTAATGAGAAATACAAACACATCCTGGTTTAAATGAGTGCAAGTAGCTGTCTGATTATGAGGATTACTGACTGTGGAGAGGTGTGCTGAACTTCTTTGGTATATGGGGTGGGGAAAGTGGTCAAAACATCATGTTTCTTTATACCAGACCAAATCATCTCATTCTAACTCCACAACAGTTTTCTAAGGTACAGTGACTTTCCCAAGACATACAATGAATCATTAGAAAAAAACAGAAAATGTGTATGATGAGTGATAGGCATCTCAGAGTTGCCATGTGATGTCTCACCAGAAAACATTTTGTCCACCTTATTGTGGGAACACTTAGAGTGCCCCAGCAAGTTCCCAGAAGTATAAAAAAGTTATGAGTCCCTGATGCTACATATTTTCCTAAGCTAACTTTAAACTAACACACTGTTGTATTATTAGACAGGCAAAAATGAAGGGAGTAACACAAGCCAGTAAAAAAAACCCAGAAAGGCACATACTTATTTTATACATACATTTATCTTGTATTTGACCTAAATTACTCTTATCCCATGACACAGGTGGCAAATCGTTCATCATTTGCCTCTTGTCTACATTTTATTTTAGGGCACAGGAACCTGCATTTCCTGAATTAGATGCTAGTACACGCAGCAGCTACAAAG
>WUAM01000179.1:8059339-8070734 GCA_024336885.1 Actenoides hombroni | reverse complement strand
TCAAAGTAAGATTATAAACACAAATTCAACCAAAACAGTGATGGATAAATTGTGCCTTTAAAAGGTGTGCAGATTTTTCTTGTCTTCTTGTCTTTCCTTCAGTTGATGGAAGATATGTACTACATACTTTTCTCTGAAATAGACATCTACTCAAACCATTCTTTAAAAATGTATGTATGTATTGTGAATCTTTGGCTTTACTACCTAAACAAATCCTTAAAAATGTTAGACTAAAAAAAAAAATCATTGCATTCTATGCAAAAAACAATGTAGTATTAAAAGGCAAATGAAAACAGTTCCAAACCATACAACACAGCAATCTGAAAAATGAAGCATTGATAAACAACTGAGGCAGTGATATCTTCTTTTAATCAGACAAAAAATGTTTTATTAAATTTTTGAAGATTTAAAGCACTGATTTATTTTTAAATCTAACAAAAAAAGGAAGTCTGAAATATTTAAGCTAAGAGTTTTAAAAGTCTGTAGAGACAAACATATTTTAAATCATTTGCTTGCATTACTGGATGTTATTCAAGCACATACTAGCATGTACACTGGACATATATCAGAGTTCATTTTGTGCCAAGAAGCCTGGTCCAATTTGTTTCAGCTTATTTGGTCAACAATTTGACTCAAACTTCACAATAATTCTGGGCACAAAATGCCCATATCTGTGATTATAATTAAGCAAAATATCCTCTACTGAAAGCACGTATGTAGTCTAACAAATCAAATTATGACAGTGATTCCACTCAATTGATAACTAACACAATCTCTTTTCAGAAATCCTTCATTGAAAAAGTAATTCACACAATAGAATACTAGTCTAAATTAATCTTCACAAGAAAACCTTCATCTTTATTTAGCTTTATGAATAGAATGCTCAGTCCCTAGCATAAATCATGATGACAACAATTTAAATATATAAGTTAGGAGTTTTTTCCTTCCTTAGCCTCTAACACCACTGCTTCCTCCATAGAAATAAGGCCACTGTTGGCCTTGTTGGTATCTGAATATCAGAAGTATGAAGAAGTATGGACAGAGTAAAACAAAATGGGCAAGTAATCCACTTTATCATGCATTTTATTCTACATCTCTATCAGTGAATGGACCATTGTGACAGTTTTTAAAGACTAGAAAAATCCAAGATACCTTTTCTAAACTGAGGAGATTTATTTCCGACTGTAGTTGGATTTCTGGTTTGCTACTTTGCTGTTCTTTGTATTGCTGGAACTCCTTCTCCAAAATTTTCTGCTTGTTTTCTGCTTCATAAAGCTACATTAAAGGTATCAAGATCATGTAAGTTAGCAGAAAAGGCATTTACAGACAAAGAATTAGGTTACAGAACTCAAGTTACTCCTTAGTCCCTGGAACAAACATCCTACTGTCAATTATCTGACATAAACCAGACACTGAAAGCTACACATTCATAATTAATGATTTCTTGATGATGGCATACAGCAATGTTTTAATAGGAAGAATTTTAAAGAGGATCTTTGCCCAGTACTGGAAAGTAAAATCAAGTCTGTCTTTATGTACAAGAACAAGATTTACAAACACTGCTGTTCACATTTCAAAAATGCCTTGCAGAAGAAACTCGGAAAATAAAGCTATTTAGACTTAGGTATCTTTTAAAGAAAGTCAGTGTTATCCACTACATGAAGTTTTATTAGTTACTCAGTTTCACCAGCATAACTTGTTTCCTTTTCCAGGCATTCCCAAACAACTAATACTTTGTACAGTCAAATAATGTTTTAGAAGAAAGGCTGAAGTAGAAAGACTTTGGTGACTAATGACTTAATGCTATGTACCTCTGTGTACATCCAGTTTGATGAATATTCTATAAACAGAGAGCTTTGCTTTTCATCTTAAATGGGTAATTTAAAAAATGATACCAATAAACAATTGCTTTGCCACAAAGAAACCAAACAAGTCAAATGTTTAACAGCTTTCTTCACTATACCATATATACCAAGAATAGAATTAAAAACAATTTTCTGTAAGGTGTTTTCTAAGAGTAGCTTAAGTTCTTCTGTTAAATATTATTCAACTATAAATATCTTAATACATCTGATAGAACTGATGCATTCCATCACAGAATATGATCACAAATACTGCATTTGTATTTATATCCAAGTAGTTAATACAAGTATTCCCATGAATTTTATCCAATAGTTTAGAACACTGGGTGAAAATATTTCAGAGAATTCACTACTGCTTCAAAGTCTACAACTTACTCTTAGTACATCAGTATTTTAATTCTCTGAATCTCCCAATTGGGTCTCCTCTATTTTTCTTTCAAAATTTCATTTTTACAGAATTGATGTAAGAAAGCAAAGTTGCTTTCTAAGGAGCCATACAAAACTATAGTTCATTGCAGTTTGTTTTCACATATAACTGTGGTAGTCAACTTTAACAAAAGATGCTATTGTTCATCACCCTTCCATTTTTACCACCTCATATTAAAGACTGAGAGATTCAAAACAGCAAGAATGGCACAGAGAGAGCGAGCCAGGATGATTAGCTGGAAGGAATGGCCTTCATACAAAGCAAAACAAAACTCAGCAGGGCATATGTTTACAAGAAAGTAGAGGACAGACACCTAAACAATGAGGAATGGTGTATGGCACAGGCATTAAAGGATTCTTCATAATTATTAAGCAATGAACTTAAAAATGAACAAAAAGAAGTTTTCAAATATGCAACAAAATTAAGTTTTAGAACTCACTTTCACAGGATGTTGCAATGCTAAAAATAGAAATACTTTAAGAGGGATCAAATGAGTTCATTAAGCATACTTTCACTGGTGGCTAGTAATTACAACATTCTGCCTCTGGCTTAGGGTACAAGTAACTCTATGGTATTTCTGGATATACCAAACCTCTATTTTCTCATTGTCCCATTTCTTTTTTTCTTGTTGTCTAAATCTAACAATTGCTGCAACAATGTTGAACTAACTGGGTCTTTGGTCCGATACAGTACATCTGTTTGGTATAGGAAAAATACAGTAAATGTGATGGTATTGCAACTTTGCTAAAAAAAAAAAAAAGAAAAAAAATCACTCAGTCAAAAGAATTAATGTGGAAGATGAGTCCTAGGTGGTGGCATTTAGCTGCTTAAACCTGAAAAACAATTGGGTATCTTGTCTGGACTGATACAGCACTGGTAGCTGCCAACAACTCATCTATGATACATAAGTGATCCACTCAACATTTTGAAGTGGATTGCATTCCGCAGTTAGTTCATCTCAATTCAATGATTGTTCAGTGTAACAGCCAAGATTAGCATCTTCTAGGTTAAATATAGCTAATACAAAAAATGCTGCTAAAAAGTATGTTGTACTCTGGTGACCATATGCTGATGTGAAATTAAGTTGGTTAGTATCAAGTGTTTGATATCAAACTAAAAAATCCCACAAAAACTCAGCACAACTGTTCCCAATACAAAAATATGCCTTTGACTAGTTGAAGAACCTGTATCAGCCAAAGACATTGTGGGATTATCACATATGAGAAATGAAAAGCACCAAAGAAAGTAATTCATCTATAGAAAATACATACTTTGTAAAACACTCATTAATAGGATTTACTCTAAGCAACAAATTAAATGTCTAATATTGTAACTGCTCAAAAAAAGCTACTGCTAACTTAAAAATTTACAGTATGCTTTAACAGTCAAGAAAAATATCTTGTCTTTAGCGCAAAAGCTAGCTTACAAGAGAAAACTTTTTTGGTTTAATGAAATTACTACTTTCAGAATAGAAGATCACAATAATAAGATAATTCGCCATCATCCCCCAATAAGCATAACAATTTTTTACAGTGGAAGAATAAAACAAACTACATAGTTAAGCTACCTAGAGGTTTAGCTAGATGCTAATTGCTAACAGTTTTATTACATTACTGAAATGCATACTGCTATTTAGGTTCTAAATGTAATGTATACTTGCCACTGTAGTTTGATTTTCAGTGTTAAAACTAAAATATGTAACCTCTGCGTTGCAAACTGGCCCTACTACTAAGCAAGACTGACAGAGATGGATCCCCATACACAGCCACCAAACAACCGAGATAAATATGTTTATTACAAAGTTGACAGTGTGCACTTGACTCAAGACCATTGCTCTAGTATACTTATATTTAAAAATGCTTAAGGAAATGATTGAATCAGAAATTTTAACTGTATTTACCTGCTGCTGTAAGCGAATCTTATCTTCTTCCAGCTGTTTGATTTTTGACCTTTCTAGCTCAACCTGGTGTGCACATTCCTCTCTGGCTCGCCGCACAGAATCCTGCAGCTCCTGCAGATTTCGCTCATGCTCTGCTTGCAACTCCTTCTTCACTCTTTGAAGCTTAAAAGTGAGAAAAATTTATATGAATCCATATGTTCAAGAGCTTTATTTTAAGAGCCTTTCTTACAACTGTTACTATACATCATAGGAAAAAGTTATCCATTTCAGAAATTAAACAGAAATTCTGTTATCTATGTTTGCTACATACTCTTTTATTGGCTTTCAGTGACCTGCAAATTACTGTATTTGCCTACAAATTTGCTTGACTACTGTAAAAATGCAGCTGTCTGTATCTCTAGTAGTCCCACGTGGAAAGTTGAGCAAAGGCAAATTTTATATCCACCTTTTTGCTACGAGCTAAAGTGCTAAATACACCCCTTCGCTCCAGAAACAATGAAGTCACAGCTACAGTCAAGATACCTTTAGATTAGTCAGACTACACTCTTCAAACTGGGCATGTTGAGAAAATTCTTCATTGAGCTAAACAGGAAAAAGTCCTTAACACGTTTGAACTTTCTAGAAAGCTCTATCTGGCCCAGAGAGCTGCTAGCTGAATAGAAACCTCTCCAAACGGCACATTTCTCAAACTGTGTAGCTGCTAAATGAACTCTGTATCATTTCATCTAGACACTTCTGGAATCCACTCATTTTTTATTATCTCTAAACCCTCAGGTCAGAATCTCACTAAATTTAGAGGAAGTTTTGAGACAAACATGTATGAGATTCAAAATAAATACTTTTACTCAGACTGAAATGCATTCAGTCAAACCTAATCACTGGATTTTTTGCATAGATGTTAAAGTCAGACACTGTTTACAGCACAAACTGCATCTTGAGGAGTACAGATGGCCTGAGTACAGAACAGGACACAGGCTCAACCAGTCAGACCGTGTGTTGGGAGCCTTCTTAGCTTTGTTCACAAGCACAGGAGGGACTGATATGAGCTACAAGAGGAAAGAGAGTTTGTTGGACTGTACAAAAATAAGCGGCTTTTTTTTTTTCCCTCTTTTCATATGACTAGCTTCCCTGAGGACTCGCACCCCATTTCCTCATCTTGAGTGTGTCCAGTGAGATCTAGAAACAGTGGTAGACACTGGTTTCTCCCACATCATCTCTGGCCCTGTCACTATAAAAAGAATATGAAATAGATCTCCATTTTTTGTTATGCAGCAATTAGAACAACTACAGTTTCTCCCAGCTCTCCTTGTCACTTTCTCCTATTTCAATAGTTAATCTAGCAATTGCTGTTTGAAGCAATGCACTCTTGTATGCATGTACACTGTTCACCTGACAGTACTAAACTTGAAATTGAGATGTGCTAATGTTATATAGATGTCTCTATTAACGCTAACTCTGTTAAGAATAGAAAATTTACAGTTCTGTAATGCTAGCAAACAATTTTAAAAAGTTCACTTAATTTTCATTTCAGTTAAAAAAAGTGTAGTTGGAATAAAAACTTGGCTTAAATTATTAGTGGTCCTCTATGTATCAGTATGAATGTGGCTATTGCAGTTCTTATACATAGATCACAACTGTCTTTGTGAAAACTCAAACATTATAGAAATATCTCATGCAATTGCATTGTTTAAAATGACCAAACACTTTTTACCTCTGATTCAGCACTAAAAAGCTGTCGTTCTCGCTTATCTAGATCTCTCAGGGTTTTCTGCAGTTGTTCTTCCAAAACAGTATATTCTGCTACCTAAAAGAACACAAAAAGGGCATTTTTTTTCTTGCAATGAAAACAATATTTGAGACAGGAAAAAGATTTTTCTCTTGCTATGGTATAAAATACTGACAGTTTTTGTTTGGACATTTAATATAAAATAAATCTCCAACTCTTAATGAAGAAAGTAAAATGGAGAGCCTTTCTTTCCAATACAATAAAGGCTAACAGGTTACCATGTGCACAGAGGGGCTGTAGAAGTGATCTGTGACCATGCAAGTAAAAGGAAAAGTTAAAAAGCCCCCAAAGAAAGCAAGCTAGTCTAAAGGATTTCTAACAAGTATTCTGTGATTAGGGGCTGCTTTTAATTTTTTGCACTGTTGTAAAATAGATGCATGCAAACTAGTAGGTGTGAAGACTCAGATCCTTTGTTCTATGTCAGTTATGAAATACCTTGTCAAATTTTACAGAGATTTATAGAGACTTTCAGCAAGTAAGATTTTCCTTACCTTTTTCTTCACTAATGCTTCTCTCTCTCTATCTCTTTTCTTCCATTCTTCTGCAAGTACTTGCATATGGGCCATTTCCTTCTCTTTTAGCTTTTAAAAGAGAAAAAAACCAAACCCCCCCAAACTAGAAAACCAAACCAAAATCCTTGTTAGTGCGACTGTAAAGTAGAGAGTACTAGCAGAACTAAGCCTTGAAGCAAAAGCTAAGTTTTGTACATTGATTTATATAACTCAGCGTGTGTCAACATATGATTTTGGTAGTGAAAGATATTTTTTACCCTTAAGTACAAAACACAAAGTAAGCCCAAACTTGAGAAAAAAATCCTAACAAATAGACATTAGATTCTCAGTATCTTTTAAAAAGAAGTACAAGACTCCAAGAAGACCTAGGATGACTTCCATGAGTAGAAACCAGAAACTGACATTGAGAATCAAGAAATGCAGTGTTAATATTTAACACACAAAATACAAATCTTGATTATCTACTGTATTTCATAAACTGTAAGAGGAAATTGTGAAGGGGTTATTCCATATTTCACTACCTAGTTAGGTAACTGAAATACATGCTAAGAGAATTAACCTTCTTCCTTAAGAATATGTAGATATTGGTATACATTCAAAGTTATAGTAGTCTATATGAGCAAAATTTAGTTATTTGAAACAGTGACAAAGTTTAAGAAAAACGCAGTTAATATTCCTATCACTGATTCTAGTAAAGCTTCTCTAGTATTCATGCAGTTTAGGAATTGAACAGAAAGAATAAAAACCTGATTTTCAAAAATGTCCTCTTGCATTTCCTTCCACATCTCTAACTCCAGTGCTGCTCTGTATTCAAGAGTTTCCCGAGGTTGTGAATGGCTTTCTGGGGCACAAGGAGGCTGAGTGTGAGGGACATGCCGTTGTTGACCAGCACCTACACACTGATATAATAACAGTGGGGTTTTAACTGGAAATTCAACTTAGAAGTGCTCAAGGAAAAAGATTAAGATTTAAATAAAATTTACTTGAGAAGAATCCGAGACCAGAACTTCCTGCATTTTCACAAGCCCGTAGTCTTCTAAAGTGATAGCATATGAAAGCTCTGCTATTCTGTTGCCTGACCTAGAAATAGCATTAGAAAGTTATTTTAATGAAGATTGTCTTACAAGTCACTTTCTGTATTTTTAAGACAACAAAGAAAACAGCAGAGTTGAAATGTTAAAAGGTTCTGAGTAAGCTCAGGAAATCTAAACTGTTGCCTACATGGGAGTCCAAACATGCTCTCCTATATATAATGTTTTAACTTAGAGACTGATTTGTATATCTACGTTAAGCTTTCTGACTTTAACAGATAACTTATCATTGGAAACCTATTTAACTAACAGTTCACTGTAATCAACACTTCCTTGTAACAAAAGAATGGTCCAAAATTGTACCTACAGTCTTTTTTAAGAAATATACCTGTTTAATACAGGCATTGCTGCTGACTTCATTCTAAGATACTCAATGATTTTTATTAGCCTTACTTTTTAAAATGTTAACAGGAACTTTCCAGTTATCCACAATATAGTAAGTCAGTTAGCATATCATGGCTCACAAAGCAAATCCCACATTCCTGGACACTTCAGCACAGAGAACTGCCAATTTTAAATCCGCTTAGGGGTTAAATATCTATGTGCTGTATTACAGTGAAAGAGTAACAGATATTTTAATAAACTAATTTGAAATTAGTTGCAGTTTCTGCTTAAGTACAACAGTGTGTCTCTATCTCATCACTAATTAGCCAAAGGGTAGTAAACAATGCTAGTTTTCTTCACAGAAAGGTATTAAGAGAAGGAATATGCACAAATTAGGTAACTGAAGTTACTAGTCTAACCTGAAAATACACTGCAGTGTAGACATGTACTTGGTCAGAAGCAAAACTATAAGTTCAGTTATAACTACTCAATAATGCAAAGGCAATTACACAATCACTTGAAGCCTGGAAGCTGCAGAATTAGGTATCAAGCAATTTGCAACAAAATGCTGCAGGAAATAACCATGGCTGTAGTTTTCAGAGAAATTCTCCTCCAGAAAATATAAAAAGACAAGACTAAAGCATTTTCACAAAGGTACCGTCTTCTACACAGTTATGTGCAAGAGGGGGAAAAAAATCCCAAAAAGCACTTGCACTTCACATAAGTTAACACAAATCACTGCATTAAATTCTTACAGCTTTCTATCAGACATTGATTATAAAACAGAACAAGATTCAAGGTAGCGGACCTCAGAAATCCACGTAATCAAGTCAGTTTAACATATAAGTGTAAAAAAAACCATTACACCAATACGAGCAAAGCTAGAAAGGTATGGACACCATAAAAGGCAGACCTAACTACATTTTGAGAACGCCATCTAGTGGTTCTTAAGTCTTCTGCAAAACTCGGTTCTATTTTAACAAACTTATTGGCGAGAGTGTTAACATACAGTGAGATCATAAAGGAGCTCTCCACAGAATCAGGTCACGCTGGCTTTCACACGAAAAAGTTTAAACAAAGTCAGAAATAAGATTTCTGTCAAGGAGAGGAATATCAGTCTTTATATCAGTAATCTGTAGTTTCCTGTGAGTCAAATATAGCAAGTTTTAATTATCTGTAGGATTAGAGATTTAAAACTGACCTCAGTCTTAACAATGATATATTTCTAAAGGCACAATCAAGTTCCGTTATCACACAGAGTAAGAGGAGTGTCTAGACACTGCTATCACAGTTGACATCTTCAACAAGGACACAAGGCAGAAGTAACTATAAATTAAGTTTCTTGACATAAATAAAAAGAACATCACTCCTCTATGTAAATGAACATTTATCTTCAGACAGAATATTAACTAGTAACACTGCTCCTACTGATGTATACAAGCTCAAACCTCTCCTACTATCCCAGTGTATAATGCTGAAATAGGAAACCACTCTATGGATGTACCTGTCCATTAGCAAGACATCTTGCATTTAAGAGCATACTATGAACAAACAGTCTTAACTATTTCCTGGAGTACTGGCAGCTTTTTGTAATTGTTAAATAATTTATTCAGGAAAGTGCCTCAATACCATTTTTTTCCAATTCTTTATGTCTTTAATCTGTCTGTGAAGCTTACTCAAGATCATGATTATATAAAGGTTTATTACGACAACTCTGGTAGTACTATAGGGCTGCACAATATGCCTGTGGCAATTTAACTTTTAATCTCTTGGATGCCCATTCCCATTTCTGTATTGCAGTACTGTGCAGCCTGTTTACCTATTCAAAAAGGAGAACAGGAAGAGCCTGTCCTTTTTCGGGGAAATACTAAACAAACAATTCTCCAAAACTTGCTACAGAGTAACTTTTTAAAACATTTTTACCCTTGTGCTGCTGTGACACTGACGGTTTCACTACAAGTCTGACGCCAGCATTGTTCACCATTACCCCCCAAGAAACGGGCTTTTTCTGAAGCCAAAACATTTGAAAGCTGAAGTCTCGCCACCCCTAGAAGTAAGTCCTTAGCTGTTTTGTCCTTGTGCCACAATTCAACCAACAGAGGTAATCTGAAACAAAGAAGTTATTTTGGTGTGAGGCATCAATGTGAAAGAGGAAGCATTTCTATTAATTTGGAAAAAGGACCCCGTGTTGTAAAAGTAACTTCTCAAATCAGCAATAGTCACAGCCATCAAAAAAACCCAAAAAAACAAAAATAAGACTGACTTTATATCTTCATCATCGCTTACTCACTTAGGTCAGATTATTATTCCTTTCTCCAATGAAAAAGTACAATATTGCAGTGAAAGTGATTGAATGAATAATCTGAACAGACCTAGAGCATCTTCATTTATAAATACCTATAAATAAACTTTAGTCACTGCCACTCATAGAACACATCCCCTTCATACCTTCTCTCAAAATACCATTGTTCTGATGATTTTTTATTTCACATCTTAGTTATCAAGAGCTGCTGAGACTACTGGGAAAACTGTGCCATACCCTCACTGTACTCAGCTTCCTAGGTACCTGCTGTATTTTCAGAGGTATCAGATAGGTATTGCGTACTATAAAGAGGAAAAAAAGTACCAATTACATTTGAAGTAATGATTTGTTAAAACCCTGTTATCAACTTTTGCTTTCACAACTTACAGCAACAGCACTTGTTTCTGTAAGCAATGATCCCTGCATAAGTATTCAAGAGATAAAAGCAAAAATTTTGGTGTTCCCAACTTTAAATATAAGTAATAGAGAAACTGAAAGAGCAAAGTATTAAATATTCATTGGCATTAACCCTTGGATTCTTTTCCAAATTCTCCAACTGAAGATCTTAAGTAAAAATTTGAACTTATGACTGCATTTACAACAAAAAAAATAGTGTAATTAAGATAAAAAGAATGCAACTTATCACCTCAAGAATGTATCTTGAAGCTGATGAGGTATAGTTGCAAAGTCAAACGCACAGTAGGACTGCGGAAGAAAGACTTCTGTGTTCTTTCTGACTTCCACAGGTGGGCTTGTCATAATAGGTGCTGCACTACCAAAAAATGGATACGAGTACCTAATATAAAAAAAAAATTCAAAAAATTAAAAAATTAATAAATAGATATTTTTCTTATACCTTCTGCAATATGAAAGACAGTTTAGGCTTATTTTACTGATGTTAGCAAAATTCGCACAAATACATTAAACAATGGAATATAGTTCTCAAATAGTCAGGTTTTCATTTACTTCATCATTGACCCAGATTCATTTATATTTGCTGTTATTTTGACAGAGCTTTAATAACCTGTATGTTCACAACCATGTGAATTAATCTTTTATTAAAATTCTGCAATTATTATATGAAATAAGCCAAGAAATAGAAGTAATATTACATTCAGAAGTAGGTTGCTTCTTGAAAATATTAATAACTATATTTACAGAGAGGACTGGTCTACTATGCAATAACTGATA
>WUAM01000179.1:8008289-8019198 GCA_024336885.1 Actenoides hombroni | reverse complement strand
TCCTTAAAGGTGTTTTAGTTTTCTTTTCCAACCCATAAGTCTTTATCCCTTATTCCCTTTTGGGGAAGGTGGAAGGGTTAATACAGAGTGTCTGCCATTTGTTTAGTATCTGGGCGGGCCATAACTCTTGACAGATCAAGGTGCTAATTACCTAGTAAATGTTTATTTCTTATGTTTGTCAGGCTGCATGGGCTTATTTTTGTAGAAAAAATACTGTTGTGCTTCATAAGTGTGGGCTTCTTGGTGTATTACCTCTGTGATGCTGAAATTTGTGATTTAGTCCAGGGTAGGAAACACCTTTGCAGCCTAGGGGAAAATGTTATTTAAAAATTATATTATTACATATAGAAAAGTCTCTTAAGTACCTTTCTGTATTTCATGAACTAAACATTTTCTGTTGTAGCTCTTTATATTTGGACTTAAATGAAGCGGTTTGCATTTCTATATGTAAAGACATGACTTTTCATTTTTCAACAGCTTTTTATTGTGATGATATAAAGCAATCTTACAAAGCTATTCATTGTTGCTGTAGAGGAGTTCCATTAGCTTAAAATGATGTACATAATTAATTTAAGATATTATTGATTTTATTGGTGTCAGTTTAAATGTAGATAATATCTATATAAATGCAGATATCTTAAATTCTGCAGTAATCTCGGGGAGTTGAAGTAATACTGTAGAGACTGCAGTCAGGGACACAATTACTTGAAGGGTGATGGGAGACATGTTTCATTCTAACCTTGACCAGTAGTATGTTTTTACTTGTACTTTGAAAACATTCACTTTTGAAAACAAAGGAGTTCAGTATAAAACTTTATTTCTTTAAGGCAGTCTTCCACAGGAAGATAAAAAAAAAATGCTAGTTGCTAATTTTTAACAGTATTCCAGGAGCAGTTTGTTGGTGTATCAGATCATGAAAGTTTTTACTTCTTTTTTAACATCTGCCGCTAGTAGGCTGAGGCATCTCTAAATCTGGAGAGATAACAAGCGATGAAACTTGAATTTAGATTCAACAGTAAACAGGCAGAGAAGAATTTTACCAACAGACAACAGGAAGATAGAATGGCTAAATTTATGCCAAACTGAGAGGTAAACGTCTTTGCCTTCTCAAAATGTTCTTTTAATGTTTGTTTTTAATTTTCAGACTTTGAGATTTAATTAGTATCTACTAATTGTACTTGGAATTTTCTTCTGGTAAAAACAAACAAACTATTTCTTAAAGAAATAAGGTATTTTTGACTTGTAGTTCTTTCATCTACTGCCTATACAAACATGGAACCTGTCGGGCAGTTTTAACCAAGCTTACTTTTGAAGATAAAAAGCTTCCCTTTGAAGATACATTCCTACAAGCTTCATAAAAAAACAATTCAGATGAGTAGATAGTTAACTGTCCCCAGTGAAGGAAGGACATTATCTGTTCTGTGTGGTAGTAGCTTTACAGTAGTTCAGTTTACAGCTTGTAGTACTGGGTGAGCAACAGTACATCTGTCTTATTTTCCTAGGTGAGAAGTGAAGGTCGGAGTATTGTGGGAAGAAACTAGGGGTTTTGCAAGAAAGAGAGCTGAGGATGTAATGGAGGCCTGAGGTTACAGTGGAAACATGGAAGATATCCAATGAACTGAAGTTACTGTAATGAAGCTGTGTGGGCATTGAACACTAATCTGTAGAGAGCTACGTTTAGCTGACGTTGTTGCTTTTGAGGAATAGTCTGAATTTATTTTAGACTCCCTCAGAAGTAAACTAAGAATTTACTACACAGTGCTCACATCAAAATACTGACTCTTTCTCATTTCAGTGCATGAGAAATTTGTTTGAAGAGTTGTGTAGTTAGTTAATTGCCATCAGACCATGGCAAAACTGATGTCAGTACTCTACAGTTTATTTTGTTCTTGGGACTTGTGTTTTACACCTGCTGATTTAATATTTTATATTGTTTTGTTTTGTGTAAAACTTTGGGAGACTTGTTCTTTCCACTGAGTTTCATAGGAAGTCATTGGTTTAAGTATGTTTTATTAGGTGACTAATGATGAATTTAAGACCTGGACTGTGGCTAATTTTTTTTCTATAAATTCATGTTGCTACATGTCTTATGTGCTCAATACAAAGGTGGCAAGCATGATTCTAATTTGTGTGGTGTCTTAGGCTCTTTTATCTGTAAAATTTTATTCCTCTATGGTTCATGATTCTGTTAAGCAAGAAGAAAACTTTATAGAAGCCTTTTTTAGAATATAATGCTGTAGTTTCATTTTAATAAAGATACTTCAGGTAGAAGGTACCTATGTAATTGATGGAGACTATTAAAACAGCAGGATCATTTGATTACCATGTGGTTTGTTTTTGTCGGAAAAACTTGACAGATTCATAGATGCAAAGTTTACATTTTCCTGTAGTGTGGGTTAACCCTTTCTTATGTTCAGCGTTGGCAGGAACATCTATAGGTAACACCTGTTGTAAGGTTAAGGATTTTCAGTGGCAAAAATATTGTCAAATTAAGTCTGAAGTCTTTTATACTAGTTTCTGACTCCAGCAGAAATAGGAATAGTTTGGATTAAACCTTTTGGCTGATTTGTAAAATAAACATAGGGAAAGACCTACCAATATGAGGGGAGAAACCAAAACACAACAAAAATGAAAAATTCTCGCCTAACCAACTTGCTGATAAGTTCTGGTACTGTTAAGTTAAAGCATGCGCTAGAGTTGGTGTGGTGGTTTATCAATCCTCTTAACTGTTACTGAGTCAAGTTTTGCTGAGGTCTAAGGCTTTTAGAAACATCATTTTTAACAGTACAACAGAGTTGATGGCTTGTAATAGTTTCTACAAAAATTAAGTCTTGACTGTGTTCAATTCTTGGCTGCATGTAAAGACTTCTTCAGGAAAAATCTTCTGCGGAACCTACTCTGTCAGGTTGATGGGAAATTGCTGTGCTGCTGGGCATGGAATGTAACACAGTGTGGCTTTCCCACTTGTCATTTCTGCGTTTTCTTTGCTTCTACCCAGGGAGAGGAGGAAACGTGATTTTAACAGTGAGTGGTTGACTAGGACTGTGGCTTGGGTTTTGTCTGAGCTGAGGGACACAGAAGTGTTTCCCACCTCTCAGATCCCAGTGCAAGTATCCATACTGGCCATGTGTAGAAGAGCAGTTCAGTACAGTGGTAGTTTGATTAAAGTAGGGGAGCTGTAATGAGGAAAAAAATCCCAACTGATTCAGGAACAGTTGAGAGGACAAATGAATTTTGGTAATGTCAGAATGAGGAAAGGCAGAGGTACTAAAGCATTCTTAGTATTTGTGTTGTCAAAGCCTGTGAAATTTAAGTGTGTGCCTCTGGAGGTCTGGCCTCATAAAAGGGAATAATGTACAGTACTACTGGTAATAGACGATTGTCTTATGGGATCAAGTCATGATCTGTCAGGCATGAGCTCGTGATATCTTATTTTCTAGGCTTTTTTTTTTTCCAAGAGTGTAGCACAGCAGTTAATGTCTGATGTGATTGCAGCTGCAAGTTGAAAAATTCCAGAGTTAAAATCATTTAACTTGAATTTAGCTCTCTTCTAAGTTCATATAGTAGAATATGAAAATGTAATTAAATATATGGCAAGGAGGAATTGGGTTTCATGAATTAAATAGATTTTTCATTTTGAAAACTTCTCTTCACAATCACTGTGGAATGCTAAGGGCAGACTATGTACCAGAATCAGTTATGGTGTTAGATGAAATGCAATAATATTCTTGTTTTGCTTCCTAACTTTTAGCTGTGTTAACTTTACAGTTTCTTTAGCCTAGCTTTAAGCTAATCTATACCTTTCAGTTGTTCTGCTGTAACAGTTGAATGCTCATGGTACAATGCTTGATGTAGAAAATTGAAGCATTCATTATGTAGCGTTAGCTAGCTCAGCATTAGCTTTCTGTCAGCTGTGGACAATATAGCCCATTTAAGTGAGTGTGGGGGCTGGTGTGGGAAAAGTGAAAAAACAAATTACTGGAATGCTGCTTAACTACTAGTTACCTCCTTTATCTGTTCTTCTGTAAATAAGCTTTAATACTGACATTATTAGTTTTTTTTTAAAAAGTTATTCCTTTGTTATACCACTCCTTTCTGAAAACTGACTTTCAGCTGTTACTCAAAAATGGTGATTATATGATCTTGCAAGAAGGATGCATGCATAAAAGTTTTAACCAAGTAAATGCAATCACTTGTGTGGAATTCTAAAATGAAGTTGGTGGGGTTTTTTTGAGAGTGAAGCGTGATTTGCAGATTAGGGCCAAACTTTTATTCTATATCAGTGAGAAAATACACATGTGTATGTACTGAAAAGAAAATACCAGTCTCCAGTTATGGTCCTGATGTAGAGATTCTGGGGATTTTAATTGCTATGTAGTAAGTTTTTCCCCAAGTGACAGACTGTTGTGAGTTAGTGTAACCCTGAGTACCGCATGTGTCTTCTGATGTGACAGTATTTTGACCTGAACTGACAATTGAGTGGTGGAGAAGAGTGCATTGTTGTTGGTTGGGTAGTAATCTTTCAACTGACAGAAGTGCGTACAGATCAAATACTAAAGATTGGATGTTGATGGCCCTCAGATTTCTTTGGCTTTAAACCTTGGTACAAGAAAAAATATAGTAGCTTAACTAGAATTATAACTTCTTAAACAAGCTTCAGTAAAGGTATGTTTTTGCTTAGTGTTTGTACAGAGGAAGATTTTATTTAATGTGTTAATAAAGTTGTTTTTCTGTTAGGTTTTTTCATCTTAGAAAAGGATTATACATGATCATGTGCAGTTTGCTGATGAACTTTCCCTAGAGAAAAAGCTAAATACATGTAAATTTAAAAGGTTCTAGGATCTTGAATTAATTATTTTCATTGAAAATAATGTGTGGCAGTTGATACTATAAGAGGAAAATGTAATTTTTTGATTTTTGTTTTCATATATATACACAACTTGACAGGAAAACTTGACTTTTTAGAAGACTTGTGTCTCTGTTTGGCCTGTATCTCAGACTAAACTATAGCAGTTCCTCTGTCATCTGATGACCACTCCCCAGCAAAGATGGGCGTCAGGAAAAAGAGAGGACACATATGAATTGAAATGAAAATGTATTTCACGAAACAGCCTAACTAATACCAATGCCAGTGTAAAGTTAACAAAGTTATACACAGCCCAGGAAAATGTACAGCGATCCCAACAAACAGGAAGGCAGTCAGCAGGAGAAGAGCAGAATCAGGAGACACACACCCACTGCCCTCAGCAAACTTCCCCCTTTATACTGAGCATGATGCTTATGGTGTGGGATACACCTGTGAGCCCAGTCAGGTCAACTGCTCTGGCTGGCTCCAGACTGCTAATGGCCTGCAGACTGTGATGAGCCTGTGATTCCATCCCAGCAAAACAAGGACATCTTGGCTGTGTAAATTTTTATTCATGAGAGAGCCCCTTGAACTTATCTGGACATTTGCAAATGGACTGTTTGAGTGATTCTCATTTGTATGTATTTGTGGACTGAGACTCTATGTAGATTTCCATTCAGTTACATAAAAACTGCATGCCAAAATTCAGAAATTCTGTTACTATTTTGCTTGGCAAAACTGTTCTGTTAACCTAGAATGGGTTGATATTACAGAAAGTAAAAGAAGACTGCATGCTACCTGAACAGTACAGTTATCTGAGGTAGTCATAGAAAGTGAACAGAAGAATCTGTGGAAAATGTAGACTTTTAAGTAAAAAAAAAAAACCAAAACAGAATGGGTAGTGTAGAAGGTGTTCAAGATAAAAATACTGCCTTGTTGGGAATGCTGGTAATGCAAACAAAATTTCAGTTTATGGTTTCTTTGCCATATTTTTTTTATGTGTTTGTCTTACGGAATCTTTTCCTCCTTGGCTCTTGTGCTACTGTATGCATTTTCTAGGACTAGAGAAAAATGTTCATGTCTATAATGTTAGTGTCTAAATGTTAGTGTAAATGTTAGTGTCTATGCTGCTAGTATACTGGTCTTAGCAGAGGATCTTGTAATTAAACCCTGAAAGGTAATGTGTATAATACCTAAGGCAGCAGTTATGGTTGGATGTTTCATTTAACTTTGTCACTTCTGGACAGTGGAATGTTTTATTTAGTAGCTTTAGTGTTTTCTTAATAGGTTTATTTAAAAGTAAATCTGGAACATAAAAAAGGAATCCTGTAGCTAGTAAGTTTTTATTTTAAAGGTGATTTGTACATTTGAATGTGAACATGGTTATGATGTACACCTCAATATGTAAATTTGCATGTAATTACAGTGGTGCTGCTATTGCAGCTTCAGTCATTTTGGAGACATACATGAAAAAAAGGAGGTGCTTAAGTGAGTTAGTCTTATGCTGCCTTATATAGGGTTCTAGAAAGTCTTTACTGCTGCAGAATAGGTAAGGTACTTGTTATGTGGCACACAGTCTTTGGTAGTGGTAACTGAGACATTTTCAACTGAGACTTAGAGAGTTCTTTAGATACAGGTGTCTGTTATCTAAGGATGTCTGAAAAATGTTTTCTAGGTGTCACTCTTTGTGTGTCAATCTCTGTATTAGAATTTGAATTTTAGTAGCCTGCCGGTTTCTGGCAATAATTTGATTTTGACCCTGAAGCAAACTTTGAATGGGATATTTGAATGGGATATGAACTTTGAATGGGATGTTTTTATGTCAGTGTGTATTCTTATGTCAACATAATAATACTTTAAAATGCTTTAAAATTGCTAGCCAACTGGGGTTTTGAGATTTATTTATTTATTTTTATTTTTACCAGTAGATATGAAAGAAATTGTGTTTGTGTGGATGTGTATGGTCTTTGGTAGTGCTGCAACATGAAGAACTGGCATTTTTTTTCCCGGACACTTGAAAAAGGCTAACTTTAATTGAATATGATTAGAAGACTTGATCAAGTTTTTGTAGCCATGTGTGAATATCCTTTTTTCTTATACCTGGTATTGCACTGCTCTGTTGGTTTTTTGAATACTAACTGAATCAAGGAGGAAAAGATTAAGAGGATTTAAAGGAAAAATTCTCTAATGTAACTTTAGCTAAAGATTGGTTTGCTTCACGGATTTTCTGTATTAGCATGTGTTTGCTTAATATATAATATGTTTCTATGGATGATGTGTGAACTTGGAACAACAGCAGCAAAGCTGAGTGTAGAATGGAACAGAAGACAGAATAGAACCTGAATATATTTTTCTAACTAACCCATTTATTCACCATCTGCATGATAATACAGTGTTTTTCTTCAGTGCCTTTAAACAGTTTTCTTTAGATGTTTAGGTAAATACTCTTTAAGTCATTTGGAGATCATATCTATTTGTCAGAGCTAAAAAATACTGAAATTCCCCCACAGTAAGTTCATTTGGAAGTGAGATATTTGCTTAATTTTAATTTCTATATTTCTACTTCTGTATGTGTTCTTAAGAAGTTTTCAGTGTTCTGAGTTCTTCAGGATTATACAACTGCAGAACCTGAATTTAAATGAAAAATAGTTTGATTGTAGTAGTAAATTCAGGGTTCTTTTTTCTTTACATACTTGTATAATTCCATTGAAACTCTTGAGTTGCTTCTGTATAGGATTTTATTTAGTAGAGAGAGTACAAACCAAACATGTCAAACAGGCTGGATTTTCAGAGTTGAAAAATTTTTAAATAAGCAAGCTTTGTGTGCAAATTATCCATGTGTAAAACATTATGTAGGGTAAAAATATATCTTCAAGGAAATAGTTGTCTGTCTGTCCTCTTCAGATACCCCAAAACTGCTCATCTAGCCTTTATACAGTAGAGGTTGTTAAAGAACAGTCCTCATAGTCCTTGACTTGGCTTTGTTGAAGGAGTAGTTAATTACCTATTGTAATGCAGAAAGAATGTTGCTGAAGTTGTGATGTCAAGTGCACAAAAGTTTGGAAATGATAATGTGTATAGGTGACTTGCAGCATGTTCATTTAACAGAGCAGAGAAATAAGCAAAACCTCCTGAGTTGGGAGTAACAGCTGTAGTTCCAGAGTCGGTGGTTCAGCCACACCAGTTTGCTGGTTATGCCAAGCTACTAAGTTTTGCCTTTGACTTCTTACATGAAATGTGGTAAAGCCAGTACTGGCAAAAATAGTTAATTCTCTATGAACCCAACAAAAGGAGTTGTCCTCATGTGCTTCTTCATTTGAAAGTAGGATTTTGTTTTGGGATGGTATTATCATAGTGATGTGGCTAAGCTTATATTGATTTGGTTAATTTGAGTGTTATGTTCTGTATTTAAATCATGTGTTGATACGGACCAGTAGCCTGGCTGTCTCTTGCTATCAATTTTAATTTGTTTCTAAAACTGAACCTGAGATTCCTTTTACTCTTCTGCAGGTATTAGGTGTATGACTGCTGTCAGTCAACTGAAACATATATCTAGCTATTGTCTTCACTCTTCTTGCTTGCCTTTACAATTTCTCTCCTTGCTTTTCAGGCAGTCTCTCTACGGTGCTTAGGAATGTCTATTAAATTCCCTCAAATGAATAAAACCACCATTAGCTGATGTTAATGTTGCATCTCTGTTACAGCTTCTTCACAGACCTTCTAGTGTCATTTAACCTTTTATTTTCAATCTGTATAGATTGAAGATGTACTCTCCTATTAAGTTCTAATTACTTTTTCTGCTATGTAATAATACCATTTTGACTTTTTTTCATAGCTTCCTTTGCCTTCTCTTCCTCGTCATACTTCAACATAGTCATTTCAATCTGATGACATGGCTTTGTTTAACTTGGCTTTGGTGGTGTGTTTGCCATTATATTGATATTTAATCATATATTTTGATCAAGAACACATACTTAAATAATATTTCCCAATCTCTGGCTGTAGCTTATGGGTCAAGTGTGCTGATTTACATAGGCAGAGATGAAAAATGACAATTACACAGAAATTCAAACTGTGAAATGAGGATGGTGCTTTTTTCAGGCAGATTGCATGTGAGAATATAGCCCATATTACTAACACATATCAAGAAAAAGTTTATGCAAATAATCTACAATGCTTGCACTGTATGTATTTTTTTTTTCACTATAGAGGATGCAAACTTTCGTAGATGATGTCTGATGATGTTGAATGATGTCTGATTTCTGAGCCCTACGAAGTATGTTAACTCTGACGAAAATCTTCATTAACAGTCCAGGAAAACTAATGCAATTCTTGTAACTTGTAATTCAGTTGCATTCTGTATCAGAAGTCTTTGCATGCCTAAGTAATTGCAAATACTACATATCTATATCTTTGCTTTTTAGTGCATTTCTTCTAGAATGTGAGCCTTATGGCGAAGAAAAGATACTGCAATCAACATTTTAACTCTGTCATAGGTAAGTGCAGTGTGAATATACAAAACCATGAATGCCTGTTGTATTTCTGTGGTACATACTTCATAAGATGTTGTACATGAACTTCAATATGAAGGAAGTCTTAAGTGCTCTCCTTATTTCAAATTAGCTGCAGAGTATTTTATTAGGAAATGTTCTAAGAGAACACTTTTGTCCTGGAGAAACTGTGACAGGAATGCTTGCATGTCCTTTTGACAAGTAGTGTGTGAAAAATATACGAAGCTTCCAATGTTTGTTTAGCAGGAATCTGATACAAGGTGCTAATTTCATTTTATATAAAAAACCCCATACCCATTATGTAAATGGAATATCTTTTGATTCAACAGCAGAGGGAAGGGCATAAGTTACCATATAATAGATTTGTACATCTAATAGATGCATTTTTTTTGAAATTGAAATTTAGTTTGTTAATAACATATTGGATTTCATGCATTGTTGCCTTAAATTTCAGTAAAACAGTCAAAGCATTACTTAAACATTATGAAAATTAATTTTTTTTTAGGATGGAATTTGGTAATTCGTTAATTTACTATTTAAAGTTTGTTGGGTCTTACTAGGTTTTTTTTTCCTGCTTTGTCATTTTCTCTCAATGGTGGTAACAAAACTAATCTACTAGATAAATAGTGAAACTCCTACTCAAGCTTATTTTTACCCTTGAATCCATTGCAAATTTTCTATTGCTGCATTCTCAGTTTTTAAAATGGCATCTAGTAAACAGCTTGCAATGGGTCTGTGTGTAGACACAAAAGTTTCAGAAGCAGTGGCTTCTTAAATTGAGAAGTGCTGGCAGAAGGCCTGCATGGGCCTCTGTGAGGAATGGCCAGGGCTGCCCTATGCTGAACACGCTGCAGGGCACAGCCAAGCCCAGAAGTGAAGATGGCCCAGCCTGTGAGAAAACATATGTAAGAAAAGGTATGAAAAAAGCTGCACAGCAGCTGTGAGAGAACTAAGGTCAGTGAAGGAGGGTAAGGAGATATTCCAGGCACCTAGAGCAGAGATTCCCCTGCAGCCTGTGGAGAACCGTGCTCGAGCAGACGCACCTGTACTGCAGCCTGTGGAGAGCCCACACCAGAGCAGGCTCCTGACAGGACTTGTGGACCCATGGTGAGAGAGGAGCCCACGCTGAAGCAGGTTTTCTGGCAGAATTTATGACTCCCTGGGGGAAGCCATGCTGGAGTAGCCTGGTCCTGAAAGGCTCTGTACTGTGGTGAGGACCCATGCTGGTTCTTGAAGGATAGTGTCCTGTGGGAGGGACTGCATATTGGAGCTGGGGAACAGCATGAGGAGGAATGAGCAGCAGAAAGAAGCTGTTATGGGCTGATCAGAATCCTCATTCCCCGTACACCTGTGGCACTAGGGGAAAGGGAGGAGGTAGATGAGTTGGAATTGAAAGAGTGAAGCTGGGCCTGGGAAGAAGGTGGGTGGGGTAAAGGTGTTTTTTAAATTTGTCTTTGTTTCTCACCATCTTATTATATTTTAATTGGTGATAAATGAAATTAATCTTGCCCAAGTCAAGTCTGTTTTGCCCATGACCATAACTGTTGAGTGA
>WUAM01000179.1:7974702-7987984 GCA_024336885.1 Actenoides hombroni | reverse complement strand
TCCAACCTAGTGATGTAGAATTTATTTTTTTTTAATATTAATTTTTTGTGGTAACAGTCTTATTATTTTCTGTCTTGGAATGCCATGAAGATGGAAGACAGTTATGAGTGAAAAAAAATTTGGAGGATCTTTGATTGTTCTTCTCTGTGAAAGTTAGAGACATGAAATAAGATAGATGTGCAGTTTTTGTACAGAAGACTTTTGAACTAAGAGTATTCATTCTTTGTATTTAGTAAAAAGTTGTTTTGACTTGCATGAAAAAGTATTAACATTTCAAAACTATTGGTTTGGAGAGAATTTCCTTATGAAGAAGCCTTGTAATCTGTGACTTTACTTTCAAATATGATTTTTACTGAACATGCCTGTGAATGTGCAGTAGCATGTAGGCGTTTGTCAGGAAAAAACTGGAGTATTTCTTGAACAGGACACATTTTATGGGTTTTTTAAAAAACATTTTTCATCATTCAGGGGAATGTATCTAAAACTTTTAAAAAAACAGTTCTTGAATCAGTTTGAAGATGTGGCTTATTTTAGTCACATCATTATTTAGCTTTCATTTAAGTTTTATATACTAATATAAAAATTGCTCTTTTTCTCCCGTAAGCATGGAATCGTAGAATGTTAGGGTTTGGAAGGGACCCCTAGAGATCTAGTCCAACCCCCTCTGCCAAAGCAGGGTCACCTAGGGCATGTTGTACAGGGTTGCATCCAGATGAGTTTTGAAAGTCTCTAAAGAGGGAGACTCCACAACCTCTCTGGGCAGCCTGCTCCAGTGCTCCAGCACCCTCACAGTAAAGACGTTCCTCCTTATGTTGAGGTGGAACTTTCTGTGCTCAAGTTTATACCCATTGTTCCTTGTCATTCATAATTTTGTCATTCAGTAATTATGAGCAATATCTTATCATGAAGTTCAAGACCATTGAGTCAGCATACAGAAATGTCTAGTCAGCTGAATGAGTGACGTACAGATGGAATTGAAATGAAATTTCACTTAAATTTGTATTTTCTTAATATCCAAGTATAAATGATAAGAAAAAGTGATACATTATCATAAGTGCAGTACTACAAATAAAACCGTTGCTGAATTCTTTCCTAAAATACTAAGACTTTTGGAATTAATAGAAAACAGTTCTGTATTTTTTAATCGATTTTTATGTTCATCTTTTACACTATCAATCTTAGTCCTCATGGTAAGAAGATGAGCTGTAGGTGTATTTCATATGCTGTGCCCATAATCTAACTTCAGCTGAGCTAAGTGTGCTTTTGTACTTGGAGGGACTGAGTGGGATGTCAGTAACTGCTGCCTCAGTTTTGTGTATTGAGCAGTAAAGCTGAGAATATTTTTTGATGTGAGATTTTTTTCAATTTAAAACCTTACCAGTGAAAATTTTTAAAATTATTTGTCTTTGGCAGATAGGTCCTTAACGGTGTGGTTCAGTTCCCTTTTGCAATAAGGAGTCTGGGTGCATATTAGTACGTACTGTTTTGTGTTGAAGAGCATAAAAACTATTTGACTGTTGTGTCTGATTTTTCTAACATCTCTTAGTGAATCTGGGAGTCATTAATTATATTGCCTGGGGGTCTTTACAAGTGAATGAGGCCTTTTTTGTTCTTGCCGATCTGACAAGTGGAACAAAAGAGTGGCAGACAGCTCCTGCTGCTTGACCTGCCTTAGTAGAACTTGTGTCTGCAATGCTGCTGTTGTACTAAGAACAGACAGTTACTATACTACCTGCCTATAGCAACAAGAGGTATCCATTGTTATATTTTAGAGCTTTTTAATTTTAGGCAATTTTTGAAAGAGACAAAGATTTGTTTAGCTGTGGATTATCCTACTTCTGAAACTGCTTTATTAAAGTTTCAGAGAAGGCATATGCTCATTATTGTTAATGGTATTTTATTTTTCTTAATTTTGTACCTCTTTTAGCTGAAGTCTAGCTAAAACTTTAACTTTTAAAATTAGAAGTCAAACACTTTTCTTACAGGGTGGCCAGTGCATGTATAAGATATGTATTATGGTACTAGGGAAAAAGGTGTTGCGTTTTAAAATGTTATGGCCTGTGTGAAATGAATGCCAAGTATTGTGGTGAATGCACTCTGCATTGCTATCTGAAAATATATTTCTCAGTTTTGAGGTCTTGAGAGCCTGCCTTAAATGCAACAGAATCATACTACTTAGGTAGTGGTAATGAAAAAGTTACCATGGGTTAGTGTCTGAAAAAGATTGCAGCACTGGCATAATATGATTTTTTGAAGATAGAGACTTATTACCAGATCACTTGTGTATGTACTGGCTAGTAAATGCTGTTAGTGTAAGTGCAAGTCTGTATGTACTCTTGAGGACTTGCAATCAGATAAGTCCTTATATAGTCCTTACCTGGACTTAGTTTGTCCACAGTGGTCAACTGCTGTTACAGAAGAGTGGAGTCTGCTCAACATTTTTGTAATCAAGCTCAGAATATTTATTTTAGCATTTGAAGTGTGGTCAGGATTCTCCAGATTGATGACTCTATTTTGGTTTGGGAGTCTGGCGCACTTAGTTTGAAATACTCTGAATTTCTTTCTTTTTTTTTTCTCTTTTTGGCTCCAATTGCTTGAGATTTAACACTTATTTATTATAAGATGCTTTATACACAGTTTAATGTTGATTGGTAGGGTAAACATAGCTGTTCATAGTTTTTTTCCTTATTTTCTGTGTTGAAAAGGTGTCCTTGCTGAAGGAAAAAGATGGACTTTGGTACTTCAGCACTGAAGTGAGTTTTTCTGTAGATAAACACAAAAATATTTATGCTAACTAAAATGTGGTTCTTCATTTAATTTCAGTTCAGACCAGCTTAAGGGTGCTATTTGAATGTTCAAATGATACCTTTTCAAGTTTTTTAAAACAGCTCTATTCAGGATATAGAATGCATGAGGCAGATACTGGCACTGAAATGGATATCTTTTGTATTTAAGTTAGTGACAGGTGTTTTTTGTTGTTGTGTTGGTTTTTCTTTTACAGTCATTCACTGTGAACCACTAAGAGTACTACTTTCATGTGTGAGAAGACAATGAGATTTGAGATTGCTATTGAGATGACCTTTAGCTAGGTCATACCCTATGCCATAGCCACCCTGCCTTTCACTTCAGCCTGTGGCAGAAAATGCAGCACAGCATGGTTTCATCACAGTGTGTCAGCATCTGTGCTCCACTATAACTCTTCCCAGGACAAGATTATTATCACTTCATTATGATCTCTTTCTTTCTCAATTGGTATATTGTAATGTACTAGATTGATGGTAGTATCTCAGTAAAAATATCAGCTTTATTCTTGTGCTAGAAGTGAACTGAAACAAATGTGTCAAATGATCATTTTTATTCATAGATATTTTAGAAACCATGTAAAATTACTTAGCCCATTCTGTATTTTAAAAAATATTTTGGCCTTGGCATCCTGCACTCGCTGTTATTATCGGATAAAAATTACAGAAGTTACCAGGGTTTGAAGTGAACTTGAAAAGATTTTTACCAGTCCTCTAATGTGTTATATATGCAAATGTTGAATGTTCCCAGCATATACAAATTGAATGTTCCCAGTACTTAAAGTAGTAATAATTTACTGGGGCTTCAGATTTTAGAATATAATTTAACTTCTACAACAAGTGCATTATGTTTCTAATAATCAGTAACAATGAGATTTGAGGACAAAATACCCATTTGTTAACTACAGAGGTAGCAAGTAACTCAGTTCAAAGTAGTCCACAGGTTTTCCTATGTAAGTAACGTTTTATGAGTTTTTGTTCATGTCTCTCAGTTGTCTCACTTCATAACCTGTCCATGTCACTCATTGTAAATGCAAAGTGAATTTTTCAGAAACTTTACAGGAATGTTGCTTTGAGCTATACTCCTATACATATATACTCTTATACTCTGCACAGCTATAGCTATCTACTCAGGTAGATAGCAGAGAATTTGCTCTCATACTGAAAGCTGATTTATTTATTTATTTTCTATTTTTACTAGTGCTGTTCTAATTTATTACTCTTATTCTGCTTTGGTGTTATGTAGGACAATAAATGATAAGCAGTTGAAGGGTTTTTTAGTCTCTAGTAAATAAAAATACAGAGTGGGTGACCTTAAACAGTCATTCTCTATGCTTAATTTTAAAATGTATTCTTAAAAGCACTTAAACTGAATCAAATGATGAATGTCTGAACAGGTATCTGTTCATATGCACTGTTAATCGAGGTATTGACTGCTATAGTTTTGTTTGAGGAAAAAGCTGACTCGATTTTGAGTTCTGTTGCTGCTGATATACTTTAACAGGAAGATGGAGCTGTTCACTTATTAAAATTAATATGCTAATATGTATGTGCAGGTGAATAAATGATAATTATTTTTTTTTAAGTACAGTCCAACAAAATCTATAACAAATGTTGATGGTAGTTGTTCTTGTTTTATGCCAGCCCTTTATAGCATTTGGCTTAAGGGAAATGTACAAAACTTTCTCAATTCATATTTAAAGTGATTTCCCCCCACAGCCCCTTAGAATAAGCACAAGACACCTGGTAAGAATTGCAGCTGTGTAAATTTAAATGTAATTTATAGGTACACATTAATGTTTCTGAGAAATAATAATTACTCACCATAACTGACCATAAGAAGACTGGTGGTATAGAAAAATTTGTTTTGATTTTGGAATGTGACATCACACAGAGACTAATCAGTGTTTTTTGTATAAAATATAGTATCTGTAATTGTGAAGGAGGCTTGATACTACAGTTTACAGAATATTGTTAATGTCAGATAAAAGGATATTTTATTTAATAAGGCTTATAATTAAAATGCATGTCTAATTCTGTTTTAGTAACAGAAATAACGGGTTATATTTGACCTATTTTAGTGGAAAAATATTACTAGTATGTTATTGTTTCTTATATTTGCAAATGTCTTCTTATGCTTGTAAATAAGAAATGTAGCCTGAGTGTTGTGGTGCATGCATACAACGTAGCATTTTAGCAGTGCTGAAGTTATACTGCTTATGTAGTGGCTCATTCCATATTTGCAGTTTTGGAGTGCATGGATGATCCCTATTTCAGTACCCATAAAGTGCTACATTTCCAGAGATTGTGTGGCCTTTTGTGTGTGCTGGTTTTGTGTAAGCTGCTTTGGTTTGAGTCAAGCACATATGGCACTGTTCAGGATTTTGTGATTGCTTACTTTCAGAGGATTCAGGCCAGATTCTTTGTAGTCTTACAGGGGAATACTTGTGTTTGTGGCAGGTTGTTGAATTGCATCCTTGACAGAGTTACCAGTATGAATGTGCCATGGAAGAAGGCTATTAACCCAAATCTTCAGTTGACTCAGTTTAGGGTATTTTGGTTGTGTCCAGTGAACTGCCACAATGTGAAAATTAAAACTACAAATGAAAGGCAGTGAGGTATAGGAAGATGACTATAGAACAGCTTTTTCTGCAAGTGCAGTCATATGTGTTTTACTTGCATTTATGGATCTGATTTAACAGACCATCTAGTCAATAAGATATAAATTAAATTATAGAAGTAGGTGTGTTTCTTGACTGGCTTAGAGGAAACTCTAGAAGGAAGCTGAAAAGGAAACTGAAAGCACTGAAAAGTTAGTAGCCAAGGTATACTAATGGTAATGAATGAGATATAACTTCTACTTGATTTTCTTTATTTTAAAGAATTTTGACAGGTACAGTTGTAATCTACTAATAACGTTTTCTTTATTCTGTTTCTATCATGTAGTTGTTCTAGAGGGAGTTAGAGCTGTCAGCTTTAAAAACTTTCTGCACATCATGTACCTAAACATGGTGGACTAAAGCATTTGAGTGAAAAACCAGTCATGATAAGAGGTGATTCTATTCAGTAACTATTTACTCAGAGCTAAGAAACTAGGAACAGGAGAAGACAACACTTTTTTTCCCCTTTTCTGCTCTCTGAATATAAAGCAAAGTATAAGTCTAATTTAATAACTGTAAAATAATGGCAGGATTGCAGTGTATACAGTTAATGGAAAAAATCGCTAGCTGGAAGAGATGTGCCCATTATTTGATATTTTGATGATGATTTTGATGCATAGTTATCACAACATGATTTATATGGAATATGTAATTCAGTTTTGTTGATCTGATAAACACAAGGCTGTAGTATTCTGTAGTTAGCCTTTCAAGAAATAGCTAATGCTATTTTCTTGTTTGCTTCCTCTAGCATTGGTAGCATCTTCAATTAGTTGTTTCTTGGTAGGAATTGTTTTATGTCATCTGTCCATTTTGTGAGCAGTAATTTAGTAAAACTAGACAATATAATCCAGAATTCCACTTAACTGGGCACTCACATTGCAAGAAGCCAAAAGTGAGTGCACAAAACAAATGAGTGCACTGCTCATCATCTCTTTCACACTCTTCTGCCAGGATCCTGTGCACACTGTATATGATACAACCATCTGACTGAGTGAGGGCTCCAGTGTCAAGCCATACATTTAGTTTTATCAAAGCTTAGTTTCTTATTTTTAGATTAAAAAAAAATTCTTGTATTTTTTCCAGCACCTCTGTTAATAGTCTTGCACACTTTTTGGGTGTGTGCACTCTACTTTGGAGACCAGTGGTGTACAGCAGCAATATTTTAGGTGGCTAATGAAAATTAGCTTTTCTAGAAAAAGAAATAGGAATCCAAACAGTATTCAAGTAGTGAATTTCCAAATCAAGACCTTCTGGATTTTTGAAAATCATATTGGTTTAAAAGGGACTTACAATTTTATGACAGGGCAGTTACATAAACCTTCATAGATGGCTCTAGTAAATTGAATCTATTCAAATGAAAGTGTTTTACTTGTGAGCAAGTATAAATATCTAGGGATAAGAAAATGTGACTTGTATCTGAAAATAAGGATACTGTATTCAGAGTTGTAAACCTAGAAAGGAATAAGATGTTTTATTGCTCAAGTAATTTAATGAGGGTATACAATACTATTTTTTGGACACAGGTAAGTTTATTCATTGGTGGAAGATTGTAACTATATAGTGACATTAGTGTGACAAGCATTGAATTCTGCACACAGTTTGGGCGAGAAGGATGATGTTTGTTTAAAAAAGATTTTTGAGAAGACTTGAGTAGTAATCAAAGTAATTATTGAGAAATATATCTAAGAACACTAACTTCTTTAATTTCGTAGAAAGATGACTAGGATGTGAATTACAAGTTCCCAGTATATATTCTCTTATATTCTTATTCCAAAAGGCTTCAGTGGTTGGAGCCAGACCAATTAAAAATGGGAATAAAATACATGCTTTTAATTGGTAATAAACATTGGACTATCCTGTCAACAAAAGGATGACTTTTTCCTTTCCTAGAAATGCAATTTCTTTGCTTTTCTAACTTAACCTATTTTTTTCTGAAATCTACATATAAAAGAGGTTACATGTATTTTCCCCACAATAGAGATATAACTCAGATACACTTCATTAGTAACCTGTTACTGTTTGACTTTTCCTAAGGAGATGGAGAGACATAAAGAAAAGATGTAAATAACAGAATATTAGGGGTTTTTTTAAGCAAAAGTAGTAAGATTGTTTTGATTAAAAAGTCCCAACAAAACAAAACTTCAAACTTCTTGTCCTTTGATCTGTTAGTATAAAATGACTTCATAAACATGGGGAATTTTAGACGTAATGCTTCATATCTGCTTTGTAGAAGCTAGTAACATGTTAAACACAATTTTGGGGTCTTCTGAAGTTTTCATCTAATTGCAAGATAAAGTGGTGTAGGTGGAATAAGTAACATCATTGCCATGCTAAATAAAATTAAATTTATCACAGCTGGAATGCTAACTCACTGCCTTGTATGTGTCATGGAATCATAGATTACCAGGTTTGAAGGGACTTTAAGGATCATCTGGTCCAACCTTTATCAAGGTTAAAAACCAAAAAACCTAAAAAGTTTAAATGAGATGGCCCAGCACACTGTCAAGCTGAGTCTTAAAACTGTCCAATGTAGGAGAATCCACCACTTCCCTTGGGAGATTATCCCAATGTCTAATTGTTTTCATGGTGGAAAAAATTTTCTTTTGGAGTCCAATCAGAATGTCCCCAGGAGTAGCTTGTACCCATTACCCCATGTGATTTCTTGTAAAAAGGGAGCCTCCATCATCTTGGTAGCCACCTTTTATGTATTGGTACATGGTAATAAGGTCCCCCTTACTCCTTCTCTTCTTAAGGCTGAACAAACCCACTTTTCTCAGCCTTTCTTCACATGGCAGGTCTTCCAGTCCTCTGATCATCCTCGTGTCCCTTCTCTGGACCCTTTGAGCCTGTCTGCATCTTTTGTATAGCCGGGAGCAAAACTGAATGCTGTACTCAGTGACTTTGTCTCTGCTGGTGATGTCCTTGTTAATGCAACCCAGTATCCTGTTGGCTTTCTTTCCAACTGCAGCACACTGTTGACTCATGTTGACCTTGTTGTTCACCACACGGCACTTGTCGAGGTTGTAATGTGTCAGTTTCTCTAGGAGGAGGATGATGTGGGGGACCATGTGAAAAGCCTTGGAGAAGTCTGGGTAGACAATGTCCACCACTTGCCCTACATTAAATGAGTGGGTTACTTTGTCACAGAAGGCCATCAGTTTTGTCAAGCACAGTTTGTCCGTGGTGAATCCATGTTGGCTTTTTGCAATCACATGCTTCAGTTTACTTGTGCTAGTCCTCCAGAGGATTTGCTCCATAACTTTCCCAGGGATTGAAGTGAGGCTAATGGATTTATAATTATCTGGGTGCTCCTTGGAACCCTTGGATAGGGGTGAGATTAGCCTTCTTTCAGTTTTCAGGCATGTCTCCTGATCTCCACGACTTCTCAAAGATTATGGAGAGCAGCCTTTCAGTGCCATTCGCCAGCTCTCTTAACACCCTTGGGTGGATGGCATCTGGGCCCATCAATCTGTACGGGTCAAGCTCCTGTAATAGTTGACACACCAAGGGCAGGTCTGTGTCTGCATCAATCTGGATTTTTGGCCTGGGATCCGACAGCACTGGTAAAAACAGAGGTGAAGAAGGTGTTGAAGACCTCTGCCTCTTCAGTGTTGTTGGTGACAGTTCACCTCTCCTGTTTCTGCTGGTTGTTAATGTATCTGAAGAAACCTTTCTTGAAGTTTCTGGCAACTGTGGCCAATTTCAGTTCAAGCTAAATTTTTGCTTTCCTAAGCTTTCCTAACTGTATCTCTGCATGCCCTGGCAATACCCTCGTAATTTTCAACAGGTAGTGTTCCACTTGTCCATCTGTGGTATATTTCCCTTTTGGTTCTGAGCAGACCCAGAAGCTTGCAGTTCGGCCAAGGGAGGGAGTCTCTTGCTCCACCTACTTCCCTTGACTTTAGAGGGTTTTGTGTATCTAGGAGAGTGTTCTTGACAAATTCCCAGCACTCATTAGCTCCTTTATGGAAGTTTCCCATGGGATCCCTTCAAGCTGAACTGACCTTCAGAGTGCTCAGCAGGATCCCAAACTCCACAATACTGTGATCGCTGCAACCAAGGCTGTCACTGAGATATTGCAGAGCGTGTTTTCTTGGTTAGTGAGCAGCAGGTCCCAGCAGTGCCCTGTTCCTTGTTGGCCCATCTAACGTTTGTGTGAGAAGGCAGTCCTCTAAGCATTCCAGGAACTTGAAAGATGACAGGTGAACTACTGTGTTGTTCTTCCAGCAAATGTCTGGGGTAGTTCAAGTCTCCCAGAAGAACCAGGTTTTGTTGACCTGAAGCTTGCTTAATTGATCCAAGTATTGCTTCATTGGTCTCATTGTCTTGGTTTGGAGGTCAGTAACAAATGCCTACTGCAAGGTCTCCCTTGGAGTCCACCCCTCTGATTTTGACCCAGAGGCATTTGATAGGGCTTCACAATTACCACAGTTGACTTTTATACATTCAACATTCTACTTAATATAGAGTGTGACTCCTCCTGCTCTTCTACCCTGCCCATCTTTATGAAGTAGCCTGTAGCTATCACAATAGCCCAGTTGTGTGAGTTGACCCACCATGTTTGGGTTATTCCTATGATATCAGAACTTTCTGACCAGGCACAGAGCTCCAGTTCCTCCTGTTTGTTTCCCGAACTGCATGCATTAGTGTACATACACTTTAGGTGCTGGTCTTTTGATTCTCCTTTAGGGAGACAGCTGAGGCACATGTTACACTGCTCTGGTTGGCCTGATTTATTCCCCAGTTGGTTGTGGTGGTGATAGTGGTATGGGCATTGACATTTTGGATCCCTCCTCCCTAGTCCTTCAGTTTAAAGCTCGCCTCACCACATTGGCTAGCTTGCTGCCAAAGATTCCCCTACCTATTTTAGACAGGTGGATTCCATCCCTTCCCAGCAGGCTGTAGTTCCCATAGAAGGTCCTGTTATCATAAAAGCCAAAACCCTCATGGTGACACCAGCCACGTAGCCATAATATGGTCTGCATTATGTGTCTATTCCTGTCTGTCCCCAATCCTTGAACTGATAATATTGAAGAAAAGACAACTTTGGCACCAAAATTCTTCACTTTCTCCCTCAGGGCCTTATAGTCCTTCTGGATTCTGCCTGCTTGGGCTTCCAGTGTCATTTGTGCCTACATGAAAGAGTAATAGTGGATAGTAGTCTGTGCTCTTAACAAGTTGTGGCACCCGCTCAGTAACATCACTTATCTTGGCTCTGGGAAGGCAGCATACCTCACCTGACTCCCTGTCATATGTATATGTCATATACATATATGTAATCCCCCTTATGAAACTGGCAACACTACTTACAAATCTGATTGTCACAAATGCCTTTCTAAAAATGTTTCCTTTTTTACTAGCATGTAGTCATGCAGATGAAGTCTATAAACCTAGACAAAGCCCCAAAATCTAGCTTCTGTATTTTTAAAGTAAGGTGGATGAATTAAGATGTTATAGAGAGAGACAGAGCAGATGCAGTGGTAAAAGAAACTAACTTCTCTTGTGAATGTTTTGCAGTTACTGTCTTTAACATGCTAATATAAGAACAGAGTTTCTCAGAATATGTCTCAGGCCATTAAAAGTTTTGCTCTTTCTTACAAATTCTTAGTGCTTTTCTTTCTTCTTATAAGCTCCTGTGGTTTGGTTTGGGTTTTTTTTTTTGACTTATGTTTCCGTGTATCTGTTGGATAACTTGAGTTGCTGCTGCAGATAGACTCATGTTTCCATGTGTAATTCCACTGTATCAGAACATAGAGGCAGAACACTTGAGTTCTAGAGTTATGATATCCTTTTATGTGTACAAATACCTTATCTGATCCATTATCTGAAATTAGGGATGATATTGTTAAAATTTAAACCACTACCTTGTACCATGTTATGATGTAGTATGCAATGTCGTCTAGCAATAATCTGTTCATGTGAAGTCTTTCTGAAATGTTTGTGATTATGCATGTTAGGCATATAAATGGAAGCCCTAGTCTCCAGAAAATTGAACTGTTAAGCTGGATTTTGAGAGGTTATGTTTTAATTCTTCTTACTTTTATGAATAGAGATTGCTCTTTAAAATGCTGCGTTCATTTGCTTTTAGTTTTGCTCAAACAGTAAGTTTTTTGTTTTAACCCAAAGCTGTATTGGACACAATTAGAAATTTGTGCTCTGAGTGTAGGTAGCACTGTACTAAGATAAGAAAAACTTGAGGCTTGGTATACATCAAAAAACACCCAGAGTTAGTTTTGAAGTTACATTTGATCTACAGAGAAGGGAGGCAAAATTCAGTATTTCATCGGGGCATTCTGGAAATAGATTTTGTAGTTCTGTATCATACAGTATTGTAATAATGAAATCATAGAAAAAAATCTTACATCAAAGGAAAGAAACATTTTCAGAGCATTAAGTAATTACAGCAAATAAAACACAGAGGATACATTCTGAAGAGCAAAAAATAAGTCTGAAATATCTAACTTCCTTAAGTGAACAAAATGTATTTGCTGAATGAGCAAGAGGTCCTCTTCATATGAGGAAGTGCGAGATGAATAGAGGCAATGTTATAAAGATATTTTTAATTATATAGTCACACAGTGCATACGTGCAAAAAGGCAAAAGTAAAATTGGATCATAAGGCTTGAAATATTGATATTTTCAAACTTCTGGAGTGCCTGATTTTTAAAGGCACGTGTTTATATAAAGCTATAAGGTCCAGAAATGCAGAATATTTTTTGTATTTTTGGAATATGTGTTGTTCGTTGTATTGATAAAGCATATTAATATGTGTGAAGGTATATGAATATGAAGATAGAATATGGCATTGTTGCTAGTGTAATTGTGAACGTAGTGCTTGAGAATATTAAAAACCATTCCTAGTCTTTTGATGACAGCATTTTTGTCAAATATTCTTTCCAGAAGCACTTTCTAATGAAGTGTGTGATCTTATGTACACTGCTTACTAGAACTTGGTTATGTCTCTACTAAAGGTTTAGATACTTCTAACTAATTTCTTAAACGTTTAACTGATTCTCCTGTTGTACCAGGAGAAGCCTTATTATGTATATATGGAAATGCTTGTTGTGCATTTCAGCATATGCAAATGCTGAAAGTAACAGAAGTCATTTTTTCAGGCAACATGTTGTTTTACTGGTCTAAGCTCTGCACGCCTTTGTTCAGTGTTTCCAGTAACAAATTAGTAAGGGTGTCTTCTCAGTGCAATGCATGTGACTTTTAGTCCCAGTTTTCAAGACATTTATGGCATCAATATCGCCAGCTAGCTGAGAAAGTGTATTGTATATGTTCCAGCCAGGGCTTCTGGAATGTTGCCTTAGAAAATCAATTTTTCAACGCAATAGTGCAGTCTTTCTTTTTTATAATTTTTTATGAACAGCAAGTTAAGATATTCTTCAAGCATTTTGTGTTGGAGAATGTAACATTTAACATCAGGAAGTACATTAGACTTAGAAACAAGGTCTCAGACTGACAGCTCACATTGTAGAGTCCATGCAAGATTTGAAAACAAATGTATCTTTAACACTAAATTTGCCTTTTACCCTCCTAGTTTGATGGATTTTTATACCTGTTTACGAAGTATTTAAAGGATTGCTACCTGAGCATATAGTGCGATATTTTTACTCCTGTCTGTTGTGTTTGGAAATGATGTTTGTTTTGTTCAGAACTTAACTTTTATTCTAATGATCTTCTAAGTGAAACAAAATAACTAAAATTCGAAAAACTGTGTTTGTTAGTATAAGATTTTAAATGTGGAATTGTTTTTTATTCAAATATATTATTATTCTAAATCGTTTTAATGGTTTGACAGTATTAATATAATTT
>WUAM01000179.1:7942939-7958989 GCA_024336885.1 Actenoides hombroni | reverse complement strand
AACTTGGTGTCATCTGCAAATTTACTGATGGTAGACTCTATGTCCTCATCAAGATCATCAATAAAGATGTTAAATAGGAATGGTCCCAGCACTGAGCCCTGAGGAACGCCACTTGTGCCGTGCTGCCAGCTGGATTTAGTACCATAGGTCACAACTCTCTGGGCCCGTCCGTCCAGCCAGTGCTTGATCCAGCAGGTCGTATTCTCATCCAGCTCATGAGCAGCCAGTTTTTCCATTAGAAATCTATGGGGAACAGTGTCAAATGCTTTCTGGATGTCCAGGTAGACCACATCCACAGCCTTTCCCTTGTCCAGTAGTCGGGTCATCTTGTCATAGCAGGAGAACAGGTTCGTCATTATCTCCATGTCCACCCTGTCTTGTAAAGAGCACACGATTTCTGCAGGCAGCTGCAATCAACATTTTTTTTCACATACGGAAGTGAGACACAGGGCTCTACTGCTTATTCCTTCTTTCTTCTTAACCTATGTTGTTGCATCAGGATAGCATATGGGATTTTTCAGGCTTAGCTGGAGGGCACTCACTGAGAAAAGTCATAGCAGTGGAAAACAAGAGTGGAGGAGTGGACACAAGAAGAGCCTTGGCAAGTGCCGTGGCTTAGAGCTGAGCCCACACAGGCTCTTGCTCAGCACCCCCAACCCGCCCCTCACACCCAATGAACAGGAGGGAGAAGAGGCAGTAAAGTGCACAAACCCTGTGAGTTGAGTAAAGGAGGTTTCAATAGAACAATGCAACAGGAGAAAACAGAGCAACAATAAGAGCAATGAAACAATGCACACAAAGAAGCAATAGCAAAAAGAACTGCAAAGTGAGAAACAGGCTGCCTGTCCTTGGAGCTCCATGTTTTGCATGGCCCACCCCCCAACCCTTATACTCTGGGCATGACATCAGTATGGTATCGTATAAAACCATTCCTGGTTTGGTTGTCTATCCTAATTGTGACCCCCATCACACCTTCTGGTGAAAATTAATTCTATCCTATCTGAACCCAGGACAGCAAGGGAATTGAAACATGGAAATGAGTGAAGGAGAAACGACAGTGGAAAAGCCTCACATGGATAGCAGATAAGTAAGGGGCTATATGTAGTATATGATCTGAACTACCGTAGCTGTGTTTTTTTGCTATTGTTCATTTGCTAGTATGTGTTTACTCAGTGTTCAAATGAGAAGGATAGAGAACTGTTCATTTAATATGAAGACTAAGCATTGTTTTTCAGCTCCAGTGTATTAGTGGCAATATTTTGTGTTCATCAGATCAAAACCAGCTTTGTTAACTTTCCTGTGTTCAAAATCTAACAATTGTGGTTTGCTTTTTTTGTTTTGGTTTGGTTTTTTTGTTTGTTTGTTGGTTTTTTTTTTTCTGGTCCATTTCTCTTGCTGTAAAAGTATAGTGATTTTGTCTTTGTGAATACCTAGTAGAAACAATATTTACATTTTCTGCCTTCTGTCAGGGAGGAAACCAAAGTTAGAGGGAAATACTACTTGTTAACTGCAAAACATAATACACTGTGTAACTGTTGTTTGAACAGCAATACAGAATGAAGTAAGGTGAAAATGTAAAAATCTGTTTTCTACTAGTCAGGTAAAGACTTTCATTATTCCCTATTATACTTAGTTTTCCCAAGAATAATGGATTTTATTTAAATATAATACGGAATGTACTTTGAAAACTTTGAACTTTGAATGCACTGCATTTTGCTTGTTATTTTCCTTTAACCTTTTGTGTACTTTTTGAAGGACTGCCATTGCTCTACTACAGATGAAAAGTTGTAGTCATGCCTGACATTATCTGTAAATTAGCTTGTTAAGTCAGACAGACATGAGAGCAGGCTGTACATGCCTGTCCGTGCTGACTTCTGACCAGATAAAAAGACTTACGAGTCTTCTTCAGGCCACCTTTGGCTTATTCAGAAATTCCATATGATGACCTTAAGAAACATACCATCTTTTCCATGATTTTATAGAAGAAAAATCAGTTTAGTTAAAGCTTTCGTAAATTGTTTCAAGTTCACAACTAATAGATCAAAAAAAGATTGGAATAAAAATGCAATTATATGTGTAAATGGTCAGAAATGTATTTAAAATTAAAACACTTTCTTAGAGTGAGATAATTGGTTTTAAGTACTGTTGAGATTAATATACCTGCAATCTGTCTGCTTTTTTTCATTTTAGCTGTATTCTTAATGGAGTCCATGGCACACTAGAAGCCCCCCACAATGCTGAGTTTAAATTAAAGTCCAAACACCTCCCAAATATTTTTAGATAATTTGGAAGCTAATCTTTCAAATATATTGTAAAATTGCACAGATTGAATGTTCTAATATAATTTGATTTTTTTCTTCTTTTTTTTTTTTCAGAACAAAGTAGAAGAGATGATTTGGAAGCTTTAGGTCATATGTTTATGTATTTTCTCAGAGGAAGCCTTCCATGGCAAGGTTTAAAGGTAGTAGGTTTTGATATCTTCCTCTATCCTATTTTCAGATCATCAGCTTTTGTTGCCATGATCTTTTTGTTTTCTGAAAGTTTGTATACAAGCGATATAACTTCAGAAGCTTGTTTTGTTCTTGTATCATAGGCTGATACATTAAAAGAACGCTACCAGAAAATTGGAGACACAAAACGAGCAACTCCTATAGAAGTATTATGTGAAAACTTCCCAGGTAATGTCTACTGTTAATAAAAATGTTATGTATTGATTTAGAAAATAAAACTGGCATAGGTAATTGTTCAATAACTGGTTTTAAAAATAAATAAGATAATGCTTCTAAATGCGTGTGTTGTGTACTTTTATAATAGAGACAAGAAGCATCAGTAAGCTAACCCAAACATTATAAAAATGTTATGATACATATTCTTACAGTGATCAACTGTCTACACTTCTTCATACATCAAATTTTGCAAGCCTTTTCAGCTCAAATCTGATATACCAGTTTTTAAACCAAGCTGTGTTAGGAAAAGCTTGAAATAATATTTAAAATAACTTGCAGGTATTTTCACGTGTCACTTCTAGTTCTCCTTATGTGTACAGAGAATCAATGAGGTATTGGAAAAATGGAGAGAAAACATGGCATTTTTTTATAAGTTGGACTAGACAGCTTGGGATGGGACATACAGGCACACAACATGGACATGATTTTGCCAGAATAAAAGTAAACACCTTGAAAAGTAATCATGGTATCACTGATAAGCCAAATGGATTTTCTGACAATAGTTCATGAAAAACTAATTTGATTTCCTCTTAGAAGAGGAAATCTTTTTCACATCAGACCTAGTGGACAGGTGTTTTATGTCATGAAATTTTAGTACTTTGCTTTTGACACCCTTGATAATATCTCCACAAGTAATCTTAAAAACATCAAGAGTAATCTACTATGGGAAGAAGGTTTAACAATTTGAAGAAGTTCAGTACATTGTTGCCAAATTTGAAACACAAAATGATATTCCACAAAGATCTATGATGAATCTGTTCAGTGTTTTTAAGTGCCTTGTATTATTGAGGAAGTTTGTTTATTAATATTGCAAATGATACATTTGAAATTTGTAGGTTTGACGGTGGAGTTAGAATGAAAGGATCCTGGCAGATTGCATTTTTAAGGCTGTATTTGCAAGATACAGTTCAATAAATCATAGTCAAGGTAGTATATGAATATAGGACCACATCCAAATTAAGAGTTCTGGGATATGGAAAGGTTACCTAGGTAATCACTCAAAGTCAGTCACAAAGTAAATGCAACCAAACAGTGTCATGCTGCTATATTTAAAAAACAACCCAACAAACAAACAAAAAACACCCCTAAACTACATTGGATTATATGAACAGGATATAGCCTGAAAGACACATGAATTACACTTGATGCTGTAAAGCCTCAGCTGAAGTAGTATGTTCAGTTGTGGGGACTGTATTTGTGTTCTAATTTCAGAGTATCTCGTAAAGTTGTGGAAGTGTTTATATGCCATGTGTGCTAGACCTGTCACCCAAGGTGAAGATTTGTTTAGTCAGGATTGTGAGGGGAAAAACTTTTAGCTGCTACAAATGTCAAAGGAGTCAGCTTTCTAAATCCACGGCAGCTACGACAAAGTAATGGATGTAATGCAAACCAGTTATGATTAAACTTGAACTCCTGTATTTCAAATACAATGAAGAGCATGAAGGAGTTTCCATTGTTGTGAAGACTACAGAGCTTCTTTCACTGGAGTTGTGTGAAAACAAGCCAGACAAAGCTGTAACCAATTTGGAATGGGATAGGGTGGTATACTAGGTGCCCTTTTGAAGTTCTTTCCAACCCTGTGATAAAATTTAGTCCACTATCAATTTTTATTAGGTTTTTCATTGAACTTTTTTCTGTGTAATAAAAAAACCCAAACCAAACAAACACAAGAAAAAGAACTTAGAGCAAATGCCTGTACACATGTTTGGTGAATTAACAAAAGTTTAAATGTGGGAAAAAATGTTCTGAAATACAAATCTTCTGCATCCACCAATGCATGCGTGTCTTGCATATTCATTTTTATGTAGCTTCTAGAATCCTTTAAAAGTCTAATTTAAGGTGTATATGGTGCAGTTCCTGGAAATAATAATGTATGAGTAGCTTCATATATCTAGGGACTGTTTCCACCAAATTTAATCAACTACATACTTGTTGAAAGGATTGGAGCTGAAAATGCAACAGGGAAAAGACACTTGACCTTAGAAAACACAAAAGATAAACTTCTTTGGTAGCACATATGTACATTGTCATGATATATTCATGTATGTGGAAGTTTTTGCATGTCAGCCAAGGATTTTCTACCTCTTCCTGTCCTTGTCACTTAAGACATAGAATAACATGAGAAGTACATCCACCATCATTTCAATTCTTTTCAGGCAGCCTCCAGACTAAGATAGCTGTTTGATGTTCCGTAAGGCAAGAAAACTGTAGTATCGATGAAAGATCCTTTGTTTGTTGTCACATGTGAAACATTTACCTTTTTCATCCCATTCTGTGAAACTGTACTGTCTTTGAGTGTGCAAACTACTGCTGTTTCAAGCCTTGTATAAAAAAAATGAGCCAGGATTTAAACTTGGGAGCCTCTGCTTCAAATATATAAGGTATTTGATTTTTAATTTTTATAATTTTTGAGTCAGACAGGTGTAACAGATTCAGCTGCATTAAATGTCTTACTTCCAGACTTCATACCTCTGAAAACATGCCAATGTAAACCAGAAACCAAAGCATGCATTGGCAAAGTATGGTTAAAGAGGTCCCTAGCAGTGTCTGAACATTTTTCTTTGCCTTCTTCAAGCACTGATCTTCTTGGCTAATATTGCTTGTCTGTGAGCTGGACCTTACATTCCAAGGAATTCCTCCTATCCACTGCTCCATCTGCTCATGCCTAAGGCAGTACTTAATACACTGTTTTCTTCAGAACTGAGTAATTTGGTATGTCTTGCCACCATTGTCCCATGGTGCATTCTTAGCAGCACCAACATGATGCTGCCTCACATTTTTTTTTGTTACCAATATGGTCTCAAACCTTCTCTCTTTTTCTACCCCACTGTCTTTGAAAGAGTATAACTTAGCATAGCTCAGTCTTAGCACTGCCTCTGCATTTCTCATCCATCCTCTGTCAGAAGATAAGTCTACTTACAATATCTTGTTTGGACCATAAAATGTCAGCTTCTCCAGACCTTCTGGAATGAAGTGATGTGTAGTTCAGGGTGAGTGCACAATGATACTGTTGTGCTGCTTCTTACATACATACCCTCTTCATAGAATCAGTGAGTACTGGTAGCATCTATGTTTAACGTTATTTGTCCACTGACTTTCTGTCATGTAGGGGTGCCTTCTCTTGTACTTTGGGACCATATGAGCAGCCTTTTTGGCTTGAGAGTGAGGAGTCATTGATTTTCTCAGAATGTCTTGCCAGCAGGTGTTTTCCCACTCTTTCATGAGCTACAAAGGTTTCTAAACAAGTTAGATTTTAAGAGCTCTGTCCACCTGGAACTCAGGTCCCAGGACTCAAATGAAGTGCTTCACCTGATCCATATCAGATCATGAGAAGTTGTTGTAGTAATCTATTCCACATGGATGGATGCAGTCTGAATGAACCAACATTTCAGTATGGTTAGGTTGTTGCTCTCTCCAGTCTTCAAGTACTTTAGTTCTTTCTTATAATACTTCCTGTAGTGGAAGGACCTGTAGGACTTGGTTTTCTGTGAAAGCTTAACATTTTTCTCTTCTCATCATTTGCTGTTTTCTCAAACTGTTGTATTTCCATGTCATTCATTTCACTGATTCCTGAAGGAGTTACTGCAAAGTTAATCATATGTCTGAGCAGTTTCTCACTGACATTTGAAGCTTGTGCTTCAGATGTTCATGGGTTCTCCCTTTCAGCCCTTGGATTCTTACAGTCTTCTGACCATAAGGATGCTTGTTCCTTACAGCTCTTGTCTCGGAAGCTTTTCATGGCTTAGACCCATTGTCAAGAATAGGACTCCTGTATTCTCTACTCCCCTGCCAAGAGATTTGTGCTGGAACTCTTAACTAGGACATTCTGGCTGCTAGTGTGCAGTCTGTACTTCATACTCTTTAATGACTAGGAAAGCTCTTTTCTTTTATCTTTACAGGTCCAGGTCCTTCCAGAAATCTCTCTGGTTGTCTCCACTACTGGAAGAATCTTATCATTTCTATGTAACACCTACCTAAATGAATGTCCTTTTGTATGCTGACATGGTATTTAAACAGCAGTATTACGCTCATACTTGTCATAAGTCTTTCTACAAGAGCTCAGGTTACCTTAGTACTTCATTAGATTAGAAGTACACAGTGTTTCCGTTCAGGGTACTGCTCTAGACCTTCATATAACATGATGCCTGAAGTGTTCATCACTTTACAGCCTTTCATAGTCATACTACAGTTATAGCCCAATAGAGCCCCTACTGAGTATTTTTTTTGTCAGATAAATAGGAATTGACCACTTTAGAAACACATGTGGATCGTCTCTTAAAGAAAAGAAAATTACATTCCAGTTAACAGCTGTTCTTTGAGACATAATCTTCACTGTACATTCATACACACCCTTCTTTACATTTTCTTAGTGTTGTCTTTGTACAATTAATTAAAAAAACCCCTAACAAACAACAACAAAAATAAACCCCAAAACCAAACAAAGAAAAAACCTGAAAGTAGAGGCATGCCTCTTCCCACATTTTTGGCACATTGTGCATAAGGATGGGAAGGTTAAATGGAAGATCTCAGCAGATAAGGCAAGCAGAAAATTAATGAGGGGTTATTTGGTAGGATATATTTAGAATATGGCAGTATATCTTGAAGAGTATTATTGCTGTTAAGTAACTTTTCTTTTGGGTAATTCACAGATTCATGGTGAACAGCTGTTCAGGTTTTATGGTGAGAGGTAGAAGTTGCTTTAAAATGTAATTAGTACTGTTTTCTGAGTGCAATTAAAACAGCTATGGCAATTATGTACATTTCTTTTCTATATAGAGGAAATGGCTACATATCTACGTTATGTAAGAAGGCTAGATTTTTTTGAAAAGCCAGACTATGACTACTTAAGAAAGCTCTTCACAGACTTACTTGATCGCAAAGGCTATATGTTTGATTATGAGTATGACTGGATTGGCAAACAGCTGGTGAGTACGATTAAGCTATAAGTAATATACTGGGTTTTCTTGTGGGATAACTTCTGAGCCAGTGCTAGTCTTCAGTTTCAGAATATATGTCCATCTTATGGCTGCAATTAGAGTTGTGAACAGCTGCTATTGCAAACCTGTTTCCAAATGCATTTTCAAACATTATCTTTTAGCTTGAGATGTTTCATATTGAGTCTTTTTCCAAACATGTACTTCTAACATTGAAGTAAATGTCTGTCAATCCAAAATGAGGCTGTAGGAATTCAGACTAATTTTTGAGTTGGAGGAGTTTAAAATCTTGTAGATGGTATACATTACTGCATGTATTTTCTTGCTTTGGGGACTTTCTTGCTCCCAGTATTTTTAAATATAAAGCAATCACTTCTCTGCATCTGAGGTATATTCAAGAGTATCTGTTCATTATGAAGAAGCTGCCTATTCTTTACATGCATTGATCTAATGAAATATGATGTAGAGTAGCAGTTTCCATCACAGTTCAGAATATATTGTGTTTATATTTGTTAAGTAAAGGTAAAAGATCATTTTTTTTCCTTGCTGTTTTTAAAGATTAGGGAAGGGTTTGTTATGTAAATTGGACTATTTTGGATTATACATTTTACTCTGAAGTTCCTTGTATGGCTTTCTGAAAGAATTGTAGTGGGGTTTTTTAAAATATTTTTTCAGTATTTAGCATTAGAAATTACTTGAAGCCTTTCTTCAGTGTTTCATCAGAATGTCCTAACTGCTAACTTTAGAAAGGATCTTTCAGATAATTGTTTGATAATATGCAGAATTGCTACTTCATGAAATTGTGTAAGTCTTGATTTGCTTTTTTTCTTTTTTCTTGGGTATTAGTAAATATCTAATGAAGCTTTTTCTTTAATTTGATAGTTCCGGGCTATGGGAAACTTATCAAATTTAAATACTAATTTCTATTACAAACCAGTAACTTTTGGTAAGACTTAGAAATCTGTTTTTTTTACCAGTTGCTACATATTATTTGTATTTGTAGCCTACTCCAGTGGGTTCAATACATTCAGACCCTGCATCATCTTCAAACAGAGACGCATATCAGCATAGAGATAAAATGCAACAATCCAAAAATCAGGTAAACTGCTCATGTAAGATTATCAGTATTACTTCATCTTATCTAACAGTTTATGCTATGTTGTTGCTTTTATTAGAACTCCATAATAAAATTGACTCCAGGTTTTCTTTGTTTTTTTTCTTTAAGTAGATCCTTGCTAACGTAGTTCTACATCTGTAGACTTTAAAATATCCTAAAAAGTTGCTTATTTGATGCTATGATATAATGTAGGTTACATCAGTAATGAATTTTCTCTCTGCTGTACCTTATTTAAATTTATTTTTAGTTCTGTTTATAATCACTGTCTCTTCCCTGTGTGCTTATGTCATCTACTGGGGTTCTAACACATATGGATAACACTTTTACTTTTTCTAAAAAACAGGGAAATGACCAAGCCATTAAAAATGTTAGGAATTTAGATCTGTATCTATTTACCTGAGCTAGGTGACAGGGTTTTGTTGGTGTACTTTGTTTCTTCCTAGGAATTTTGAGTTTTAACTGCTTTACTTCTCTATGGGGAAGTAAAGTATGTGTAGGCATATGTAAGTATGCAGATAATGTTGTCGTACAGATTTTTTAGGAATTGAGTATGTAGTGCTTCTATGCTTTTAAAAATAATATATAATAATTAATACATCAATTGTTTATTTTTGGAATTGTTATTTCTTCTTTTGCATATATTCCTAATGCATTAAAAAATGATAGTCAACAGACCATAGGGCAGCTTGGGACTTACAGCAATCCAATCCACATCATTTGAGAGCTCACCTAGCAGCTGACAGACATGGTGGCTCGGTACAGGTATTTTTTGCTTCTTTGCATAACTTAATCAGTCATTTTACATTACTAGTTTCCTGTAGTGCACGACATGGTACCTGTTTCCATATTAAGTTCACTTTCCACTAATGTTCTGAATGTTCCTGTTATTCTCTGCTTCAGAAATTAAAAGAGGTGCTGAAAACTATGAATCTTTTCATATGTGGAATTTCTGCTACATTTGCTCATGAAAGCCTAAAATATTGTAACTGTCTCTCTTTTGAAGAGAGTTGTATTAGCAACTAACAACACTTCAGTGTTGTTCAAGTCATGTATTTTGTTCCTTAAAGAAGCTTCAAGTGAGAGTGCTACGTAGTGATTTTTGCTCAAAATTAGCTACTTTTATTCAAACAATAGTTGACTAGAAGAATGTTTTCCAAGGTACTTCACACTTATCAGTGGAAAAACAAGTAGCAACCAACAATTTTTCCTCTAGTATTAGTTTCTTTGATCTTCAAAGAGCTTGTTTTCTGGGTTTGCTCTTAATTTTACTTTTTGTTGTCTTGCTCTTTGAATATATTTAGGGATGAGATGGTTCAGATAATACAGAAGGAAATCTAATTTTAATACAGATGGAGTCAAAATTCCATCTGCAAAGTCTATGTTAGGTTCTGATCTTTCAGTCTGAAATGAAAATAATTTAGCTTTGTAAAATGTTATCGGGAGGGGAGGGGGGGTGTTGTATTATCTGCTGCATTTTTGATTCTGACAATCTAAGTGACATATATTTCTTCTGAAGTTCTGTTTTGGAAAAAATATGTCAATGCCTGAAGAATGAGAAGTCCAGGGTAAAGAAAATACTGCTGTAGTCTCTCCAATGTGATAATTTCCTATCTTCTTTAAATGCTTTGAAATTCAGCTAAAACTTAACATACTCTTAATTCTGCCTTAGAAGAGAATGCCATGTTCCATGAAAGAAAAGCTAGTAGATAATTATTTTCACTGTGTATCAAGAGAAGTTTTCTTAACTTGTTCTATGCTTCCCATTTACCAATATTTTAAGAACTGTACGTGTATATTTAACTTGCATTGTAATAGTTTTCTCAATAACATAAGTTTTAAAGGTAGTCATTTCTCTTTTGGGAATGGGGTAGTAATCTGGAATCAAAATAGGATTTGAAATTGTATCTTCCCAAATAAATTTTATTTTTTTTCAGAGAACTACATATGTGACTTGTTAATTTCCAGTTAGTAAACTTTCAAATTGTCTATCATTTCACTTTTTCGGCAGCCATAGCAATTAAGAAATGCTTTATTCTTTCTCAGGTAAAGTGTAACAAGCACAAGAGATTTTACTCCATTATAATATATGTTAAACACCCTTTGAGGACAGGGAGAACGTTTTCTAGTGTTCCTTCCTATTAATATAACGTTCTTGCTTTTTCTTCTCAAAGGATGTGAGCATTCTGAATTTTTATCACTTAGATCGGTTCAGACTAAACACGTAAAAAGAGTAGTGTGTAAAACTGTAGCCATTTGGTCTATGGCTTTTGAAGGTCAAGCATTGTATAAAAGGGTATTTTCAAGCCAGCTTAATTGGGTTTCTTTTTAACGTGGAGAGGTTATGCTTCCATACTAAAGGCACCTGTAAAGCTCAATATAGCCTAAAGATCAATTTTATGCTGAAATATTCATTTTTCTACAAGATATGAAAATCTGGCAGATTTTATTTTGAAGTGACAACAGAATGTTTTTTAGGTTACTGCTTTTACTCATCTATAGTACTATTGAGGATGTCACTTCTGATATTCTTTTGTAGAAGATTATTAAAATGTTAGTGATTTTTCATTGTGACATTAAATTCAAGCGGACTGAATGCTGGTATGTGTGCATATGTATGTTAGTATATTTTTTTATGCTCTTAGTAATGGTATTCAGGTGGGAAACATTCCAGTTCTAGATGGTTTCTGCATTAATAGTAACTATTCTCAGTTTTGCATTAATTTTACTTAACTCACACTCTCTAAACCTATGTTATGGATACACTGATGTGCTTAATCATGTCTAATTTTACTTTGTAGCATCAGTTCTTTTTTAAAGTTGAAATACTATTAGCAAACTGGGCTGTAAAGGGAAAACCTTTAGAAATACTTCACATTTCTTCCATTTATCTCTAAGAAGACAAAAATGCTATAACATGGCAGTCTGTCTTTCTAGTATGTGGAGCCTTATTAATGAGAGCAACTCATACCTCCCAGCAATTCATTCAGCTACTTCCTGTGTCTTTATCTTCGTAAGTTTGCCTCAGTTCCCCAAACTGTCAGTTTTACAACACTGAATTGTTTTCTTCTCTGCATGAACTGCAAACTGCTTATGCACTCATAAAGGCTGTACTAATCTGTTCATTACTTTTTTTTTCATCACTTGCAGTTTGGTCTTCTCCCTCTTTTCCTTCCTCTGGTTCCCCATTTGTAAATTCTTTTAAGGGAGGTTAGTTAAAAGGTCAGGGTGAAGTCTTCTCGAGGAAGTGCCATACGTCTTGAAAGGTGCTTAGGAACTTCTTGAGAGGTTAGATATTTGATGTAAATAGTTTTGAGTAGCAAGATGTCTCTCCTTCAAGAAGTAGAGATAGCGATGTGTTAGATGAAACAAGTCAATTTCCCTAAGCTTTTGTGAATTAAAAAGGTAATGTGAATGTTTTTATATTTTTGTCTTAACTGAAGATTTTTAAAGGTAAAATTTAGCATTCTGTAGTATCACTAATAAGAACCACAGTCAAGAAATACTAATAAGTTTTTAATTCAGCTTGAAGAATTTTAAGAAAAAAGTCACCAAACAGGTCGTTATTGCTTCTCTGCTTTCTCTTTTGTAAGCGTATACATGTGCTGGGAAACCCTGAAGTAAGCTTTATTGTTTGTTACCATGTGGCGATGTATTGACCCAGTGTATTGAAACATAAGATTGTTACTGCTTCTTTAAAGTTGAAGTCAGCTTAGATTAGTGTGACTAACTAACTCTCATTTTAAAAAAAAAAAAAAAAAAAAGTTAAAAAAATCAACAAGCAAATGACAAAACCCAGAAAGCAAACCTGTCATAAATCATGAGTTTTTCTGGTTTCATAAGTTGCTAAAGTCTTGCAGATGTTCTTTCAACAATTGCCAGAAGAGGTTCCAAATAGACCAGAAGAGAATTGTTGACAAAGACTGATAGGAACCATCAGTGAACCTTGATCCAGAGTCGCAAACTTTTATTTTTGCTGATCGCCTGCCTCTCTAAAATAGACTTCCTCTAGCAGTGATAGAAGGCCAGAGTAAACATGCTTAGACACAGTTTTGTTCCTGTCAAAATGTTTTCACTTTCTCCTTTTTTATCTATTAGAAGGGAAAGATGGATATTTTCAACCTACAGTTGAAAAATAATATTCATAATTAGATCATTAATGCAGGAAGGATTTTTAGTTATCTACTTTCATGTTTTCCAGTTTGAATGAAGAATGTGTGTATGCTTGAGTTTGGTCCCTTTTCTTTGAATCTCCTGTCCAAGAAGATAGAGGTATATAATTGAATAGGCGCTTCTGGGAAAGAAGTGTGAAGGAGAATGCCCTGTGAAAGCTTCACAGATGGTAGAATTGGGCAATGCATTTGATACTTGAGTAAAAATTGTAAATGTTATCCTTTTATTTTTGAATGAAAAGAGAAGAAAATAGTTGTTGTAAATACTTGTGCAAACTGTCACCTGTTCTTTACAACAGTCAGGAATGCTAAGGTGTATAGGTTTGCTTCCCATCTGGAAAGGGGCGTATACCTGTCTTGTTTTTTCTTGATATACCCTACCTTTGTTTGAGTAAACTGGAGACAAAGGCTTCTCTTTATGTTCAACTGTTGTTACTAAAGCTTGAGCTCAGATCTGAGGATCTCTGTCAAAAAGTTCGCTTTAAGTCTAGATCATGAATGATTAGGACTGCAAGCAAGGTTGACTACAATCTTAACTGGGTGCCATTGCTTTATATGGGTTAGTTCAGGCTGTAATTGTGATTAGTAGTTATGATTTGGATCCTTTGAATCCAAAGCTCATTTGGTGGACAAGTTGACCAAATTTTTTTTACCCTTACATTTTCATGAATGATCCTCTTACTTTGCAAGTACTTCCCATGCAAACACCATGTTTCCACTCTGCTTATCACAGTTAAAACTGGGTATTTCACAAAAGACAGTGAAATTATCTGCATAGTAAGATACCTGGTGAGATGGTTTCCCTTTACTGGTACATATGGACAATGCTTACAAAAAAATTTAAGATACTTGTAAAAAAAATACACTAACCCAGAATGATTAGTTTAAGATGCCTGACCCACCATCTTGGAATTTGTTAAAGTGCATTTCCTACCTATTTCTGTCACTGAATATTTAGTGCTTCTGCCATCCCTAATTATATGAAAGTAAGCTTAAGCCAACTGGCTGAAACTTCACTGACTTACCTGTCATCACAGAAATAGTCCAATTCCCAGAATTCCTTCAGTTATATTGACCAAAATTGAAGTTAATTACATTCTTGCAATCTCAGACATCTTTCATTTTGTTTTATTATTGCATTGCGGGGTAAAAATCCACAATGATTTGAAAAAGAAAAAAATTCTCTCTGATATAGGCATATGGCATGGAAAATGGCTTAAGTTCAGCAATCATCTGAAGCTCTATACTTAGTCACAGCAGGAACCAAAGAGCAAACCTCAATAGGGAAGCTCTCGTTATAAATAGACGAAACATAGTTTTGGACCCCTCACTACATGAATGACATTGAGGGGATAGAGCATGTACAAAGAAGGGTGATGAAGCTGATGAGGGGTCTACAGCACAAGTCTTATGAGGACCAGCTGAGGGAACTGGGGTTGTTCATCCTAGAAAAAAGGAGGCTGAGGAGGGAGACCTTATTGCTCTCTGCAGCTACCTGGAAGGAAGTTGTGGCCAGGTGGGTGTCGGTCTGTTCTTCTAAGCGACAAGTAATAGGAGGTGAGAAAATTGCCTCAAGTTGTGCCAGGGGAGGTTTAGATTCAATATTAGGAAAAATGTCTTCACTGAAAGGGTTCTCAAGCCACGGAACAGGCTGCCCAGGGAGGTGTTGGAGTCACCATCCCTGGAGGTATTTAAAAGACATATATATGTGGTGCTTAGGGGGTTCAGAGGTGGACTTCACAGTGCTAGGTTTACAGTTGGACTTGATAATCTTAAAGATCTCTTCCAACCAATATGACTCTGTGATACATTAAGAGGAGAGCTTGGAAGGGTGAGAGCAGTACTAACATTATAATGATTAATTTCCTTCCCTCTGCTTTCTTCTACCTTGATCTCTGACTTTCATGCAACAGCTGTTGAAGAATCTTGAACTACAAACTACTGTTGGTCCACTTTATTGTGGCTAATTTTGTTTTACAGATGTTTTCTGCAGACTTCTATATTACTTGGCCAGAATTATATTTTTATGCATTGTTACTTGGACTTTGCTGCTACTTTGTAGCTAGTATACCTCTTGATACTTTAATGGGTCAGTTAGCACTGTCACCTGCCCTGACCAGGTCTGCACTTGCTATATCCAGTTAACCATCTTCCTGGCTGATTCTGTGGAATCAGGACTCTGGAATAGCTCCATTTGTCATGCACAAAAGCTGACAAGAACTGAGAGTGAACTGGCTCAAGAATTTCCAAAAGAATTTGAGAGTAAATTAAAGTGAATGAAAACAAATCTCTAATTTTTTTTATATATTTTTTTTTTTTAAAGGCAGTACATGTTCTTGTACTTTAACAGTAAAAACCAAACACCATCTACACTCTTAGATCTAGAAAATGTCTTAGTTTTCCCTTCTTCTGGTGAGTAGTCTGGAATACAACTAAATCGAGCCACATACAGAAGGAAGCTAAGGCACTTAAATACACAGAAGATGCAGAGATAGGTTAAAACTGACTGAATTGATATCAGAAAAGGGGTTAGCGCCTTCCTTTAAGTCTCTAAAGAGACATGAGGGAGATCAGCAAGCCTGATCAACGCAATTGTTTTGCTTAGTCCACTCACTTTGAGTCTGTCATGTAGATATCAGTTCCTTTAGTATACATGAAAGAAAAATGTCAGGAGTACAGGGATGCAGGACTAAAATCTGGACAAGATACTATTACTGGAATAAAACGAATGACAGATTTAACAAAAAATAATGACTTTGAAAGATGTATTATAACCTTAGGAATGGAGAAATATGTGTCTGGCACTAGCATAATCTCAGGTATTTCTGGTGATTACAGGTAGTAAGCTCAACAAATGGAGAACTGAACACAGATGACCCAACTGCAGGCCGGTCAAATGCACCCATCACAGCTCCTGCAGAAGTAGAAGTAGTGGATGAAACTAAGTATGTCCATCTTTTTATATTCTTTGGATCTTGTGTGATCAGCTACTTCAGAATTTTTCTTGTACAGTTGTTAAAAAAATTTTGTCTAAACTGAATAACCACCGGTGAGGGGCAAAATCATAGTGCTACACTTAATTTTGTCTTTAAATATTTAAATAA
>WUAM01000179.1:7892592-7903620 GCA_024336885.1 Actenoides hombroni | reverse complement strand
TATTTGACTGCAGGATAAAAAATCGGGTTCACAAAAGCCAATTTCAATTGGAGCTGATGTGTTTGCTTTTTGAAATGTCAAACATCTGAATGTTTGATTGCTCAGGATCAGGTTGAAAGTAATTTTCTTTGATCTTCAAAGACAGTAGGAGTTTACCTTTTTGAATGCCATTTGACTGTAAGTTACAAAACCCCCCCATACAACAACAAAAAGCACAACCAAAAAATAAAAATAAAAATAAAAAGGGGGACAAAAAAAAAAAAAGTTTGTGTGAATATCAGAGTAAATTATATCGCATTTGAACTGCACTGGCATTACAACTATAAGCACAATTTGTCTGTCCTTAATAAATAGAGGTATTTAATTCAAATACCTGTATGAAAACTACCATTTGTAGGATTTTAAGTCGTGACCATTTAACTATTATACTGGGAATTGATTGCCCAAGTCTTTGTAACTCAGTTCCACGGTAACAGTTTGGATATTAGTGTGCTACAATAGAATTGCCATTGCTACAACTACACTGACTGATGCCTTGATCTTAAAATGAACTTCACATGAGAGCAGAGGCTTACACTTGTCTAATCACTGGCATTTTCACACCCCGTTGAAATCAGCTGGCAAAATGCTCAGGCATGAGCAGGAAAGGCTGCTGCTCCCAAATACTTTAATATTAATCTCTCTACATTAAAGTCAGCAGAAGACTTTCTAAGAATAATTATCTAACAAGTTTAGAAATTTACTAATGGTTGAATAGAGAGTGAGTAATGAGCTGGTGTTTGCGTATGTAATAAGAAGTGACTGCATGTTAAACAGGGCAAATCTTTCTTTTCTCATATGAATGATCAAGATCTCTGAAATTCTTTGACTCCTACTGACTTCAGCTGACCATTGATCAGGTGTTCACCATAGCAGAAGATGCAGTTCTACTGTTTTCCTGAGCTGCTGACACAGGATGCATGGTCCTTCTCACTGAATATCTATCACTCTCTGCTAGAACAGGTTCATCTCAGTTTCACCTGACTAGGATGGTAAGAGGTCAGATAAATGTGATGAACAGAAAGAATGAAAATATTTCAGGAGTTTGGCCTTTAAAACGTCACTTATGAGAGTTCCTAGAGGAGACAATTACTGTATATGAGTTGTTGACCTACCACTTTTTTATAAATTGTCATGGGGGGGGGGGGGGGAGGGGGGGGAGGGGAGGGGGGGGGAGGGGAGGGGAGGGGGGGGGGAGGGGGTCACAAGAAAACTGGTTATGCAGACATCATACAGGCAATGTTTAGTTCCTTTTTAAGAAAGACACAGGATGGCTTAAAAAACGTGTACTGTCTGTGGGTGTACATGGGGATTAATATATTTGTAAGAGAAATCACTGTGAGTGGGAAGAGGTGACTGCAGCTGGCCACAGAGACAAACATGTAACTAAAGCTGGGGGAAAAAATGGAAGATGCAAAGGTGGATGTTGAAATGGGTTGTTGATGCAGTGCTTATTAGGCTGTCATGGGCACATGTCTGCAGCATACCCCTTGCAGCGGAAGTGTTGAGGAAAAAGCTTGGTCCTCAGATAGCTTTGGTGATTCTGTGTGTCCACTCCTGTGGAAGGAGAAGTGTGCCTGAGAACATCTTTCCAGGTAAAACAGAGTGACATAGTAGACATCTTCTCCTTTGTAGCATTCATCTGGATACAATTTTGAAATCCAACAGTTGACAAGTGTCAGCTCCAATGGGATAATATTATAAAGAGTAAAAGGTCTGAATGATTGCTGTTTGCTTTAATAAGAATCAAGGTAAAAAAACAAGGAAAGTTTTCTAAGCATGTCTACTGACGCCTTCCTACAGATGCAGAGCTCTCACACAAAATAGTCCTTTTTTCAAAGAATAAATTTTCCTCACCTCCGTTCATGTGTCTAGACATTAGGCTGGGGCAAACTGTGACAGAAGAACAGGTAGAGGTTTAATTGTATCAAACACCTTTCAGAAACATCCCCCTACTTCCATCACAGCACTACCATGGCTGCTGTCGACAGATGGCATGGTGAAACCTCTGTAATAATCATGTAGCTTTCTAAAACTGTTCCTTTATTATCTGTCCTAAGCTCATCTATTTTTAACTGCTGAGATTTATTATAAATGGAATAGCACAGCTTATAAGGTCAGGTAACCCTTGATTACAGCTACTGTAAATCAACCTAGATTCATTTTAATGAGACACATCATTCTTTTTTTCTTCTTTTTTTTTTTTTTGTCTTTTTTTTTTAATTTTATTTTAAAGAGTTCCTCAAAGAACTTTTTCGTTGATTGTTAGATAATCTTTGTTTTTCTTTGTTTATTTTTTCCCACAGATTTAGATCAGTGAAATTTCATTTATTTCCAGAAAACCTGAGAGTTTAATTTTTCTCCTTTTTTTTTTTTTTTTTTTTTTTTTAAGCGTAACTATTGAAAATCCAAGAGGGAAATCTTGACATTCAAGGCAAATTTTGGGGTTGGGAGGAAAAATTTGGAGGTTTACAGAAAAAATTTTAAGGCTCAGAAGAAAATTTTGGGGTTCAGAAGAAAAACTGGGGGTTCTAGAGGGAAATCTTGAAATTCAAGAGAAATTCTGGAGTTCTGGACAAAGACTTTGAGAGGAAATTTTGAGGTTCTAGAGGGAAATCGGGGAGTTCAGGGAGATTTTGAAGCTCAGAGGAAAATTTGGGGGTTGAAAAGGAAAATTTTTGAGCTCTGAAGGAAAATCTTTGAGTTCTAGAAGGAAATTTTGGAATTCAAGGGAAATCTGGGGGTTCAAGGAAAAAGAATTCTGAAATTTCAAGGCAAAGCTTGGACTTTTGGAAGAAATTTGGCGTTCAGGAGGCAAAATTTTGAGGTTCCTAACGGAAAGTTCATCACCAATCAACAAATTTTGAGGTTCTTGCAGAAAATTTTAGAATTAAGAGGAAAATTCTCCGATTCTTGGAGGAAATTTTAGAGTTTGGAGAGAAATTTTGGGGTTCCTGGGGGAAATTTTGGAGTTAATGGTAAAATCTCAGGCTTCCTGAAGGAAATTTTGGAGTCTTGAGAAAAATTTGGGGGTTCCTGAGGAAAAACTGGGGAGTTTAGAAGAAAATTCTGAGGTTCCCCAGGGAAATTCCGGAATTTAAAGGAAAATTTTGACGCTCCTAAAGAAAATTTCAGCGTTCAGCAGGAATTTTGGGATTCCTGAAGGAAACGTTGGCGTCGAAAGGGAAATCCGGGGGGTTCAGAGGAGAAATGGGGGTTCGGGGGAGGAACGGTGGCCACGGCCGTCCCCGCGGGAGCGACGATGACATCGTTAACGGCGACAAGGGACCTCGGCGGAGAGGTCCCGCCCCCTTTTCCCGCCTTTTCTCCTCACCTTCCATGTCGGTCTCCATCTCCTCGCCCTCGGGGAGGGCGGCGGCCGGGGGACGCTGCACCTTGGGCTTGATGACGAAGGGACACTCGCGGCGGCAAAGGTCCACCTCGTGCTGAGGAGACACCCCGAAAGTGGCTTCAACACCCCAAAAGGGGCTTCAACACCCCAAAAGAGGCTTCAACACCCCAAAAGGGGCTTCAACACCCCAAAAGGGGCTTCAACACCCCAAAAAACCCCACTTTGAGGCGGCAGATGAAGCTGGGAGGTGACCACGGGGAGGTTCTCGAGAAGATCCACCACCCACAGAAGGTCAGCGCCCCAAAAAAGGTCCTCAGGACCCCAAAAAAGGCCTCGGGACCCCAAAAAAAGGTCATTGGAACCCCAAAAAACCCCGCTTTGAGGCAGCAGATGAAGCTGGGAGGTGACCACGGGGAGGTTCTTGAGAAGATCCACCACCCCTAGGCCCTCGACCACCCCCAGAAGACCCTCAGCGCCCCAAACCCCATCTTTAGTAGTCCCTGAGCACCCCAAAAACCCGTCCCGAGATCGCACCTCGAGCCGGTAGATGAAGATGGAGAGCCCGCTGTGGGACTGGAAAGCGGCCATGTCCAAGTTGGTGATGAGATCCACCACCCGCACCGCGCGCGTGACGAAGGTGATCTGGTCCTGCTCGTCCCCCAGGAACTTGATCACCTTTGGAGGAGGAAAAAAAAAAAATGTTGGGAGGAAAAGTTTGGGGAAAAGTTTGAGGAGAAGCGGGCGGGAAGCGAGCAGGAGGCGGGGACAAGCGGGTTATTATTTAGGTTTATATGAATTCAGAAAGAATCTTGACAAACTTCATGAGGAAAAAAGGATCACTAAAGCTATCACCAAGAAACTATCTTCTGACTCTCGAAGTCTTGAAATTTCAGACTGATGGGAGTTGGGAAAATTTACTGTATGTTCATTCTATTCCTATATTCTTGCCAGGGGATGCTATCCTGAGTACTATTAGAGAGAGAACATTTCCCAATTCCTATCATTAGACAGCTTCTCTATAAGATGTGAATGAAGTCTAAGCTCTTGAGACTAAAGGAAATTGACTGGGGAAGCCAAAGGGACTGTAGTCTGCAGTGCTCATCTCAATGGCTGCGGTGTAGGTGCAAAAGGGTTCTTTAACTCTCCTTAGAGTGGGTGCTCTTTGGAGGTTAGGTATCTCAAAAATGGTACTGAACTTAGCATTGCTTAAGCATTTTATTGGCTCTAGCTGCAAGTATCTATAAGTATAAGGAGTCCTTATGCAACAGTCTGCAATCTGAGGTCCAAAAAGGAATTGGCTCCCCTGTTTTTTACGACACCTCAATTTCCTCCGTCGCAGGACTGAGTCCTGCCTCAAGAGGATGATGAACTATTGACTGATTCCTAGGGAGGTCCGTAACTAATACTCATCTGACTGTCCCCAGCTAAACTGAAATCATGATCAGAAAAGAGTAAAGAGGAAAGGAAATTGCATGATATTGATAGTGACATGTAATAAACAGCCAGTAGTAACTAAAAGTGCATAACAGTGTATTTTGTGACAGCTTATTTGTACTTGATGAAGAAAAAAATTGGATAGCAAAATTTCATTGAAAGTTATGGTGTTGTAGATCTTTCCAGAATTTGGAATTTATGGCATGTGCACTTAATCCATTCCTGTTACAATGTTGTTTGCAGTCTTGCTGACCTGCTTAAACAATGAATGTGCTAGAAGCAAAGAAAAGGGAATGTTATGTTAGCTGAGTAACTGTTGTCTAAACTTTTAACAGTCAAGACATTAGTGATTATTCCCACTGACTATATGAAGAAGGAGGGATACCATTGTTTCAATGTTCACTGATGCAGTTTTTTAATTTAATAAGTAGCTTTACAGTTACTCTGTCTGGAGTATAAATGTTGTGGCTCTGTTGTTGTTTCTCTAATATGAGATTTTTTATTGTCCTTTTCCTTTTTTGTTTGTATAAAAAATACAGTAATATAAGAGGAGCTCATGACAGCCTATTATTCATCAGCATGTGGCAGAGAATAGCTAAATATTATTTTTTGGGTATCACAATAATAAGAAATAAGATTTATTAGACTGTGATAATGCTAAAATGTGTTGATCCTCCTGGTGCTGAGACTGAAAAGATGCTTTCTCCTACACTGTAAAAGCAAACAATATGGTAAAAGCAAGATGTAGATGTACATAGCTATTATATTGCAGCAAAATGACAAGTTTTGTCTTAGTTCTTAACCATATTTCTTGATGAAACACAGATTTACTTTGCATTTTTTTGACTGTCCTGCATGTCAGGTTTAGGATTTCAATGAACCATCAGTTGTGATTCCAAAATCTTTCCTGAGGTGTGAACATTGTGTAATCATGGTTTAGATTATTTTTCCCTACATGAATTGCTAGTTCTGTAGCTCACTGACCCCTCTCTCAGTTTTGTGACTGAGAGTTCACTTACATAAACTCTGGAGTTTTTGGGTAACATTGACTATCCAGAAAAGCTTTGTCTGAAAGTCTGCTAGTTTCAATGTTGACATTCTTTTCTAAATCATCAGTGAAGACATTGAACAAAATTAATGTTAACACTGATGCATTTGGTGTTTTGGAATGTTGCTAAGCCTTTCGCATCCTGAAAAAGACCTGTCAAGCCCTGTTTTTTGCTTCCTTATCTTTGATGGGCTTTTATTTAATTAAATGACATTTCCTCTAATCTTACATCAAATTAGTTTCTTTAGTGACTTTTAATGTGGAATCTTTTAAAAAATCTTAGTGTAGTACTGTGTTCACTAGACTGCTTTTTTCCACATTGTTACTGAACCCCTTGTCAAACTTTTGAGACAGGATTTCCTATTACAGAAACCGCATAAGCTTTTTTCCAAGTACTTCTCTGTGTTCAGTGAGCTTATTGCGTATTGCAGATTCATCCAACTTACCAGGAGTAGAAGATAAACTTGCTGGTTTGTAGCACTTATAATCTTTTTCAAATCCATGTTTGTGACAGGGAATTTTGTGTTATATATTTGCAGATGTTATTATAATTCTGATATCTTTAAATTTCTCTATAGTATTAAGTAAACTCTTTCCTTAGTGGGTTCCATAGTTCCCATGTAATTATGCGGTAATACCTATTCCCTGAGGGAAACAAAAAAAAAGAGAAAAAAAAAAATCAATAATAATCTCAATTATATCAATATTATCAGTTAGCACTGATGTTTCAGTGTGAAATCTTGGCTTGGTACAGATCATGGTGTCTTCTAGACTAAAAATTATCTGGGCATTGAAAACTAGCATCAATATTTAAATGTATGATCACTGTATGATTTCAGTAGCTGTTAAAGAATATCTTCTACATTTGTGCCTTTTCCATTCAAAAAGCAGCTGCAGGCACAGCAAACTAGTCCCAGAGATACATTTAAATTAAATTGCCTTCTAATGTGTTCTGCATTCTTTACAACTTTTACATTTCCATGGGGAAACGTTACCTAAAATAACAATTACCAAGTGATTTGTATTGTTTCTGCACATAATGAAACAATAGCAAGGAAACTGTTTACATATAAACTTTAAAAAAATGGTTGTTTTAAATGAAAAAACAGAAAAATGAATTTAAGTTTAGCATTTCTTTTGATACAATTACATGAAGAAAATGAGTTTCCACCTAATATCACAACAGCAATTAGAATCAAAAGTATTATTTAAGTTAAATGTATTAGTTAAGTGAAATGATAAATGATACCTCAGTGGGGTGCAACTTTAGCCAGTGCCTCAAGTGATGACCTTAAAGGAGCCTGATAACATAAGTTTCCCTTGTACATGAAAGAACAGGTTTCAGCTTGGCAAAAATATTTTATGTTAAAGTCAACATAGTCAAACTTCAGCACCTAAGCTGAAAGCTGAACTGGAAGTGTTGACATCTGTCTGATGTTATCATTTTGGTTGAAAGAAAAATTAGTAATCCATTTAACAGAGAACACATATTGAGGTTCCATGTGCTGAAAGTTACATTCTATTCTCATATTGGATGTAGGAAGCTAATAAAATTAAGTCATCACAAGAATGTCTCTTTATTTGTAAGACCTTAGAGATCTGCGTTTTTTAACAAACTCTGTTGCTTTTATAACTTCTGAAATCAGTATTCTCAGTGAGTCACCTGGCACTTCTGGGCAAACAGAGGGTTCAGTCTGATGTACTAAGGACTATCTGACACTGTTATTATGACTGCTGTCTCTTAAAGCTCATCTTGGGAGAAAGTGGTAAAGAGCTATGAATCCACTTCAAAGTAACTTGGGAAATTCTTGTTGCCATAAAGGCTTTTCTTTTTTCTTTTGCCAGTTTTAAGAATCTCACCATGTTTCAGTATGGAATCTTGTGGTTTAGACCCAGCTGGGAACTGAGCACCATGTGGACCCTTGCTCACACTCACACCTTCTCCCCAAACAGGAAAGAGAATTGGGAGAAAAAGGCAAAACCTCATGGGTTGTGCTAAGAATTTAAAAGAACAATGCAAGAGGAGAAGCAACAACACCAATAATAGTAATGAAATGATATACAAAGTGACTGATATAGAACAAATGCAACCACCTAAGGCTGCACCGACAGCACAGACTGTGCCAGAGGCTGTGCTCACCCATCTGGACACCTTCCTTCATATAGATGACGTGACTATCAATATGGTATCAAATAAGACATTGGTTGGCTGGGTTTTCTACCCTTGCTGTGGCCATCCTTCCAGTTTCTGGTGAAAATTAACCCCATCCTAGCCAAACCCAGGACATTATCTACCCTTTATTCTGTACAATCTATTTCATGCCCAACAGATTTTTTCAACAATTAACATCATACAATATAACGCACTGTCTGTTCTCACCCAAAATCAAACCCCATTGAGGTGCACATTGGACTTCTTTGTCCTGCATCACCCACCAGGTACCCAGGCCCCTAAGCAAAAGCAATTCGGCGGATGTGTTTGCCTCTGCCCGAAGGAGGGACTAACCCAGACCATCTTCCTTAATATAGTTTTCATGTGCACTACAGGGGCTTTATCCTTTTCTACAGCATGTGGGAGTTTTGACTGGGCAGGGCCTGCTCTATTGACAGATCCGCTTGTGTTAATGAATAAGTTGTGTGACCCCATATTTGAAGGTCCCATTCCTCATTGTTTTCAGTGTAGTTTTTAACAGTCCATTATATCATTTAATTCTCCCAGAGGCTGGTGCATGATAAGGGATGTGATAGAACCACTTGAGGCCATGCTCTTTGGCCTAGGCTTCTATGAGGCTTTTTCAGGAATGAATCCTGTTGTCTGATTCGATTCTTTCTGTAGTTCCATGTTGCCATAAGACTTGCATTTCAGGGCCAAGACAGTGTTCCAAGCAGTGGCATGGGGCACAGGACATGTTTCCAGCTATGCAATGGTTGCTTCCACCAATGTGAGCACATAGGAATTCCTCTGGTGGGCTCATGGGAGTGTGATATAATCAGTCTGCCAGACCACTTCATGTTTCTATTACAACCATTGTCCTCCATACCACAGAGGCTTGAAGCTCTTGGCTTCTTGATTGCAGCACATTTCACATTCATGGATAACTTCTGTGATACTTTCTATGGTCAGGTGACCCCTTGATCTCAAACTCATCTATATGTTGCATCAATTCCTTGATGACCTGAGCTGTCATGGGCAGACTAAGCTATAAATAATTCACCCTTATATTGCCAGTTCAAAGCCACCTCAGCCACTCCAATCTTGGCAGCCTGATCCACCTGCTGGTTGTTTTGATGTTCTTCACTGGCCTGACTCTTGACTACATGGGTATGTATGTGATGTACCACTGGTACCCTTCGCATCCTGAAATAGCCTTTCCTGAGATGCCAAGAATTCATGAGTCCTCTGGGTCTGTCAAAATCATAGAAACATAGAGTAATTTTGGTTGGAAAAGACCTTTAATGTCTCTGAGTCCAACCATTAATCTAACACAGCCAGTCTTGCCACTAAACCATGCCCCTAAGCACTTAATCAACAACCAACCTGGTGGCTTTCTGCAATGGAGTGACTACATCAGTGCACAAGGGAAGAGTAATGGATGTCATCTACCTGGACTTCTGCAAGGCCTTTGACTGTTCCCCCACAACATCATCCTCGCCAAGTTGGAGAGATATGAATTGGATGGGTGGGCTGTTCAGTGGATAAGGAATTGTCTGGATAGTCACATCCAGAGGGTAATGGCCAATGGATCAAAGTCCATATGGAAAGCAGTGACAACTTGGGTATGAGGACCAGTACTGTTTAATATTTCCATCAATGACAGACAGTGGGATAGAGTGCACAATCAGCAGGTTTGCAGACGACACCAAGCTGGGTGGTGCGGTTGAATTACCAGAGGGATGGGATGTCATCCAGAGGGATCTGGACAAGCTGGAAAAGTGGGCCCAGGTGAACCTCATGAGGTTCAACAAAACCAAGTGCAGGGTCCTGCACCTGGGCAGGAACAATCCTCATTATCAATACAGGTTGGGGGCTGAAGTGATAGAAAGCATCCCTACAGAGAAGGACTTGGGGGCTCTGGTGGATGAGAAGCTTGGACATTAGCCAACAAGTGCACTTGCAGCCCAAAAGGCCAATACATGCATACATACTGCAACATTGTTAGGGTGATTTTTCACTCTTGCTTAAGAGGAGCTTAATGTCAGCTGAGTTCTCAGATTAATCATTTCCCCCTCCTCTCCTTTTATCTCTACCTTTTGATAGAGGATGGATTGGTTAGAAAAAAAATGCAAAAATAGGCAGTTTGAAGATTGTTTGGTATGCTGCTTGTCTTGACAAGCCTTTTAGTCTGTCATAGAGCTGAAGATTACATGAAACCACAATCGTTAGCACTGTATATTCTGAGGTATGGTGTGAGGGAGTGATAAATATAAAATTTTATATATCATTAACAGCTTGTTGCAGGGGTTCTAGAAAGACTGTACTATGCTTAGGAAATAAAAGAAAAAAGTAATATATTCTTTCGGTAGAAACACACGTTTGGAAAAGAGGAATCTAATTTCATGTTCAATTGTTTAAAGTGTTTAGTTTTATTGCATATATCAGAAATTCTCATCCAGCTGTAAAGGGAATGGAAAAGTACAAAAGCAAGTATTTTGTAGGAATTTCTTTGTATGAAAGAAATAGCTGGGCTTTTTTCCTTATTTCAGAAGTAGAATTCTTTTGCTTAGACAGGCAGTATGAATAAGGGGTTAAGAACTAAGATTTGCCTCTAAAGTACAACATAGTCTAGAGCAACTTTCTTCAGTAAAAAGTGCTCGCGATCCTTAGTGAAGTAAGGAAGGGGGTCAGCAAAACCTCCCCCATGGAGTTCTGTAGGGCAGACTTTGGCCTGTTCAGGACATGGTTCTGAGAGTGTCTTGTGATGCAGTGAAAAACTCAACAACCGAAGTGATTAAGCAGGCATTCTTTGTTTTGCAGTGCCGGACACACAGGGGATCACTCCTCCAAATGTGAGCACTGATACAGGCTGGGTACACAGTTTATATGCAGGCTAAACATACATATTCATTATATTTCTTAAAAAGGGCAGTCTTATACTAATGAGTTCCTAGAATTCATTTACATAGTCCGAGCATGCGTAATAAAATTAGGGTTAGG
>WUAM01000179.1:7852358-7863276 GCA_024336885.1 Actenoides hombroni | reverse complement strand
TTTCCAATCTAAACCTACTCTCTTCCAGTTTTAAACCATTCTTCCTTGTCCTACTACTAGCCCTTGTAAAAAGTCCCTCCCCAACTTTCTTGTAGGCCCCCTTCCGATACTGGGAGGCTGCAATAAGGTCTCCCCAGAGCCTTCTTTTCTCCAGGCTGAACAACCCCAACTGTCTCAGCCTGTCCTCCTAGGAGATGGATTCCATCCCTCTGATCATCTTTGTAGTCCTCCTCTGGACTGCTCCAACAGATTCATGTCCTTCTTTTGTTGGGGGCTCCAGAGCTGGATGCTGTACTCCAAGTGATGTCTCATGAGAGAGTTGGGGCAGAATCACCTCCCTCTACTTACTGGCCACACTTCTTTTGATGCAGCCTGGGATATTGTTGGGTTCTGTGTTGTTCTCACACATTGTTGGCTGATGTTGAGCTTTTCATCAACCAGTGCAGCCAAGTCTTTCTCCTCAGGACTCTTCCCAGCCTGTATTTGAGCTTGCGATTGCTCTGACCCAGGTGCAGGGCCTTGCAGTAGACCCAGTTGAACTTCACGAGGCTCACATTACTCACTAGCCCCTCCTTGTTGCTGAGACACCCACTCCTTTTCTCCCTGACTGTTTTTACTAAAGAGCTTGTATCCGTCTATTCCCATGCTCCAGTCATAGGAGCCATCCCACCACATCTCAGCGATGCCAATAACATAGTAGCCCTTGTAGGCATGCACATGTCTTTAACTCTATTTGTTAGTTCTCCATGCTCCATGCATTGGCACAGAGGCAATAATGTATCTGAGAACTACGATTTGGACGAGAATACCAGGAACTGAAATGGTAAAGTTGGAGCCATGATGTCATTCTGTGCACTATAATCCCTGACTGATCACCAGACTCCTTATCCACATCTTGTTTTTCCTGGTAGCAGCTAAATGCACAGCACTGCTTTACAATTGCAGCAATGACTATGAGGCTTTACATACCTGGAATGATAGTAACCCGGAGATAGTACAATATTTCATCTCTGTAAATGAGAAGACCTGATCTATCAAATTCACATGCTGGCATACAAAATAAATAATTCCTAATCTAGAAGGGATTTAGGTGCATTTATCCAGAACATTCTTTTTCTCATTGCTGATTACTTTGCAGGCATCATCATCTTATTTGAACAAAGGAATCTGAAAAAATGAATCTCATTGGAAAAGATTAGAAGGACTGCTATACATAACCATGTAACACATTGAGCAGTGATTGAACATTTGGATTGTCAGCGGTTGTGCAGTCCAGGTCATATCATGTGTAAGAAGTACATCTTATGCATGGCTTAACTATTTTCTTTTACTGTCAAATCTACATGATTTCCAGATGGAATACACAATTCACGTAATTCTAGAATAATGTCATTATTTAGGCTGTGTTATATCAGTCACACTGTACAGGGATTTGGTTAATTTTAATGTTATCTTATATATAAAAGTATTAAAGAAGGAAGGTCAGGTGATTGCAACTGAAGTGATGCACATTCATCTCTGTGGCCTGCATGTTTTAATGTTTAAAAAATAAACTCAGTGATACGCTGTTTGCAGAGGAAGAGGTGTTTGATTCATGCCAAAACTGACATGCAGATGCTACTAAGGTTTCCTGTGGGTGCCTGAAATACTGTGAACCACTTGCATATCAGAGCTGTAGTCTCACAGTGTTTCTCTGTGGTTACTTCATTCTGTGTATGAAATGAAACACACAGCTTTTTTTTTTTTTTTCTTTTTCTGTCTAACAATTTTATCACTAGCACATACTCAAGAGATAGAGTTTAGCCTAAAGCAGTGATGGCAGCTGCAGACTGAAGGTAGATTAGTTAAATCTTTGTACTCAGACAACATATTTTAGAATTCCCTGTAAATTTTTTCTGTTTCTTCTTCTCATATCTGTAAATTGATTAATCTTCAAGTTATTATTTTAATTATAAAGTACAAAGCAAAAGCATTTCAAAATAATCACAAGCTACCTGATTTTCACTGAAAAGCTGTTTGTTGTTCTCCAAAGCCCACATCAGATGGTTGAAAGTGGCAAGCCAGATGTGTATAAGATACTTGCTCTTGATCATTAATGCAAATTAACCTCATATAACTGAGAGACTTTAAGTAGCAGTTTCTAGGTCAAGACACATCATCCGAAAACTGGAAAGACATGCTTGTATTTCAAACCTCAGCTTGTGATAAAAGTGATTTGTTACATTACAAACATCACAAGAATACATTAATGTCAGTAATTTACTTAGATATTACAACAACGCATAACTCTAAGCTTCTAAACAGATAAATGACAAGTGGATATTGTTCATAATCAGATTGCTAAAATGTCCTTAGAGCCTCTACAACACAGACACACCTCTGATTAAAAAAAAAAAAAAAAATGAATAAATAATTTTTTTTTCCCAAAGCATAATATTGTTTGGAACCATTGTTTGAACTAATCTTTTCCATGTGACTCTACACTAATAGCATTGCTTGAAAAAACCTGGAACCAGTTAATGAGCTCTAAAAAGGAATACTAAAATACTATTACATTTTCATTGTTACTCCACTATAAAAGTTTGTCACTATTCCAGTATTTAATTTTAATTAAAGTTCTACAGATCCTCTGGCAGGGATTGTTCTGTCTAATTGTTTCTTTATGTTTTCTCTGTCATATATTTCCCTTTTAGAGATGGAAAACACCACATATTGTCTGCTTGCCAGCAAAGAACAAAGCATGCTTTCAGAAAAGGACATCTCTTACGAAATGTAACTGAAGAAACATATTTTTATAGGCTGGAAAAGCAAATATAGTAATTGTTTTTTCTTGTGTTTGCATGGCTTCTTTATTCCTTGTGTGTTCTAGTCATCAGAAGGATGTCCCTTTTTTGATTGATCTGTTTTCAACTATTTTAATGCAGAGCTTCATTGCTTGTTTATCTGTAGCAGTGGATATTATTCATTTTTATAGTTAAAATTCATTGATACTGTTGAATATAGTAATTTTAAACAATGTCTGAAATCCCCCCCCCAAAAGAATGAAAATTAATTTTGCCTAATTTTAGCAATCTAAATGGCATCTAGACTGAATTGTTTGTCTAGGCTGCCTTTGTAGTTGGCAGAAAGAGACAGATATCTTCTCACATTAATTTATCTTGTCTTAATGTGTGTCTGAGAAAGAATGAATCAGTACTTAAGAGCCTGTTTCCTTCACCAATTGTACCAGATGCCTAGACAAGTATCCTAGTTTAAATGTCTCATGTTTATATATCTGTAGGTAAATGAACTGAATCTCTCCACTGTTCTGTATAGCTGGCCAAAATTAGTCGGTCACTTCTGACCTAGCTTTCCAAAACATCATCAAGTGAATCCTCACACTAATATGTTTATCTTAACTGGGAACTGGCTGCCCCAGTCCAACAGCTGACTTCATTTTATATCCAACTGGATTCTCAGGATGAAGGTGGTTATTCCTTCATCCTGAAGAGCGCTTTTTTATATGACCTGGTAGAACCAAAGTTGTTATTCAATCCATTCACAAAATTTTACTCTCACTGATCTACTTTCTGTATCTAGGCAAGTACCTAGATTGCCCAACAAAGGAGGCATTGTTGGTGGAAGTGGAACTTCAGAAAGTAATTCCTTAAAGTTGTGGGAATCCTGGTCTCTTGAAAAAGGACCAATTAAAGAGCAGTGTGAAGGGAAGCCAGAGGGAGAAAAAGAAGCCTTTCTAGCGTGGTACATTCCTATTGACTCTCCTATTGACTCTCTCTTGAGACTTGATTTTTGTTTTCCTAATTCACTGATGTACTTACTGTGAACACACCTAATGAAAAAAAACCACTCCACTGTCTGCCCAGAGTAATGGCCACCACCAAACCTCCATAAAAGCCTGGATACTGAGGAAAAAAAAAAACAAAACCCAAAGAATAGGAAGAAGTTTTCTCTGAAAGTAATCAACTTCTAACTGCTGTTGGATTTATTATTTCTATCTCTCAATAGCTTCATCATCTCTATAGCGATTCTGTTTACTAGGATTCCTACTACAATGACTTTTGTACTTAATTTTTATTGATTCAGATTATGTTAGTTGAAAATTTCAGTCTCTTATTTTAAGAGTTACCACTAAATACAACTAAATATTTTCTGATATCTGCTGATAACTAACCTGGTAGGAGCTAGAAACAGACAGTATTTTACTGCTTTGGGGAAAGGCAGGAAAAAATAACCGGTTGGTTTGTTTGATTTTTGTATTCTCTTAGTGTTTGAACCTATGTAGATCCTGAAGATAATGTCACACAAACACATTAGACCACTATCTTCAGTTATAAATAAATAAAAATATTTCAGTATTTGTATGAAAATACAAAAGATGGGTTCTGTCATAGAAAGTACACTAAATGCAAGCTGACACTATCTTCTTCTACAAATTTTACAGCTAGGCATGGTCAGACTGAATCAGATCCAAAAACACTGGAAAACTCTTTGGTTATATCTGTATTGACATCTGTTTATTACCTTGATGACGTAAGTTTACAGCATGTTTCAGAGCCCCAAATATAAGTAATCCAAATAAATATGTCCACATGAACCAAGATTTCATTTTTCTAACTGAAAATGAAAATCAAGTTGAGGATGACATGCAGAATTAGAAAACCACTTCAACACCAAGATGTTCTATTCCTTTGTCTCCTTTCATTAAGAAACCTACAAACATGTTTTCAAAAGCCTTACACTGAAAGTAACAGTTATAAATTTTATTGATGCTTCATATGTAAACAAGATAATGTGTATCTTCTATTATAATCAATGCACTTGCTTCAAGCAGAATAGTGAAGCCCCAGTTTTCACAGCTGAAACATGTCAAGAGAGTAGACAAGGTCATTATCTTAGTGGTGTTATGACTGCACTTTGATTCCATGGGATTTTGTAGACAGGCAGGTAGACATACATGCTCAGAAAGACTGAAACTGAAGTTTTAAATACATTTCAATTACTCAGGCATTGGAGTGTATTTTGTTTCCTCTGTGAGGTAAATGATCTATCAAGGAACACGGATGGGTTTCACCTGCTGGGAACTCCATAGTTACTGTGTGGCCAGTTTCTGTGATTTACTTTGCGTTGTGAAGTCTGGGGTTTTGTTGCTGTTTGGTTTTTTGGAGGTTTGTTTTGGAGGATTTTTTTTTGGGGGGTGGTGTTTGAGGATTTTTGGTTGTTTTTGATTTTGTTTTGATTTTTGTTTGTTTTTAATTTAATCAATTAAATCATGCACTAGGAATTGGGAATTAAAGACTTTTCTACTTTTATATCTGTACATTCTTGAGAGCAAATGAAAACTATTTGAGAAATTCCTCATACTTACCTTTCTGTATGGTCCACATGAACACTTTAAAGATAATTTTTGTGTGCTCATGGATTTGTAGACCACAATCTAAAAATACCTGCCAATTGTATAGCAGTCTAAGGATTAGAACAAAATCTCTTCACAGTTATAAATCCATGTTCACTTCTTGAAACTTGACAACTGGAACCATTTAGTGAATTTGCCTATCATTTTCCTTTTTTTCATTTTGTATTCATTCAAAGTTCTGTAGATTTTGATTCTTACAGTATCTATTTCTGTGTTTGAAGAACATTACAGTGTTTTTCATACAGTTCTTTCTGCAGAAAATTACTCAGAAGACTTGGGGAGGCCAATCTTAAACAAGTATTACAAAATCAGAAAAACAAAGGTGGAAATATGAGACAAGAACAGACTTGGAAAGAAGAGGAGGAACTACAAGAAGAATAGGAAAATACATATCAAAGGAGATGATGTGTGAAGAAATGGCATAGAAAAACAAGAGTGTAATATTCACAGAGAAAACAACATCTTAATAATATTAATAAACTGTATATATTCTGCCCTGTTAATTTCACACAGATGAATTTTTTTGTTTGTTTGTTTGCTTCCTATATCTGAAGCTCTGAACCTAGTGACGACATTCACTCCGTGCTATAATATAAGGTGGTTTTATGTGAAACATCATTATCTCCCTTTTTGTATCACAAGGAGTCAGAAGAAACGTAGAGAGATTTGCTTATCTTCCATGCTTGTCATTCATCACCTTTGTGCTGCTGTGCCATGTGAAAGATGGCACAAAGTAGTAATGTCTTGCTACTGTGAGCATGGTTTCTCTTTTCTGTCTTGATTTTTAGATAGTGTACCACTAAGAGCCATCTATGTGAAAAAACATCTCTCTCTTATTTACATCATTAATGAAAATGTAGTCTGTTGTTTCCATGGCAACAAAAAATTACTGCATGATCTCTAGAAAAAAATCATATCCTTTTGTCTTAACTCATAAATTTAACAGTGAAATTATAGATAAGTCAAACTTCAGCTTTTCAGTTTTATTAACTAACTTGCACTTCATGTCACAAAATCAGCTGGAAACCTCAATGTTTTATAGCTCTGTTTTGACTTCTTTTTTTCCCAGATTACCCTTAAATTAAATAAATGCATCATGTCAATACTTTCTTTAAGCAATTTTCAGTGCTATTATTGTATGTCATATAATCCAATAGTAGGTCTTCCAAAATACATACCTTCATAAATCAAAGTGATTAAAAAGGTATGTTTAAAATTTTAGACAGGAAAATATTTACATGCCTATTTACATTTCAGACACTATGGACGGAGACCTGTGTCTGAAGAAACTGTTTCTCTCACTTTGATCTCTCTTTCACAGTGAATCAGATAATAATCATTGATATTAACTGCTATGACAATTTTTTATTGTACCAGAGAACCACATTCGCAAAAAAATATCTAGAATGCACAATGTTGCCTATGTGTATGAATGCCAAAAGATTCATGAAGGGGACATCCAGGCTGATGCTTACCAGTTTTTGGTCTTTTTATAACAAACTTATAAAATGTTTTCTTTTTACTTCAATTGGATTTAGTTTATTTCTTAATATATTTGTTTAGACTGAGAAAATCTCTCTGAATATACATCCTGGGTTCAGCTAAAAGAAGGTTAATTTTCAGAAGAAGATGTGAGGTACCACATAAGGATAGCCAAGCAAACCAGCTAATGGGATTTTTGATATAATATTGACATAATTCTTGCTAGCCCAGGAAGACTTAGGGATTTCTGCAAGGTGACAGGGTCAATTGTTTTCAGTGAGCAATGTGTTTTACGTTGCTCCTTTTATATATATTTTTTTACTTCATTATTAGTATTATTACTGTTATTTCTTGTCCTCTTGCACTGTTCTATTATATTATCCTTATCTCAACTCACAGTGCTTTGCCTTTTTTCTCCAATTTCTCCTTCCTGTCCCACTGATAGCGGGTTGTGAGGGAAGTGAGAGACCAGCTGCATGGTGCTCAGTTGCTGTTGGGCCTAAACCATGACAGTGAAGTGGCAGTAAATGTTCAGGAGGTCACTGACCCACTGCACTGTTGAAGTTAAGGCTCACATCAGTTTGGAGAGTATTTACATCCTGTAGAGTACAGAAAAGAAGTACATTACAAGATTGAAAGTAATTATTTTGTGTAAAATTTGAGCTTAGGTTTATCGACTCCTTTATACACCTCAAATTTTAGGACTAGTTAAGGAATAAGCGATATACAGGTCACATCACATCTTGAGTCATGCAGTTACAGTGACAACTATGCAAGCAGTTAAATAAGCAAACAAACAAAAACCACAACCTCCAAAACAAATGAAGAAGTACTCTATAAGCTCTCAAAAGAATTACAACCTCTCTAATTGAGAAGAAAGGCTGGACATTGTTGCTTAAATGTAACTCACACAATGACAATCCACTCAGATGGTTTAGAGTTCTAAGTGCAGGAAAATGGTTTTGGCACCTTGTTGCCTACGTCCACTCCAGTACCTTGGGGCCTTGTCAATGTATTTTAGGGCAGCCCCAGTGGGCATTTGCAGCTTTCATAGTGGTTGTTAACCTAGCAGGGGTGGGAACTTCCTATGACATCTGTTCCAAATCATTACTCAAGTTTTGCCAAACTATGTAGGGCATCCTACTCAAATTTATGTTGTAAACATTCCTTTAAAGTCTGAAATAAATATTTTCACAGCTGTGACTGGAAATGGGCAAACAGGACTTTGGAAACCTCTTCAGGAATATTAACTAGGTAACTGTGTTTGCTCAAGCTGTACCCTACATGCCTCCATTTTACTTCCACTGCTTTTGCAAGACTCCTACACTGCTCAGTGTTTCAGGGTAGGGGTTGCATTCTTATTACATAGAAATTAGCAAAGGTGCAGTCTTAGACAATTGTGACAAAAGAAAAAGGTTCCTAGTGCCTTTCAACTTCTCTAAGAAACTATCAGTTCGTTCTGTGAAATTCTGCTGTTTCAGAGGAAAATATTTTTATCAAATATAGACTAAAAATGAAATGTATGTGACTTGCTCCCATTAGTTACATATTTTTGTAATGCAAGTAATTAGCTTTTTACAGAATGGAGGTCTTTATTTTGGAATAAGGAAATATAAATTGCTCTTTCCCTTTCTGAGAACACAGGAAAACAAACTCTGATTTCCAAAACATTACTATAAGGTTCTGCTAATATGGCAGGACCACTTTATCTTTTATTGATTCCCACTTCAGTCAGTCCAGATTATTACAAAGTTCATCTATTACTCTCCTATATAGAGAAAATCAAGGCAAGAGGGATATGGAAGTCATTGATTTCTTATCTTTTGTGTAGCCCCTCTATTGTCACATTTTTTAAAATTCAAGTTGGACAAGTTCCCCAAAAGGCTAAGATGATTATCTATGTGACAAAGAAACAAATAAACTTTAAGAAAAAGTCTGAAGAAAAAGATTATTATTTTTCTGTGCAAGTAGTGAACATGGATTTGTAGCAATCACATGGTAAATAACTTGGATGTAGAGGAAATGACTGACTTTAATAAGAGATTATGTTGTAGATGTACTAAAACAGAATAAGAAAAGAGGTATATATTTTCTACTTGTAGATGTAACAGATATAATCTGAAGTTTCATGAACAGTATTCTGTTCATGAAAGAAGAAAAAGTAAGACTTGTTATACAGGTAGTTTCTATTTTCTCTTTAAGCACTAGAAAAAAAAAATAATTACTTTACAAAAACCTTGTATACCTATAATGTTGTTCTAATATCTTAAAAAATGCTGGTTTGGGTTTTTTAAAATAAAAAGTAAAAAGAGAAAAGAGAGTGTTTGGAAAAAAAATTTCTTGGCTAGTCTAAGCTTCACATCATCTTTTTGGAAATGTTGCTATCATCATTGTATGTCTCATGGTGGCCATGTTCATTTGAACTGACAGCCATAATTTTCTTGTAATAAATTGACATTGGACCGGAGATTTTGTATTGCCTCCACAATGGAGTGGTAGGGCAGACAGATCTAAGGGAAAGTCTGCTTAAGAAAATGAGGGAAAAGGGATTATCATTAAGGAATATCATTACTGGTGACTCATATGATGTCAGATCTAAACCTATTCACCAAAAAATCAGGAACCATAGTATTAATCTCAAGATATTGATATCATGTTTTTCACACTTATTTGTCCTGGTTTTCTGCACCAGATTTCCCTTAGGAGGACAAGGAAATAATTAGGCATATAATTTAATGTTTCTGAGAGGTGTTCAGATATTTTGGATGAGGATTTTCTGCATATGAGCAAGAGATGGGCTTGAGATTGAGGGGTAGACTTGACCATGAACATTATCACAAAAGTGAGTCTTATAGTCTGTGATGGACAATAGTTTTCAAATGGAAATTGTTGAGAAATAGTATTTTGGAGGGATTGAAATTATGAGAGTTCAAATTCAGTGAACAGTTCCAAGTATAAGTACAGTAAAAATTTAAAACAAAAGTATTTTTATTTTTTAGAAGTGTTGAATGATATGTATTTTGATAATAGTGAAATGTTTCACAGTGAATGAAAAGACATTTTGAAAAAGACAGAAGTTCATTAACATGCTGGCTACTGAAATATGCATTATTCAGCAGCTCAAATTATAAAACAAGAAGCTCACCAAAATAAATACATTTGTTTTAAAATATGCCCCCCCTGCTGCGGCTTGCGCTGGCTGCCATAAACACCATCTTCCTGCTTTTCCCCTTCCTTAATTTACGGGTGCTGAGCACCCCGAGCTTGTTTCCGGACCTCCAATCCCGGTCGCAGTGTCCCATTGGGATGCACGGAGCGTTCGTCACCCGAAATTCCAGAGTTCTGGCACTTGAGAAATGCCAATGGATCTGTTCCCCCCCAGCAACCGGTGGGAAGCAACCGGCTTTTGTTTGGCCGGGACAGCGCTTGGGCTCTGAAACACCCTTAAATAAATGATTCCTGGAAAAATATCCTGGCTGGGAGAACCGTACGGGAAGGCTCCGGCTCTTCCCCCAGCGCTCCGCCAGCCTTTGGGGCATCTGAGGATATGTCAGGCAGGGTTTTGGCTCGAGGTGGTGCAGCGGTTCCTAGTACTGGGGTTACAGTAGCCAGGCGTGGGGAGAAGGGGGGAGGGGGTTTCAGGATTTGGCAAAGAAAAAAAAGCCAAAAGGAATAAAAAAAAGCCAAAAGGAAAAAAAAAAAAAAAAAGCCCAAAATCCCAAGGGCGGGGAGCCCCCGCCCCCTCCTGCATCTCATTAAGTGCCTGGTGTGTTTCTCGCTCCCTGTCAATAATCCCGGATCCCAGACTTCTCCGTTCCTCCGGATTTCGATCCCCCTTTTTCTATCTGTCAATCAGCGCCGCCTTTGAACTGAAAAGCTCTCAGTCCAACTTCAACTCACTCAAACCCGAGCGGCACAGGCTCCCAATATCCGCGGCTGCTGCCCCCCCGTTAAAGCTGACTTCTGGGGTTTGTTTGTTTCATAATTTTTTTTTTTTCTTCAGCCTGAATCCGTCCACTGCCT
>WUAM01000179.1:7798671-7813208 GCA_024336885.1 Actenoides hombroni | reverse complement strand
AATTCGGAGTTCATTTTAAACCCCATCAAAATTTAGAGCAAAAAAAAAAAAAAAAATCAGCAAGATACCCTATCCTAGCTTCACGATTAGTGAAGCACTGAGCTTCACCTCAGAGGTAGATTGATGAGGTGCATTAGGCAGCTACAGCCCGGTATAAACCATCGCAGTGGATTTCACGCTGCTGGAAAAAAAAAAAAAAAAATCACAGCTAACAACCCCGGAACATCCCTTTGGAGTCGGCTCCGAAAAACCATTCCTGCTCAGGAAAATGCACAATCCTACCCTTCCTTTAACACCCAGTGAAAGGGACACTGAAGTTACTTCTGAAATCCGACCGGGCACGTGTCTTCTTCTGTTCCCAGCTGGCACAAGCACAAAAGGGCTCGGCTGTTGTTTAAACCAAGCCTTTTGGCCTGAAATTCGTGTTTCCTAAGGTTATTTTCATAGTAACCAAACGCATCAAATTCTCATTCATTAAACCATTCTGAACGTGGAAGCCGGAGCGCTCTGAGGTTTTTTTATCAGCGCCATTGTTGCTGAGAGCGCCTGTTTGACATCCGAGCGTGTCAGGAAAACTGTCAACTTGATTTCTATGGGAAGGTCTTCAAAATCCTCAATTAGGCCAGGTTTTCCAAGCCACACATCCCACCGGGAACTTCCCCTGAGGCTGACATGCCTACATTAAGCACGAAGCATGGAGGAAGAGTCTTTTCGGTAGCTTGAACTGTAGGTGCAATTCCCACAATCAATCTCCTGCAATTTCATGTTCAATTTCCTTCCCGCTCCAGACAGAAACCACTTCTTTGCCTCCCTCTACCTATTTCCCACCAAATCAGATTAAAGGTCTGTGCAGCACGCTGGGGAGATGCGAGATACCAGAAGAAAGCCTCAGTTTGTAGCTAAAGGTCCCTGCTCCGTGGTACCGAGCCCACCGCCCTGAAATCATCAGCATCCCAAAACCCACCACCCCTCTAACTACCAGTTTGCCTCAAGAAATCAAGGACCTGTTTTTGTTTTTTTTTCCTCAAGAAATTGAGGCCTCACCTCGAGTACTGTGTCCAGTTTGGGGCACCTCAGCACAAGAGAGATCTCGAGGTGCTGGAGCGGGTGCAGAGGAGGCAACGAAGCTGGTGAAGGGACTGGAGAAGAGATCATATGAGGAGCGTTTGAAGGAGCTGGGGCTGTTTAGTCTGAGGAAGAGGAGGCTGAGGGGAGACCTCCTCACTCTCTACAACTACCTGAAAGGACATTGGAGAGAGGCTGGTGCTGGGCTCTTCTCTCAGGTAATTAGGGACAGAACCAGAGGGAATGGCCTCAAGCTGAAACAAGGGAGGGTTAGACTGGACACTAGGAAAAAATCCTTCATGGAAAGAGTGGGGAGATCTTGGAAGGGGCTGCCCAGGGAGGGGGTTGAGTGGCCATCCCTGGGTGTGTTGAAGCATCGCTGAGATGTGGTGTTGGGGGAGATGGTCTAGGGGTGAACTTGTAGAGTAGGGTTAATGGTTGGACACGATGATCCCAAGGGGCTTTTCCAACCTCAGTGATTCTGTGAAACCCAGCTCCGCGTGACACGGACACCGGTCGGGGTGCTGCAGACAGGACAGTGAGGTGAGAGCTTTGCAAGGAACAGAGCTTTGCAAGGACACTGAAACAGGGTGGCTGGGATTTCCTCGATGGCAACTCAGCACGTGGTCTGGGAAGGAGAAAAGCAGGATAGAAGACAGGAAGATTAGAGAGAGAACAGGGGCTCAGCAGAGAGAAGGGTGCACTCACTGCCCAGGAAGAGCTGGAGGTGCTGGCAGTGGAGAGAGCGATCGAAGATGAACACCAAGCGGGGGGGAAAGGCTGTGAAATTAGAAGGGAATGAGGTGAACCAGTCCCAGGGTGGTGAGCCCAGCTGGGCCCTCTCTTGCTGCCTGGGAGGCTAGGATGGGAGAGGCGGGACAAAGGTTAGCGTGGAGTTATCCCTCTGCAAACAGAAAAAGACAAATTGCCTCCTCCACCCAGACAGTGAGTTCCATCACACCACCGCCTCTTGACCACCTAAGCCCAGGGAGAGGACAGAAGAGGCTTCTTCTCCATCTGCTGGACTCTTCCTAAAGTTGTCCTTAAAACGGAAGGCTAGGAAGTTACTTTTTCACAGCCTCAACACATACCTCAAGGCAAAGCACCGGTGAGAAGCATTAACCAACATGAAATACAAAACACCCCTCCCCAGCATTTACCTCTGGTCACATCAGACAAGTTTTCTAGAGTTCTGCTCTTTAAAGGCCAGGACATTGGGAAGAGATGGCTCCACAGAGAGCAGCAGAGTTTAAAAGCACTGAACGGTGCTCTCCCCACTCCCCCCTCCCTTCTTAATGTAAACTCCAAAAGTTACTCACGTCAGAATTGATAGAAGGTGGTTTCTAATTAAAAAGATAGAAAGGAAAGCCTGTAATATACCTACCCAATATCATTGTCTTGTTCTGCTCTGAGCATGGCAAACCACTGCTGTTTGTAAACAGAGGACAGCCATTCTAAAATTAAAAAAAAATAAATGAGCTTGGTGGTGTCTCTGGAGCTGGGAATGGGGATGGTCATAAACATTTGAAATACAGGAAGAAAAGCACATGGAAATAACAAGGTTACACCTTCTTAACCGGGTGGTCTGAGCAAACCCACCACCTGCCAACGCGCTCGTGCGATTCATCTCCAGAACCAAAAAAAAAAAAATCAACAGCTGACACTAACTCAGGCTCACATCCACCTCAGGCAGCATTGGCCACGGCCAGAAGTGATGCAACTCAAGACAGGTTCTGGGTGTGCAGAGCTCCGTTCAGTCAAGGAGCTCGTTCAGGAGCTCCTGGGAGAAGATGCTGTTTCCTCAACTCCCCGCGGCATTCTGAGCAAGTTAAACAAAGAAGAAAACAGAACTGAGGGATAAAGGGAGCAGAGACTTAGTGAGGATATGGTGAAAACAAACAGAAATTGTCCCCTGCTGGGAATAAAAATAAATCACGTCTTCCTCTGAGAACACCATAAAGATTTTATCGGCTGCGTTAATTCAACAGTTGCAACCAAGAGCCAAAACAGAACAAAAACCTAACAGTCTGGGGGGCAGTTCCACAAAAGGGGGCAGAGGCACCCAAAGGCACAGCCTGTGAGTTCTAAAGAGCAAGGGCAACGACATCAAGGTCAGGTACAAGAACAAAGTCTGCAGAGGAACGGACTGGGACGATGGGAACGGCAAGAATTGCTGTGACCAGGGAAACAAAACAGGTACTTGATGGAGAGGACAGAAGGGGGAAGGGAGAGCACGGTGCTGAGATCACCTTCAAAGTCCCAGATGTAAAAACTAAAACCAGTTCTTGCCCTGCTAACTCTGGAGTTAAGATTCAGCCTGTGACAGGGCCGAGGTGGGAATTAACCCAAGCACAACAGAAAGTGTAAAAATGATTTAAGGAAAAGGACACAGGTCAGGAACAGAGAATGGATGTGCTAGAAGGAAATTCATACTACTAAAAAAAAATAAATAATCAAGAGCTAGAGCATCTCCTCTCTTTTTGTGTGTGAACAGATCTATTTTATGTGCCATATTCCAGCTGTGGTTCAACAACAAACCCTTTGCTTACAGGCAGGCCTTGTGTATTTCTGTCTCTTAACATCTTTTGGATGCAGACAAGAACAGACTCTCCCTTGTGAGCTCCTAACAGTATTTCAGTTTCCTCCTGCAGGTTCTGTGTGTGTACAGGGTATTAAAAACAAAAAATAAGGAAACAAAAAAGGAATAATTACACCATTTCTTTCAACTATTCAACACGATTTCCTTCTTTACTTCCCTGAGAACAACTTCATCTAGAACAATCTAGAAGGCTCCTGCTACAATACAAACCACCCAGCAATTTCCACGGCCGTAGACTCTCAGGTAGGTTTCCATCACCCCAAATGCTGGATGCTGTCAGCCAATAACCTGTTCCAAAGCACAGCACCAATAGTTATCAAAGCCTCCTTGTCAATTATGAGCAAAAGTGCTTCACCTTAACACAGCTTTGGGCTACAAACTGGTATCAACAGATGACAAGGGCTATCAAGTATTGAACTCCAGCAGCACTTCATGACACACAGAGGTCTCCACACTGTGCTCTTCTGCCCTCCCCCCTCTCCCAATTCTCCTGAAATTCAACCTTCTCATTTTTATCCTTTTTTTACTTAATAATCAGCGGTTCAGTATGAACATCAAGTACCCTTCCTGCACTAACCACACACTCAAGAGTTTGTCACTCCACTGCCTTTCCCACTGCATGGCTACAGAGCAACAAACCTACGTCAGCATTTATCACAGCTCATGAACTCCAAAAGAGCAAACATTTTGTTCTCCAATACCTTGTGAACTGTGTGAAAATGACACATTCTTGTTCAATAAGCACAAGCAAATCAGCCTCAAAGCTGCGATTCATCTTGTAGCAGTTGAAAAGAACCAAAACCAAAACCACATTCTTCCTGTGACGTGCTAGCTAGAAGGCTTCTGGGTCTGAGTACAGACAACAAAATTTATCCACTGAGGAGCACCAAAAAAAGGCTGCCCCATCACAGTTCTGGTGAGTGACAACAGCAGTGACTTTAAGACAAGGAAATCAAGCGTGATACTGGCAAATTTCTGCTCTGCAGTGTTTGATTCACTTGCTGACAAAGCCACTTCACAAGGAAATAATCCTCAGTTCTCCTGTTGTCATTAAATCTAGAGGGTCATTCACCCAAAGTTGGTTTTTTTTATTACAGAGTAAAGATGCCTTTACACTTTGATGATAAGCTATAACAATCTTCAGTAAGATGGATTCTATTTACTTTCCACATGACTGAAGCATATAAAATATCACATCAAAGATAAGATCTGTTCTTCCTGGAGTTTTATGCACAATTGAAGTGTTATCACTTGCTCGAGGGCAGAAGCTGCCCCATCTACATGACACTGCAGAGCAGCCCCTTAACCTGCACAGCTCCTCAACTCTCTAACACACCATCTCCACCTGCTGTTCAAAAACCACCCTCGACCAGAGAACCTGAGCACAGGAGAACCCAGCACCTCTGTATCTGACTGGGTCAGAACCAGTGCGGAAGCCAGACTCTCCTCCATCCAGGAAGGTAACTGAAACTGGAGCTGGGAGCAGGGAAAGCTGCTTAATGTGTCAGTGGTCGCCCACTTTCACTCACCAGCTCAGCAAGTTTCTGGTGAGGAAGGACCCTCCTCACAGGGATCCCCTATCACAGGGTGTTGTAATTCAGCTTCTGACAACCACGTGCTTCAATCGACGTGCTCCCGGTTCTTCCTTCAGCTACAAAGAGCAACTAAGCCATGATTTCTGGCAAGGGCAGGACACAGCAGCACACGGAAGACAGAGTGAGTAAAGTGATGCTCACTCCATCACCTCAGCAGCAAGAGAAGGGTTTTAAAAGCATCTAACAGTTTGATCAGGCTTGAAAAAAAACAGATATGCCAACAAGTCTGGTTTGGCATCGGCTCATCGGTGCGTCAACATCTACGGCAGCGTGAAGGAAAAAGCCAATGAGATTGAAAAGAATAATAATAAAATAATCTTTAATTTTAGAGGAAGACAGGAGAGGAACTCAAAGCCAGGTTAAATATTTAGCTAGGGCAAGAGTCCAAAGTGACCCCCAAGGCTGCAAGTCCGGACAGATGACAAGGAGTTACAGATAAGAGCAAAAAAAAGGCTCAATAAAAGCAGCCTTAATTGAGATCTGGCAGTGACACCTCTAAACAGACATCACAGAGAGAAGGATGAATGAGTAGTTATACTGTGGACAGATATTAAAAAAAAATAACCAAAGCTTTGTACATGAGAGCTAGGGAAAAAATCCCACAACTGTCAGAGAGTTAAGATGCAAAATTCAATGCTAAGATTCAGCTGTGATGAGGGAACACTGAACAGAGTGAAATAGGGAGGCCAGGAGCCAAATTCAAAGTCCAAACACTGCTACAAGGAGCACAAGTAACTCTGGGGAGGGAGAGAATGAAAAATACCAGATTAAAACAAAGAAGAGCAGAAAGAGGAGGAGGGGGTGGGTATTTCACATGATAAAAGATAGGAATGGTAGTGGAAAACATTTTCAAGTGAAAGCCCAACTTGATAACTCATTTCCACTCTTACTCATCTGTCAGCAGATAGCTTTACACAGCTTCCAAGCCAAGAACAAAGCCTCTTTGTGAACTTCAAGAGTTTAGCAGAAGGATGAGAATGGGGCTTTTAATTTTTCATCACGTAACTTTAATAACATGAAGTGGCATTTCACTCTGTGGGCTTCAAAAAAGCACCAGAACCTAGAATAAGGATGGGTTTTATGCAAGTCAAAATGCAAATAGAAGGGCAAGAGTAGAATATTTAAATAGCCTACCTCCTTTTACTACTAAATATCCTACCTCCTCCCAATCATCCTAAATACCTGTTAGTAAATAACACTTGTCTTTGAATATGGGAGAAGAGTTTGTAGCACCTCGTGCTTTTAGTTTTCATTTTCAGGTGTTATTCCAAATCCTATCAAAATCTACCCAGCTCTTTTTAGAAAGATAATGGCAGAAAACAAGTTGAGCCCCAGCAAGTTTTGCTCTCTCAGAAGGAAAAGGTTTTTGCATGTCTGGGACTCTGGAGTCACTGACACACTGATAATATCCAATGTATTGATTGCAGAGTGGATAAACTGATTGGTCAACAAGATGCTTAACACACTTATGCTTGTGTCTTAAGACACATGTAAATTTAATATTCAGCTTCTGCTGAATCCTCAGCCCCAATTCAGATGTGGGAGATAAACACATGAGCGGTAAAGACCAGTAAACACACCCAGATCTCCCCATTTACTCGCGGGTAGGACAGGCTGAGAAAGGCCCATAGAACTGGTGGGCTGAGTGCTCACTCACCTGAGGGTATCAGGGAATCCCTCTCAATAATTCTGGCTGATGCCAAGTCACTGATGATGTACTGTAATCTCAAGTGAGTGAAGACGGGCAGGAAGGCGTTGCCCTGTTCCGATTCCAGGAATGAAATGTCATCCTCAAAATCTGCAAGAGAGAACTCGTATTACAACTTATTTTCACAAGAATTTTCCAGACCCTGTTTATCACAGAATCGTAGAATGGTTTGGGTTGGAAGGGACCTTAAACATCATCCAGTTCCAACCCCTCTGCCATGGGAAGGGACACCTCCCACTACAGCAGGTTGCTCAAGGCCCTGACCAGTCTGGTCTTGAACACACCCAGTGCTGGAGCAGCCACAGCTTCCCCAGGCAAGCTCTGCCAGTGTCTCACCATCCTCACTGTAAAGAATTTCTTCCTAATATCTAGTCTAAATCTCCCCTCATCCAGCTTAAAACCATCACCCCTTGTCCCATCACTACAAGCCCTTGTAAAAAGTCCCTCCCCAGTTTTCTTGTAGGTCTCTTATAGTTGAGACCGAGTTTTAACTTACTGATCAGGTAAAGTTATTCTGGACAGGCAAATCACTTTTTACAGCAAACATGAAGCAGTTAGTTACATTCAAATTCTTTCAGTGGAAATGTTAGACCAAACTTTTCCTCTTTTCAATTACACTAGTGCCTTCTGGTGAGAAGGCAACAAAAGCTTCTCCTAGCTAAGCCACAGCAAAAGAGACAAAGCAAAACCAGCGACCACGTCCGCTCACTAAAACCATGCAGCCAAAGTAGTGAAAAAGTGTTTTCAGTGGTTTATCAGTGTTGAAGATCTGATGCCGGGGACCACCAGCCCTTACCAGAGCAAATGGGAGACAGTCTGGAAGTGGAGGTCTTTTCTTTCCAACCCATGTCTCCCCCAGGCCAAGGCCAGTTAACCGTACCTTTCCTGCGCTTGGCAAACCAGGCATCGGCTTCGGTCAGGAGTTGTTTCAAAGACCCGTTCCAAGAAGGCACTAGCTGAAGGAACATCCACTAGGCAAAATAAACAAACTCCAGTGAGTTCATGGAGGTTTTCAAACAAGAAATACAAGCATTATCAAAAGAACATATCCATAATGCATCCCTCCCTCCAAGGATTCCGATGCTCTATTAGATACTAACATTCTCATCGTGTTACAAATCAACTACTACTCAGGAGGTTCAGGTTCACAAAACCCCAGCCAGTACCTTTTTGAGTGCAGTATACACATCCATTTCCACTTGCATTACAAACAGGTTAGAAGAGCTAATCAACTGTTTCATGAGGTTTATGCTGAAAAACAAACACACAAAAAAACCCAAACCAAAATCACACCAGAGTTCTATGAGACAGTATAGAGAAAAAGAAGAAAGCAAGCTTGGCAAAAAGCAACCAGCAGTAGCCTAGAAAGTAATTTGTAGCAAGCTATGTGCTTTGGAAGAACTTGTACTCCATCACTGGAAGTTAACTAAAGCCTGAATACCTGAGTTCTTTGAAGAGTTCAACACTCTGGTGAGTCATCAGGTTATTCAAGAGCCATTCAAGGCACCTAGATTGAAATCAAGGAATTAGTACCTTCACTTTCTCTTATCTACATCAACATTGCTGCAACAGTTGCTCAAGCTCACAAAGCCTGGCTATGTATCATGTGATTTTGAAAGGCTGCTTTAACTCCAGACACGAATGCATAAAAATATGAAAAAAGGGTTGTTTCAAAAATGTGAAGTTCACCATGAAATTTTCCTAAGATTTTCTGAAACCTCTTAAAAGCGACATTTAGTGTCTCTTGGGGTACAGTGAAAACTAAATTCAAAGTACTATTAATGCCACAAAAAGCTCTGAGAACACATTCATTCACAGCAGAAGGAAGCAGTCAGCATGAACCTCAGCATTCTGCTCCCAAACGTGTCGTTATCCCTCCCAATTAAGACCAAGTTCAGCTTAAGTTCTGAATATTAAAGCAGCTTTGTGATAAGAGTCACAAGTATCATTTCATTGTCACACTGAAGACCAAACATGTTGTCCTTTATTAATATAATTTAGGAATTAATTTGTTCACAGCACAGCCCACTCAAGCTACATCAATTTGCAGGTAATTGATTACAGCAGAAACTCAAAAAAACCCAAGTAGGACAAGCAAAGCCCAAGTCAGTTTAAAAAAAATAAATTGAAATAATTAATTCATCAGGGCATTATTTTTCCTGCTTGTGAAGTCAAGCTGCTCATTAGCAAAGTGCAAAGCAGCTTGGAGAAAGTAATTCTTACTTTTTCTTCACCGAGTCCAACCCGTACGTCCCCGCTGAGTTGTAATAACCACACACGGTTTTGGCATTAATGGTTTCCTTCATTGTTTCACCACATTGCTGGATCAAACCATCCTGTGGGGAGGAAAAAAAAAAAACCAACAAAAAACCAAACCAACCCACAAACGTTCAAAGTTTCCAACAGGAAGTGTCTAAGATTGGGCAGTTTATGTAAATTTTTACTGCATAAACAACTGGAAGTCACGTGCGTTACGGTGACCTAGGTGATCCTCAGGAAAAAAAAAAAGGGATTTTTCTTAAGAATATATCACGTGGAAGTAAAATTGAATTAATACCTTCAGGGTAGAATAAATGAGCTGTTAAAACATATTTTAATCTGCTCTAAGATACGATTCTCAGAGGCACTTCATATTCCAACTGCCTCTTAGTCAGAGCCATTTTAAACAAAACCACTGCATTATGTTTGGGGTTTTCCCCCCCCCCACCTCACACTTTGTCTGGAAAGATGATTCATTTCTCTGGGTGAAACAGTACACGTGTGTGAGCATACCAGAAAACGTTACCACGATCTGAAAAGAAAGCATAAAAATATTGCCTATTTATTACTCACCAGCTGCAGCATGCAGGCCGCTGCCAGAAGCGCAACTACCCGGCTGGGTTTTATCAACACATCGTCCCTGTAGAGCGAGCCAAAAGCCACCTGCAGAGCTGGAGAGAGGCCAAGTGTCAGACCCAGGCAGGGCACTGAGCAGGGAGGACCAAAAGGATCCTTAAAACTGAAGCACTTCAGTGCCCACGTTCTCTACCACCTGGTTCGCTCGGGATGAAAAGGAGTTGCCAGCCCGAGCAGCTCATAGGCTGCAAACACCCAAACGTGCGTTTCCACGCGTTACAATGAACATAAAACCACTCTTTAAACAAAGTAGTTAAACAGCCATCAAGTGACACCACGGAGCAATGGGGAGAGCTAGGCACAAAGAAGTTAAACCTCACGATCCTTCTCTGCCATCGATCACTAGCATCACATCGAGGTATCACTGAATTGGGAAGGTTTTCTGTCATTCTTCTGAAAAACACCAATTCCTCACTCCACGGTGCTTGGGAAGACAGCAGGACATCCTGCCAGCTCACCCCAGTCCCCTGTGAGACCTCAGCTCCAGCTCTTCAGGAGCAGAGAGATGAAGATGTGATTCACTCTCCACACTCGGGTCTCTGCAGGAGTTGCCCGCTTGGATCTAAAGAGCCCCGATGCCGAAGCAACAGGACAAGTGGTGGCTTTTCAGCTGCACTTCCCAACTCAAGAGATCCAAAAATGGATTCAATTCTACTGGTGACCTGAGTTAAGCTCAAAACTGACTGAGCACAGAACTCATTCTCTCAAGTTTGTCATTTCTTATCTCAATTTATCTTATCTTGGGGGTTGTTCAGCCTGAAGAAGAGATGCTGCTGGGGAGGCCTTATTGTGAGCTTTCAGGAGCTGAAGGGGCTACAAGAAAGCTGGGGAAGGACTTCTGACAAAGGTTTGTAGCGACAGAACGAGGGGTGATGGCTTCAAACTGGTAGAGGGGAGATTCAGATTAGAATTTTGGAAGAAGTTCTTTCAAAACTTCTTCCAAGTTTGGAATTCGGAAGTTCCAAAGTTCAGTTTGGAACTCAACTTTGGAAGTTGAGTTGAGACCCTGGCACAGGTTGCCCAGGGAAGCTGTGGATGCTCCATGACTGGATGTGCTCCAGACCAGGCTTTGAACAACGTGGTCTAAGAGGGAGGTGTCCCTGCCCAGGGCAGGGGGGTTGGAACCAGATGATCTTTAAGGTCCCTTCCAACCCAAACCATTTTGCCATTCTATGATTTATTAGTTTGAAAAATATTCTTTAAAATGTAGTACCTTTTCACTTCTTTTTAGTCAGGTTCAACTCAACCTCTACCTTCAGAGTTTACGTTCCAGTAAAAGGTTCCCACTCACCTTCTATGTCAATATTTTGGTCAGGAATCTCCAGCTCTATGACGCTCATGCTAGATTCTTTCCAAGATCCACTGAACATACTGGAAAAGTAGCCTGACTACAGGAGGGAAGAGGAGAGAAAAAGAACTCAAGTAAGAGACTGCCTTCAGTTGAAAACTGTCAAAAGCAGCACAGGGAAGGAGAGATCGTTACTATTCACCTTGATGCAGAACAAAATGTATTAAAGGGAACTTTTCACAAGCTAAACCACTCTGATGTGTCTGAGAAGGGGCTAATTGCTTTTGCTCTCTTTCTGAAGGTGAACCACACGTCTGTCATCAGAGCAACTAAAGAGCTTTAAAAGGCCAGAAAAGCCACATAAGCTCTTCTCTTATAAACCACATCACCACCAGGGTTATAATTAGTCCTTAATGTTACCAGCAGACAACAAATCCTGGCAGGCATTAGGGAATCCCAGTTTGGGTATTGGGGAGGGGGTAAAAAAAACCCAAAAGCATGCAAGACATACAAATTAATGTACAAGGTTGTAGTCTCATAGCAAGGACACAGACACGTACACCACTGATGTAAATATACCTTTTATAATAAAGTGTAAGGCATATAAAACTAGAATTTGATAGGTTTCCATCCAAATGAAGTGAAATACACTGCTCTACTAGGGTTCATGCTTTTCCTTCTCAGCAGCAGATGTGCCCATTATGAGATGCTATCACTCACTGAAGTTTACCTGAGAGATCAAAAAAATAAAGTCTATTTGTACAGCACCATATTCCCCGGCCTCTTATTCCCCCTTTCCACTCGGGACAGCAACTGCCACCAAGCCTAAGTTTCACCTGCCACCAAGCCTAAGTTTCACCTGCCACCAAGCCTAAGTTTCACCTGCCACCAAGCCTAAGTTTAGATTTTATTTGATTATGTAAATAGCTCTCTACCTTCAGCATTACTTTAGCTCCGCTCCAGACAACACGCTGCTGTCAAAGCAGGGCTGTACTCTTCACTTGAGCTTTGCCACACAGAGCCACTCCTCTGTCTCAGAAAAAGAAAATCCTCCCCTTTCTCAGCTCTGCCCCTCGCAGGCAGAGCAGCACCTTGCTGTCATTTCCCAACCCAAACGCAGTCACTTGAGAGACCAGGGAAGTGGAAACATCTGGCCTCAGATAATCCCCATATCCTGGGCTGCATCAAGAGCAGCGTGGCCAGCAGGTCAAGGGAGGGGATTCTGCCCCTCTCTCTGCTCTCACGAGACCCCCAACCTGGAGCATTGTGTCCAACTCAGGGGACCCCCAACACAAGAGGAACATGGATCTGTTGGAGTGGGGCCAGAGGAGGTCACAAAGATGCTCAGAGGGCTGGAGCACCTCTCCTATGGGGACAGGCTGAGAGAGCTGGGCTTGTTCAGCCTGGAGAAGAGAAGGCTCCGGGGAGACCTTAATGGGGCCTTCCAGTATCTGAAAGGGGGCTACAAGAAAGCTGGGGAGGGACTTTTCACAAGGGCTTGTAGTGACAGGATGAGGAATAATGCTTCAAACTGACAACGGGGAGATTTAGACAAGATATTAAGAAGAAATTCTTCCCTCTGAGGGGGGTGAGACCCTGGCACAGGGAAGCTGTGGCTGCTCCAGCACTGGATGTGTTCAAGACCAGACTGGTCAGGGCCTTGAGCAATCTGCTCTAGTGGGAGGTGTCCCTGCCCATGGCAGGAGTTTGGAACTAAATGATGTTTAAGGTCCCTTTCAACCCAAACCATTCTATGATTCAACGAGGCAGAGTCATAATTTCATTAAGAGTAATTTACACAGAGTTATTTTTAACCTCCAAAAATATTTTACCTGTAGGAACATCATTCCAATGACCAAGCACGAACTGAAGTATAAACCTAACTTAGGAGAACACTTAACCTGCCCTCATTTCATGCTCCTTAAAAGGTTCTAATGCATGTAAAAGAAAAGGTTTTCTCCTATGAGCAAGCAATGAAATGTCCAACGTAACTGCAGTCCCTGCACTAATGCAACAACGAGCATAAAGAATTTGCTTCTACCATCACTGGTTACACCAGAGAACCTGCACCCGACCTGCTGAGCACCTCGCAGTGACACCTTCTCCTCACCACACACAAAACCACCTCGTGTTTGACTACAGCTGACAAAGAACTGCACCCCTTTCCAAGTCTAGAACCTGATATTCTTCTCTTCTCGCTGCAGATAAAGCGCTTCCCAGGTTAAACTCCCACTTGAGAGTTAATGGCACAACTGCGTTGGGTGCTTCAAGACAAAGCCACAGCTCCACCACACTCCTGTCACAGGAGCAGTAACCAGGAGAATGGGCAGTAAAGAGAACATCATCACCCCCAAAACATGAAAAACAACCCAAAGAAGTTCACCTTAATGCAAGCTCCAAATAAAACGCTCCTAAACCCAGCATCTTTTTGTAGGGATGCACTAAGATTTGCTCCTTTTCAAGCTTCTGTGCATACCTTCCTCGTGGCAGCAGCAAGAAACCTTCACCCAAGAACGAACACAAATCCAGAGACCCAGCTCCCACAACTTCCCTTCAAGTTCCTCTGCTTGAGTCCCAGCTGAACTGGGTTAGCTAACCCAGTCTGGAAGCACTTTCTTCACCCTGCAGTAATATGAACACCGCAGGAGACTCTCAGCCCTTTGCTGAGAGCAAGCAAGAACGAGTCCTCAGGACAGCAAGTGATGATTTTGAGGGCTGTTTTCAGAAAGGATGCGCCAAGGTTAAGACAGGAAGATGAAAAAAGAAATTAAACTGCACGAGACAGAACCGAAGAAGCTTCTCGAGCACAAAGCTGCAGCTTCCTAACGCCGCTACCTAAAGCACAACAAAAGTTGTTCAGCTGTTTGCATCCCTAGAAAGAGTGATAAATCTGAAATATAAGGGGGGGGGGGTGTATAATTTTAAGTCACACTTAATAAAAGAATGTCTGGTAAATGTTAAAAATACGGTTTCTATTGAAAGTAAGATAGAAGCCACTTACCTGGCACAAATATATCTTATGCAAGTTCCACTCCTCTCCCAGAGCACAAATTTTGATGTCACTGTTCTCCCCATTCAGAAACAGAGTCTGATAAATATACTTAGAAGTGCTTTTCAATTTTTTCCTATACAAAAAGGCAACCAGAGATACACTCCTTCACATTTTTCTGTTAGAGAAGCGACACTGAGTATAAAGCACTCGACAGGGTTGGGAGTTTTTCAGTACTGTCCCCCCCTACCCCTGCCTCCACCTCTGCCCCGTGTGCTCTCCTGACTTCCCCGCTTGCTTCACTGCAGCTGCTGCTGGTTGTAGAATCATAGAACTGTCAGGGTTGGAAGGGACCTGAAAGCTCATCCAGTTCCAACCCCCCTGCCATGGGCAGGGAC
>WUAM01000179.1:7757040-7772829 GCA_024336885.1 Actenoides hombroni | reverse complement strand
AGGCCAAGGGGTGACGGGTGAAAGCTGGAACAGGGGAGGGTCCATGGAAACATAAGGAAAAGCTTTTTCACGGTGAGGGTGCCAGAGGCTGTGCCAGGCTGCCCAGAGAGGTTGTGGAGTCTCCTTCTCTGAAGACTTTCCAGCCCCCCTGGCTCTGTTCCTGTGTGGGCTGCCCTGGGTGACCCTGCTCTGGGGAGTTGGACTTGATGATCTTTCAAGGTCCCTTCCAACCCCTAACGTTCTGTTATTGTTGCTGCACAGCTCTTAGCAGCAGCAGTAAAATAAACGTGGAGCTTGTCTCATCAGTTCATACTGAAAGCATAAGAGAAGCAGGAGGAACCCTTGATTTGAGGGGGTCCTACCTGTTTTGGTGGCTTCCCTGCTATCCTGGGCTGGACGTGGAAGCCCTTCAGATGTCTTGGGAGTGGCAGTGACAGAAAAGTGAGGCTTCCAAAGCATTTTCAAATACTTGAACTGAACAGAACTGATGAGAGCTGGTGTGTGGGGTGCACAGACACAGACCTGCTGCTGTCTCTGCTGTCTCTGAGGGGATACTTACCTCTCAGGAACCTCAGAAGGATTAATTGCTTCTGACTCGGGAAGCCCTTCAGAAATAGAGACCTTCTCTCAAACCTTTAGCTCTGGGCTGAGCTGGAGCGATAGGAAATCCCTGCCTTCTGCTCCAGTCACAAGCTTCCTGACCTTTGGCAAGGAGTCTGATACCAGGGGGTCAGCGGCGTGAAGGGCACGATGAAATTCTTCAAATATCCTTTGAAAGTAGGAGGAGACTTCGTGGAAGTGTTTGTGTGTCTTTGCATGGACTTGCACCCCTGCCTTTCTTTTTTTTTTTACCCTGATATTGTAGCTCTTCTGAAGCAGGTGTGTTTGGTGTGTGGAGAGTAGAACAACAACGAGGAGTAAGCAGCTCTCTGGGGTTCAGCACAAATGAGCTGGTGACTGGAAGGAAGAGGCAGAGCTGTGTCTCATCAGGGAGAGGGCAGGAGATGGCCAGAGGTAAAGGGGTCTCTTTGTAGGTTCCCTTCTGCTTTGCCTCCAGTTCTACAAACGTCCCATGAGGCAGCTTGCACACGTCAGAGGTACCTGCTCAGCTGCTCCCTTGTCTCTCTGCCTTGCTTCCCCCTTGCAGCAGCAGGATGCTGGTGCCCGTGGTGGGGGTGCTGGCTGATGGGCTCTGAATATTCTCTGGTACTTAGAATCATGGTATTGTCAGGGTTGGAAGGGACCTGAAAGCTCATCCAGTTCCAACCCCTCTGCCATGGGCAGGGACACCTCCCACTAGAGCAGGGTGCTCAGAGCCCCAGCCAGCCTGGCCTTAAACACTGCCAAGGCAGGGGGACAATCCCTTCCTTAGTCCTGCTGACCATGCGATTTCTGACACAATCTAGGATGCTGTTGGCCTTCTTGGCCACCTGTGCACAGTGCTGGCACATAGCCAGCTGTCAGATAGCAGCCCCAGGTTCTTTTCCATCAGTGGTAATTTTGGTGGTTTTTGTTGCTTGTTTGCTTATTGAGATTTTGGTTTTGGTGTTGTGGGTTTGTTGCTGTTTGTGGTTTTTTGATTGTTTGGGGGTTTGTTTGTTTTGTTTTGGTTTTGTCTTGTTTTTTTTGTGTGTATTTTTACCTTGACAGGTAAAAACAGTGAATTAGAACATTCACAATGCTGTTGATTAGGGTCACAGAGGGCCTAGAAAAGAATACAACTAGAAGAAGGAAGACTAAGGCCATGAGCGCTGCCATCACTTTCAAGAAAGATGCCAAAGATGAAAGACAAAGGAGGAAAAGAGCTATGGAACCAGGAAAAAAACTATGGTCAAGAGCGCATATCACTTCAGGCCTTCTTTCCAAGGAGACCTCACCATAAACGTTGGAGTAGCAAATGTCACTTGGTAAATTGGTAAAAACTGGTGAGGAAATCCTAGATGCCCACTAGGTCTCTGCAAAGGTCATGCGGAGGAAACCAAACCCCTCTCTTTCTCCTGGGGCATTGCCACCATCAAATGACTGCGTGTGGTAGAAATGTCCTTCCTTACAGAGTCTGAATGTACAGATTGATTTCCAGGGATGCCCAGCAGCTGTGCCCAGGACAGGGCCAGCCAGGGCAGGGACAGGCCCCTGGGCCTTCTGGGCACAGGCCCCGCCTCGGGGCCAGCACTCCCAAGGCCTCCCTTGCAGGGCGCCCGGGGTGGACCGGGGCGGGGGGTGGGGCGCTCTGGCGCGGGCCCGTCGGATATATATATATATTAATTAGTAAAGAACGGTTATTCCTATTCCTCATCTTTGCCTGAAAGCCCCTTAATTTCAAATGATAAGCATTCGGAGGGGAGGGGGTTGTATTTTCCATTCTAAAGGGGGGCTCCTGCCTTACCTGGCAGACTCCTGTCTTTCAAACCAAGACAGTAATACAGGGACATTCTAATGGGAATAACAGTATATTAGGCAAAGCATGATAATTGTATGTGCTAATATTTAAACTTTTCCAAAACCTTACAGTTAAGTTCTATTTAATTTTAGAACACCTTGCTGGAAAAAACCTGATTTTTGTAAGTTTTTCATCACAGTTAATCACTGAAGAACACACAATAAGACCATTTCTTTTTTGGCAGTATTGGCTTCCTGCTGTGGCATATCACATGCTTATACAGCTTTTTTCCTGCTGTTGTAGTTATTTCAACAGATACTAAATCCCATTTTAGAGAGTATCACAGTTGGAATAGGAGTGGACAGCACCTTGTTATTAAGCTGTTAATACAGATAGCATAGTTTCTTTTTTTTTCCCATTGAAATATTAACTTTGAGGCAGAAGTCCATCATTGTGGTACAGAGTACACAACAAAACTATAGTGTTAAAAGATGACTTTAGAATGCTATTAATCCTTTTCTTCCTATAGTTAGCTATAATTACTCCAGTGGAAAAATTCTGATAATGTATTAGTGATAATTCCTATAGCTACCAGATACTGGTTACAAGCAGTTACCAGAGCATTGCATCTGACCATATAATTGTCTTTATGTACCTTCCAGTACATCATTGTTTTCATAGAAATATTAATGAAATACTTATCTCTGACAATGCTGTTCTAATAAATCTTAGCCTTATTATCAGAAAACCACAGGTTGAGAGTTGTTAAGATAAAACCAGATATTATCAGGGTTCCCCAAAAGCACAAGCACAAAATGGTGGCAAAGGCCTTGAAAGTACAAGGCCAGAGGCCCTAGGCCCTCTCACTAATGATCAGTTACTGGTCATTAAAAAAAAGAAACTTTGGCAGTTGGGTATAATTTGTTTTAAGGATAACAGAGAAAAAAGGAAACATATCCAACATGAGTAAATTGCACTATACCTAGCCTATTTGGATTTAAAATGGAGTGATGAACCCATGAAGATAAGGTTACGGTGTAATGTACATTACTAAACATTAAAAAATTATCCTAAGCAGACTTTAGAGCAAGGAGTAAAAAAAATCAACATCATTATTAAATTCCATTGGCAATTAACTTGGGATGCTAATGTCTCACTTTAACTCCCTTATCTTTCTTCATTGACCTTTGAACCCAGAAGAATATAGGTAAGGTGAGCATAACACCAGAGAAAAGAGAAAACTGTACATCAATTTTAGCTGTATCTTTATTGGGAATGAGCTGTAATAAATGAATAATTTGGACTATAACATTGTAACAGGACTAATAATAATTATTTGATTAGATTTTTAAGGCTTTAATCGCACTAGCCATAAATTCCTTGCTTTGCACATAAGGTGTGCTGCTTCATCTCACATAAAGTGCACAGTGTTTTTTTCTGACAACCTACTCTAGACAACTCGCTGTTAAACCCGTATTGGATACTAAGTCATTACTAGTATTTCTATTATTCCATTCTTCAAGACATATGGAGGAAAAGAAGGCACAAGTCTCTAGATATTCCAGTGGTTCATTCCCTAACACTTTCTACTTGTATAGGTTTTCCCTCTCCCCAGTCTATCATCCTTTTCAGTGTTGTTACAGTGAAAAGGTTACAACCTTCTTTCTGAGGCAGCAAAGTAATATTTGCTCTTAATCTTGAAGACTCGTGTGGTGTGTCCTAACAAAGAACTTAATCTTCTTTGCAGTTCACTTTCTTGAAACTATGTTTCATGTAATTGCAAACTAGCAAAGAGTCCCATTGTTTTCTAGTTTTTTAGAGTATCTGGTCACTTCTTCCTGAAAAATAAAAATTTCTAAGACTGTGATCATTGCTCCCCTCTGGACATTTTCAAATTGGTTTAGACATCTCATAAATGTACAAATTGTAACAGATTTCCCAAACTGTGACACAGTATCTCGGTGAAAGCTTTATTACTGCTCAAGATTATCTTCAGGTTGCATTCTTACTTGTCTCACAATGGTGCTTGCATTCTCTCAGCAGCATAACATCGTGGTGTCTCTCAGGGGTCCTTGCTGGGACCAATGATGTTTAGTATATTCACCAATGAAATATAGAGTGGGATTGAGTACACCCTCAGCAAGTTTACAGAAGACACTAAGATGAATAGTATAGTTGACGTGTCTGAGGGATGGGCTACCATTCAGAAGGGACCCTGGACAAGCTTGAGAACTGGGCCTATCTGAACGCTGTGAAGTTCAATAAGGCCAAGAGCAATGTCCTGCATCTGGGTCAGGGCAATCCTTGCTATTGATACAGTCTCGGGGATGACAGCAATGAGGACAGCCCTGTGGGAAAGGACTTGTGGGTACTAGTGAATGAAAAGCTGGACATGGGCTGTCAGTATGCAATTGCAGCCCAGAAGGACAACTGTATACTGTGCTGCATCAAAAGAAGCACAGGCAACAATTAGAGAGAGATGATTGTGACACTCTACTCCACTCTGGTGAGACCTCACCTGGAGTACTGTGTCCACCTCTGGAGTCCTCAGCACAAGAAAGAAAGAAATCTGTTGTAGTGGGTCCAGAGGAGAGCCACAGAAATGATCAGAGGTCTGGAACACTTCTATGAAGAAAGGATGAGAGAGTTAGGATTGCTCAACTTGGAGAAGAGAAGGTTCTGGGGAGATCTTATTACAGCCTTTCCATACTTAAAGGGTGCCTATAAGAAAGATGATGACTATCAGTGAATGTAGTAATAGGACAAGGGGTAATATTTTTAAACTGAAAGAGGGTAGATTTAGATTAGATATTAGAGAGAAATTCTTTACTGTGAGGGTGATGAAACACTGAAACAGGTTGCCCAGCGAGGTGGTAGATGCCCTGTCCTTGGAAATCTCCAAGATCTGGATCTGAGCAACCTGATCTTGTTAAAGATGTTCCTGCTCATTGCAGGGAAGTTGGACTAGATGATCTTTAAAGGTCCCTTACAAATAAAAATATTTTATGATTCTAAGATTCAGGTTTCTTCTGATACATAGCACCCACCACAGGCTTTTTCTTTAGACTATCTTGTTCATTTTACTGCATTGTTATAACCTGGTCTTTAACATATTGGATGTCCTTTCTGATTGGGAATTATAGGAAACTCCTTATGACATTAAGTATTTAATGAATAGTAATGAATCCAAAAGTTATTCCTGTCGTGCCTTCTTAGGTTTTCCCATTAACAGTGAATATGACCTCCAAACTAGTTTTATACTAATTTTACAGCAGTTTGTGTAAAAAGTGTGCAGATAGCTTCTTAATTGACCTTTCCTATAAAACCATGAGACATGTAAATAAACTACAAATGTGTCTTCATTCTAAACTGACACAAAGAAAGGCAAATGATCATGTCTGTTATCTAAGCTGCACTAACAACTTTACTGTAGGTCATAGTATCCAAGGTTTAGAATAAATGCATAGTTCACAATCTGACAAAATTCGGGAGCTTTCCACAGAGAACATGAGAAGGTATATTACAAATCTAATCAAGTCATCTTTATGCATTGACTTAGTAAGATGTCCTTTAAAATCATTAATCAGTGATCTATAATTCATATCTTCATTGACATCTACACCCACATTGCACTGAAGGAATGCATAATTATAAATGTCTGCATATAGAAAGATGTCAAATATTTTCTCACACTAGCTTCTTAAATGTTACACTGAGATTAGGTAAAGAGTATTGAAAATATAATATTCAGGGTGTTTTCTTATATAAACACCTCTACTGACCACGGAAATAAAATCTTTAACAACTTGAGTCAGCTGTTTGAACTGAGTCTTATTACTTCATCCTCTACTACTGCTAGAGATAGTAATGACCATGATGTGAGATAATTTATGCTCTGGGCACAATATTGAAAGGACTCGTTTAAGGTCTTCTCAAAATTTGGAGTTCAAGACACAAGAGGTCGAATTCCTACAACTACTGCATTGCAAAGAAGGACAAAAAATTATTCCATATCTGGAGAAAAGTGAGATATGCAAAACAAGATTTCATAGGAGAGTAAAAAACTTAATTCAATTGTCTAAACCTAAGCATGGCTGTGATGCTTGAAAATAGCTAAGATAGCACATGTGACTGACAGATATAACACCAGATCTGAAGGAGATAGGAAGCTCAGAGGAGACCTAGTAGGCTCAGGGAAAACCTTTAGGAGACTCAGTGGAAACCTTTAGAAGGCTCAGGGGAGAGCTTATCACTGTACAACTATCTGAAAGGTGGCTGTAGCAACATAGGGGTTGATCTGTTCTCCCATATAACAAGCAGCAGGACAAGAGGAAATCACCTTAAGTTGTGCCAAGGGAGGTTTAGATTGGATATTATAAAAAAAATTTTTGCAGAAGGGGTTGTCAAACACTGGAACAGGCTGTCCAGGGAAGTATTGGAGTCACCATCCCTGGATGTATTTAAAAGATGTGTAGTTGTGGCACTTGGGGACATGGTTTAGTGGTGACCTGGCAGTGCTGTGTTAATGATTGGACTTGTTGATCTTGAAGATCTTTTCCAAGTGGAACGATTCTATGATTCTATGAGATATGCATCTGTGCAAAGGCTGACTGAGTTACATGAGTGTTACAGGTTGGATTAAAAGACTACGCATAGGCAAGAAGATCTATCAACTTGATCTTTCTTGACTATATTTGAAATTTAAACACAACAAACATCTAGACATCTCAAGACGTTTTTTACTCTGTGATCTGAATCCTTCCTATATTTGAGCTGGAAGATCCATTTACTCATAAATGACAAGCCTGAGGGGACACCCAGTCAGTACATTTAGAACTTTTTTGGATTTCAACCCTGTTTTGAAGTAGGCAAAAGGATTTCTCTGCTCTGCCTGGAGTCATCTGACATACTTCACCTAATCTGCCTTTTGTGATTGAAGAGATTTTCTCATTTGGTGTGTTTTGTTATCTATTATTCCTTGCTTCTGACTTCATTTGTGTATGAAAACCTTTGTTTTGCCTAGTATTTAGATTTGATAGCATGTATACAGACTGCATGATCCTTGTGAAGTACAAGGTTAATTTAGAACATCACGTATTCCTTTCTGGTCTTACATTCATCGAACTTTGCCATGTTTTCAGTGGCCCCAACCCCAAAATGAACTGAGTACACTTAGTATTTCAGGAAATTTATGGAATTTCAGGAATTTGGAAGACACTTCTCCATTAAAGCCATACAAAACACCTTTATGTAGACTGTTAGTCTTCTGATACTCACAAAAAATCTAGGAGCACTGTCACACTGTATGATGGGATTGACCCCTACATGGATTTAAATGCCTACTGCATTCAGTTTACTCAGATACAGTATGATGAGTGAAAAGACATGACAATCTTGCCTTATAAGGAATCATAATATAATCAATTAAAAATTAAAAAAAAATAAATTAAAAAGCTCTTTTTGCCACCTCTCACACATCATCTTAATTGTCTCTAGACAACTATCTCAACAGTCTTACTTGGTGGGATTAAAATATCTGAATATCTTTTTTGACACTACAGCTTTTTCATCAGCTACTTGATGTTAACTATCACAACCAGAGGCCAACAAATATATCTAAAAATGTGTACTTTTGATGATAGGAATTTATTTATTTTTTTACAATAATCTAGGCTTTAAATAAACAAATTATCACAGCATCAAGGAATGGTTAAGGTTAGAAAGGACATCAGATAATCTTGTGGTCCAATGCCCCTGCTAAAGTAGGGTCTCCTACAGACAGTTACCCAGGACAACCTTCAGACAGCTTTTCACGATCACTAAGAAATGAGATATTCAAAATGGGCAGAAGGGCAAGCTGTTTCACTGCTTCGTCACACTTATAAGAAAAAAGTGTTTCCTCCACTATTTCAGTTTGTACCCATTGCCTCTGGTGCTTTCACTAGGCAGCAGGACCCTGATGTAATCTTTCTGCAGACCTCCCATCATATATTTGAACGGATCGATGAGATCCCTGATTCTTCTTTTCTTCAGGCTGAGCAGTCCCAGCTCTCTTCGGCTTTCCTCACAGGAGAGGTTCTTCAATGGTTTCATCATTTCTGTGGCCCTTTGCTGGAGTCTCCCCAGTATGTCCGTGCCTTTTCTGTACTGAGGCGCCCAGAACTGTATCCAGCACCAGTCCTAAAAAAAGGGGAATGATCACCTCCCTCAACCTGAGGGGAATGTTTTGCCTATGGCAGCCTAGGATACTATTAGTTTTCTTGGCCTTTCTAACAGTAGTTAGAAAAGTTAGACTTCCATTCTTAGGGAAACTAACATTGGCTCCACAGCAAAAAATTATTAATTCATAATCTCTCAAAATATCTGATATTGCCAACAACTGCATTAACATCTTGGTTTTGTAACCAAATCTTCACTAATTTGAAACACTGATCTGAAAGATTGATAAACCTAGGGTAAGACAATTAATACACACTTTGTTAGACCAAATATAAAACAATGGATAGCTAGTTTGTTCTCACAATGAGTGGCAGTTTTTAGAGAACAAAGTTGTGAGAGTGCAGTAGAAATACAGTTAAAAAGACCAATAATTCTGATACTGACTTGTGTACATTTTTCATGGGTAGTAGATAACAATGTGAGGACGGACTTTATGTAACTCTTTTATGAATTAGACTTATTTCAACAAATTGAACTCAGAATTTTTACATTGCTTAAATTAGTAACCTCATTAAAATTCCAGCTCTTAAATAGTACACTGCAGAAATAATGTTTTGGTTACTGCTATGTGTTTATTTTATTACATCATTGCATACTATGGCGAATTACTGTTTTGCTTTATACATTTTACAGTCTGATTTCATCTTCAGTTATCCTCTTACAGCTTCTTAAACAGTTGCATGACTAAGAGATTAACACTATTGAAATGAGATAAACATCAAATCAATGACTTTTCCAATAGTCAAGGTCAAAATCCAATAGTTATAGGGAAACTTCCCATTTGCTTGTTATGTATAAAATTACCAGAGTTTCTAACCAATACGTTTTTCTTCTTTGACAGAGATTTTTGTGGGAAACTTTGACTGGTCCAAGGGATCAGAATGTAAGCTTGGTATCGACCTTGAGCAGATAACTGTGTACCCTTGAAGAGGCTGAGAAAGTCCAGAGAAGACCTGCCAGACAGCAATTAGAGAAAGCTTATCGAAGTTACAGCACAGAGAAAGAAGTATCCAAGTATGAAGTAATGGTCTTTGTTTGAACCAATCATATATGTACACACATTCTTAAGAAAGATATAAAAAAGGCTTGTTAGCACAATAAAGGGTTTTTTTATCTCTCGGCTTTGAAGCTTTTTGCTCACATTTCTGTGTGTGCCATGTCTGTCTCTACAATGACACCTGACAACAGAGTTTCATATTCAATGTATAATAATATTATTTAGAGCATCTTATCTTGCTTTTAAGGCTTCTATTTAATATAGTGTCAAAACATTACCAATATTAAGATATAATTGAGATGGCATATGAAAGGCATTTCTGTGGAGTACTTTTTCCACAACATTAATTAAGGTCTATGAGTCTCTTGTATAACACAGTAGTTTAATGTGATCCATTTCTGGGAATTCCAAGTTGCCTCATGCTCATCCCTTTGTTATTGTTCAAATGCTCATTAATAATTCCTCTTATTCTTGTCACATAACTTCCAATAAAAAGGTGTCTGATTTATAATTACCTACAGCCTTTTTTCACTTTTTTTTTTTTTTTTTTTTTTTTTAAGACACAGGTATTATGTCTGCTGTTCTCCAATTTTAGGTACCTAATTCAATGTGGCTACTGAAGTTAGGTAACTTAGACAAAGGATTACATTTAGATATTTCCTCAAGAATTTTTTTTTTTTTTTCATGATCAGGTCACTAGATTTGTCTTATTCCTAGTCATTCTTGGATGCTTGCTAACATATGTAATATGTAGACAGTGTTTTCATGAATGTGTCTACTAATGTTTTAAAGATGTCACTATAGTACAACTGTGATAATATTACCCTTAATTTCTTATTTACATACCTGTCTTATCACTGATTTTTCTAAAACCTCTGCTGTACATTCACCAGTCTTACTTTATTTTATTCATAATAAGAACATTTCATTCCCGTTTATATTTCATTGTCTGAAATTGATAATATAAATATTGCTGAGATTTTCACAGTATATCTGTGATTATTAAGACAACAAGAAAATGAACATTAATAATTACTTTTAAAATGTTCCTTTTCTATGTAATGTGCATTGATTCTCTTATTAGAGTTAATTGCCTGCGTGTCTGAATGTCACAGTTATTGTTTCCCTATTTTCAGATATTAGAGGTGAGGCATATTGTTTTCCTTTCCTGACAAAAACCATGATTTTTTACTTTTTTTTTTTATTCAAAATTTTTTTTAAATAGGGAAGTAATTTTAATTAACAATATGATTATTACTGTGCATTCAATACAATTTTTATTGGGTCTTTTTGCCTAAAAATATTTTACCAGAGAAGGGAGGTATATTTTATGCACAAAATATCACTTTCTTCTCATTCTTCCTTTCCTTATCTCTCCATAGTTGTCAGTATGCTCACTTTGGAGAGAATTATTTCCATGGGACTTAAAGATCTCTTTCATTTCATACTACAGTTAGGGAATATGGATCAAGAAATCAGGTCCAAACATTTGTTACAATGAAAAAAAAAAATACCCACAAGAATTTGAGATGTAAATTGCAGGTCTGACTATTTATTATGATCAAAATGGATGAATGGGAAAACAGAAAATTATCTCATCCCCTGGGTCACTGGAAGATGTTTAATGATAAAACAAGTTTACTACCCATAAGTAAAATCCAAGGACTAGTTATATGCAGGGGCAAGTGCCAAGGGTGTTTGAAAGTCTCCAGAGACGGTGAAAAATTACTTGTAGAGTCCTGTACCCTTTCTCCCCAGCTGTCCACAGCTGATACTGGGACTGGAAATACAAAAAGAAGCTAACATGATAAGAGAAAGGAAAAAAAAATTGGATACAAAGTAAATTGGATACAAATAAAACTCTTAGAAAAATAAATGTTAACAATCCTACATTTGAGTATAGTTTTCACACAGATTTATCACTTGGTGAAAAACCCGACAATGTTAAATGGCATCCAAAGTTAAAGAAAATACATGTGAGTTTATCCAAGAAAATTACAGTAGACAGAAAATTGATGAAGTGACATTTAGGCATAGGTTGAAAGAAAAGTTTCCAAGATAAAAAGTTTCCATTATCCTTTGAGGTTTATATACAAAATGTTTGATCTTCTCATGCATGGTATTGACATCCTATCTTTTGACTCACAGCATAGTATAAGTCTATTTACTTTCAACATCATGTTTACAATATTTTTACAATTTTTGTTTCATTTAAAAAGTAACAACATAAAATTTATTTGTGATAATATAGACTAAAACAACTCTCTGGGTGAAAGTCTGTATTAGAAAAAAAATCCAACAAACTGTCATTGTTGTCATACTATCCCCCAAGGGAAAGTAAGATTCACCTAGAAAAAACCAGATTCTCCTACAACATTCTTAGCCTTTGCAAAAGAATCTACTAGAAGCACAAGTACACCTTACTGCATGTAACTACTAAAATACATAGTGACACATATGTTAAACAATATTAATGAACAGTAAATGACCTTTACCAATGATTAATCTTTAAACGTAGGAAACTATCTTACATCTGCATGTATGACAAGCACTTAGTAAATACTATTGTGCATGAAAACGTACAAATATAACATACTGACTGAGATGATTTCCCAAGTGAAAAGCCTCTTTGTTTCACTGTGTTAAGCAGTGGCTGTCAACTTTTAACAACCTTCTTTAGTAGAATTTCATTGTTTCGCAACAGGATTATATTCTGTGTATAGCTAACTGATACAAACACCACTTTATTAATTTATATTGTTAATTTCTCAGGAGCTACAAAGAGACTTTGTGTCAACCAAAGATAGGATAGCAAGATGAAAAGTAAGAAGATGAAGAGTAATAATCTGTTGTTCCTGTTCATTTCTTTTAGTTGAGAACAAAAGAGATAATAGTAACGTAAGAATTAGCTAAGAGGTGTGGATCAAGTAATTAAGATAATTCTAAGACAACATCATTGCTTTTTCTCATTGTTACTGAAAATGTAAAAATATTACAAAGTTGAAATAAATGAGAATCAGTTGCTACTAGATTTCTGACATCAGCATGAATTTTCAAAACCTATCTCTGCTTACAAGCTTTGCCAGTACGTGTAGGTTGGAATGAAAAATCAGAGAAGTCAAGGAATAAGTTGCCAGTGAAGTTTAACTCGGCTAGAGAAATGCAGAACAAGAGTGAATACTACTCTTCCAAAAAGATAAATAATGTATTTCTGTTTCAGATCAGCTGAAGTATATGTTTCAAAGATAATCCAAGATTAATTTAATGATTAATTAAAAAGCAACACATGAATTTGTACAGTGCCTTAATTTGTAGGACAAAAAAGGCTCCACTACAAAGATCATCCCTCTTTTCCAGAATCAGGGTTTCAAACCTCTACACTGAGTCTTAAAAGTACACAAATTTCAGTAGATTTATGCAAGGACTTTAGTTATCTAAGGCCATTCATGCATCGAATACAATTATACGAGATATTTTTCAGCTGCCACAAATAACATTCTTAGTATTATGCATTTATTATATTTTTAATCTGTATTTGTCCTTTTTATTTCATTCAGATATTTTAGCTAGGCAGAATAATGACCCTCTTTTCTCTTTAAAAATGAAAGCTGCTGATAAATTTGAAGTGGTATGCAAAACGTTATGCTCTAACTCCTTGATGGTTAGTGAAAGAAGAAAATACGTTTTTTTTTTCTTCTTTATTATCTATAATATACCTACATGTTATAGGAATATGTATTATTCTACTGTTAGTCGCAGTTGTTATTTTAATAATTGTGTTTTCATCAGCAAAGTAACATTTAATAAGAAATAGCTTGTTATAAAATGCATAATGGTTGTTTGAATGTGAAATTGTTAACAAAAAAAATCACATTTTTTCCTAAAGCGTTCATAATGCATTTTATCTCTTTTATCTCTTAAAAAAAAAAAAAAAACAGACAAAAAAACCTTAAATATTTCTGACCTGGATTTATGAGAAATGAGATAATGGTGACTACAAGTCACACTTACATAACCTTCTACCCAGACAACGTATTTGACAAACTTAGAAATCAATTTATCAGTTCTTAAGAAATCACTAGACTTTGCCTCTTAAAAAGTGTACAATAGGCTTTTATATGTTTTCCATAACTTTCATGTGAAAAGTGAGAAATAGTGACTATGATATTCAACCTTGCATAAAAAATATGAAAAAATGGTAGACATTGCTTAAACACATCTTCAAATATTACTTACGCCTTTGAGGTTTTCTCTAGATTATGTAAGCAGTGATGATTTTGCCTACAAGCAAGGTCATAAGAATAAATTAATGAAAAAGAAATCATGAGTGTTCCTTTATTTCAGTCTAAGACTCTTAAAGACCTCTTCCTTTGTGACCACCCATTATAATAATCAGTAAGATTTAGGTTAGTGGTGAAATTGATGATGTCAGAAACATCAACACTTAACAACAAATCTGGAAGCAAAGAAAACCTGCAGAGAAAATTTTCAGTAGAACATTTAGTAAATTTGTACACACCTTTATACATTTGTGGTCAGTCCATGCATAACTGTGTTTTTTTCTTGGCTATTACTGGCATGTGGCATGTCTAGAACTACCAAAAAAGGGAGTATTTTGACTGTATATGGCCTTTGAAACCTGAATGTCAAGCTTATAAAGGGCTCTTACCAAAGTCTATGCTGTCAGATACCAGAGATGTCTTTTTAATGCCCTTTTCCTTGTTTTTGTGTGGGTTGTTTTTTTTTTTTTCTTTTTTTTTTTTTTTTCCCCACCATACTGATGTATGAATGAATGTCAGGATAAATAGTTTATCCCAATCACACGAGCTTTAGTCTCCATAATATTGTTCACAATGACAGTGTCTTTTGCTGTCTTCATCTGCCTTTTAAAAGATATTATCCTGATTCCACATTGCATGGCATTTTGAGTAGCCATTTATATCTGTGCAATGTGAATGTAAACTGAATGCAATTTTATTACTTTTTGATTAAAGCATTGTTTTATTTGGGAATAATTCCCTAGAGAAGGGACAGGACTGTGAATTATCATGACAATCATCTTTATGAGAAAGGTAGAAAAAGTGAATGGTTTTGTAATGGGATTATCTTCCTGTCCATATTTCATACATTTTTCTCAAAGTCTTAGCTCCAAATGGTTTTAGCTATCTGATTTCCATTAAAGTTGGTTAGAGTCACATGGCTTAAATACCACATGGTACTACGCAGTGCAGGGGGAATAATTATGGACAGTATAATTGCATGAGACTAAACCCATATTGTTTTCAGTAGATGTCCCAGCTGTGTTATCTGTGTAGATTCCTGTATATTTAAAATCTGATTTCTCCCTGGTATGATACAAATTAAAAATAACAAGTTTTGAAAACACTTTTTTTTTCATGTTCTAAGGCTAGTAGTTACAGAAGTAGTATAATAAAACTACAATAAACAGGTACACTAGTATGTCTGGTTTTCTGATTAAGTGGTAATAGTACTATTGTGCTATTTTATGAGGTTATAATCCAGTTCCCAAACTATGAGACTGAAGAAAGAGCACTTTATTCTGAGACTGGAACTACATTATTGCCTCATAAAACTGTGCAGCAGTACATTCTGGGTATGATGTGGCTAGGATTAGTGCTACTGTAGCTTTCTGACTTTTAAACAAATTAGACAGTCTAGTGAAAATCTGATGTGAGTTATATGTCATTTATGAATACACAGGGTGAGATGATACTGAGTTTGAAACTGGATAAGTAGATAAAACCACAGAAGACTACATGAAACAGTTCTGTCAATTACTACTTTGCAAATGTATTCACATTGCTTTGAAAGGAAAGTAAGAAACGTTAAGTAATAATGCTGTTTTTCTGTTTGCATACAACTGTGGGACTATTGAATTACACTATGCCTTAGTCTCTCAGTGAAATAAAATGCATAATGTATATAATGCTGCCTTAGGGTTAATCTGCAAACATCTGTATTTTGTATTACTCATATGAATAATCATAATGCAGCTACTCAGATATGTAAATTTACCCACATGTTTTAGAGGATTTGGGGTCACAATTGCTTGTTCATCTTCCTTCTAGTGTTTTGATATTAGAAAATAAGAATAAATCCTTCTCATTACCATTGCAAAGAAAAAAATTATATATATATATATATATATGTGGATAGCACCTGGTTGCTGTTT
>WUAM01000179.1:7719025-7732859 GCA_024336885.1 Actenoides hombroni | reverse complement strand
TAAGGGTAAATCAGTAAAATAACTGAATATAAATCTTTGTAAGTGGTTTTTAATATGAAAATATATTTTAATACTAAAGGCAAAAGAATAATTATTTTCTATGGAATATATGTATCTCTAGGAAAATCACACCTGTTCTGTAAGCACTCCTGAGTGTTTTTGCACTTTGGTAGCCTCATGTGTTTTATTTTATAACCTAAAGCACACTAACAGTAACTTTTTAGGAAAGTTCAATGTAAGTTTAAGTATTATTAATCAGATTTTTTTCTAACGTGCCAGAATAACACAAATATTTTAGCCTAATAACAGTTTAGTATCATTGTAAAATCTATGTTTTATGATAACACACATTTCACACACCCTTTCTGTGGTGAAAAATGGAATGCATATGACTCTAGAGGTCAGCAGATTTGATGATAACCCATTTGGAAAAAGAAATTCAAGTAGTCTCACTAGGGTATTCCATTAAATACTATCTAATTACCCAAGTGTTTTCTTTTCATTTGAATATCAGCTATTTCACTTTTCTAATATAATTAAAGACAGTAAAGGGTATGGGAATTTTGTGAGGCAAAATAAAACCTGGTGAAACACAACTGCATTCAAGATTTATGTCAGGTATGAATTTGGATGAATACATTGACTAGGTAAAGCAACTGAAACAAAGATTGTTCTGTAATAGAAATATTCCATGAATAAGAGGAGACAACTAGTCATACCACACTTGAACCCACATACTCCACAGTAAGGGACAAGGAAGCATTGTAGCAGAGAGTAGGGATCAACTTCCCCTTTAACTTTTCTCCCACCGTCCCTCATCGATAAGAGCCCTCGAAATTTTTTTTTACATCACGAAATATAAAGTTTAGCATTTTTTTTTTTTTCAGAGTTGTGACCCATGTAAAGGTCAGTGCAATAGAATTTGTAGTAGTTGAATCCTTTTCTTCATAAAGATATATACATCATGTTCCGCAAACTGCTCGTTAGTCTCTTATATACAATCTTTCCACGCATACATCTTTTCTTCCTTGTTGGTTACTGCCATTTTTAAATCAAAACCCGTGTCAGTAAGCTCTCTACTTCTTTCAGAACAGTTTTTTCAGGACCCTTTTTCATCACTGACCTCACCATTTTCTCATACTGTTATGGCAACAGAATTGTGTCACATAAATGTTTCATATTCTTATGCTATTACCACTGCAGATGCTCTTTTTCATATTCTCCAGTAATCAGTTATAGCAACCTGAGTTATTCCATAACTTTATTCCCTACGTTTTTGGAACTCTTATTTATGAGCATTAGCTGTCAGCATAACTAAAGTGAAAATAGTAACAAATGTACATTTTAAGTTATTTAAATGACACCATTACATGAGGACATGGAATACTATAGGTAATGGATAGTATGGAAATTACAAAGCCATATGTGCTGGAATGGGCAGCATTGGGGTTTTTTTTTCAAATGGGTGGCCTGCAGCAGCTGGAGTACTAGGGAGAAGGGTCATATAATCAGTTAAGTTTCAATTAACTATATCTCAAGGGACTCACAACTAAAGGCTACAAAAGCTACGGAAGTGAATGGTGGGGAATTTGATGAAATTGTATTAGACTGCAGCTAGGTTCTGAAGATCCTTTTTCATCTGTCTTTCACATTTTTTACATTTTGTTTGAATATTTGTGGGTGTGATCCCATAAGGAAAAAAAAGGAGCTGAGAATCCCACTGTGCTATGTAAAGCTCACTTTGTTGTGTGTCCTTGAGAGATCATAACAATTGACATTCCCAGAAGGACTTATTCTACAGCAAGGTTTCACAAGTTCAGTCATGAAACTAATGTCTGAACAAACTATTTTTACAAACCCCATCTTCAGAGAGCAAAATATTTCCTCTGATATTTGATTAAATGCCAAAAATCTCTAGTGTTTTCAGACACAAAACTACTATAGTCTCATATAGGTCCTAATTTTATTAAAAAAAGCTCACAAACCTTTAAAAGTAAGTCATTGTTACCTAAGAGTTCTACAGGAGGGAATCAAAATATATGGGTTTGGTTTCTCAAAACCAATGCTTAACAGATACTAGGGGGAGGGGAGTGCTTAGGGAGAAAACAGAGTAGCATGGCAGAAATAAAATAATTTAATTCTTTCTTTCCCATTCCATATAAAACCTATAGCTGTTAGACTATGTTCTTGTTTGAAAATGTCTTGATTCAAGCATGTCTCATCTCCAGTTGAAGACATTGTTATAGATTCTTAAAAATAGAATTTTTAAAATCAATTAGTAGTTTAATTATAATGTTTATATCTTGAATTACTGGTTTCTGTTCAGATTGGCTCATTTACCTGACAAGTTTTATTCTCCTTTCCTATGCCCTATTGCATCTTATCTAGTTTGGCACTGGGGAACATTTGTAGATAGCCCAAAGAAACATTGCCTCCCGTTACCCAGATGGGTTATTCAATAAGTATAGCACAAGTGACCCTGTCATTCCCATATTTTCAAATGATCTTTTAATATGAGCATTAATCAAAATCTCCATTCTTCCAAATCTCATAAAGATATCTTTATCTTAGATTCTGAGACCAATTCATACAATAATAAGAGAATTATATTTTTATTATTTATTCCAGGATCCAATGTCAGAATTCAAACTAGTGATTATCTAAGACCAATACATTTCAGTTTAGTGTGCTGCAATGGGAATTGTATTTAACAGTATTTCAGTACACGTACTTTAATTTACTAGTGACAGATGATTATGCCTCTTAGACAAATTCTCTTAAAAGAAACTGATAAATAAATAAATAGATAAATTTGTAGTGAAGTTTTATCCACAACAAAATGGAAAATTTTAAACTGGAGATTTATGTACTTTGAAGTAAACACAAGAGAGCTACTAAGCAAACCAGATAACTTTTCTAAGGGAATTTAAATATCTGTATCACATCATATATGATACTAATGATCTATTCTATTTTTATTAAACTATCATTCAAAGGAAGCTTCAGTGTGAAAATGTCCTTGTACTAGGTACTCAACAAGCATATATATAGTTGATGGATCCCAAATTCTGTTTCTTTCTGCTTGTAGTATTGTCACTTGAAAGGGTAAAGTAATTTGGCAGAAAATAAAACTCCTTGCATTCCAGCTGGTCCTCAGACATCAGAAGGGCTGGGGGCGGTTAGGTTTAGGTTCTGAGCGATGTCCAATTTGGCACCATTAGCCCAGTCGCCTTCAGTCTGGCTGAACTACCACGGCTTGGATTCACTAACAGGGCACTGTTAGTTTGGCACTATTAGTCCGGTCGCGGTCAGTACATCTGAACTAACACAGCTCCGGAATCCCTAACAGCCCTCTGCACTCCCTGCCTAGTCACACTCCACAGTACCATGCAGCCAGTAAAGATCTGACGGCGCCCAATGAGAGGACTTCTGTGACTAGCTGCATGAAAAGTGCAGTTTATTGAGAACAACAGAAATACAAGTTCTTTTAGATTGCTGGTGATAAATACACTGTCTGCAAAGTATATATATATATGATATACCAAACGTGTTAAATCAAAGAGAAGTTCAATTTCATCTAAGTTTAAGAGTCTGGATCTTACCCAAAGGCATCCCTATGGGGTGGAAGCGAGGTTCAGCCTGTCGACTGATCCCAAGAGTCAGAGATGGTCGGCGATATTATGTGCCCTGACTTGTCCATGATGATGTCTTCCCCAACATCTCCCCTTACTTAAACCATTTTTATAATAATTTTTACCTTCAAGGTGGAGCTTGAGTGACTCTAGTCATCAATACCTTTATTATGATTGGTGTAAATTTCTCTCGTTTTGCTTTTAAAGATAGCTGAAGAAAATTCACAGCGCTAGCTCAGTGAGAGGTGGCCACACTTTGGAGGCGGGTAGGTTTTGGGATGGAGGTGTGTTTTGGTATTATAATGACATTATAATGAGCAAAGTTCACACAAAGGACAGTACTTTGTCAAAACCTGACAGACTCTTGGCACAGGGTTGCTAGCAGGCAGCTTATCAGTCCTGTAGTACCATCAAGTTCCCATCTCTGCTGTGATTTCACAGGGCCTGGCTATGAAATCTTCACTCCACTCCATCCCCTGTGCTGCTTGCAAGCAGTGTTGCTTAGGGAACTGTTGTGAAATGGATTCCTGGCATACCAGTTGCACTTTACCCCTGAAAGTTTCTTTAATGCTATACATTTCCTTAATGTGGTAACAATGTTGCACCTTTAGTATGATTTTAATTTTTAAGTCACTTCCAGTCATTATTCCACAAGTATGGATAAGATCCTTTCAGTGGCTTCATTTGAAAAACCTACATAGACACCTCCAAAGAATGTAGTGATCTGACTGCATGTACACTTCTATATCTGAGCAATCTGTATAGATTTCCTTTACAGAGAAAAGATGTCTTCTACTCTGTTTTTGATCTCTGTGTACAGTTGATACCTGAAATAGGTTCATGCCAGTCTGCCCTGAATATGTCTGTTTCTCTCTATTGACTATAAAATGAACCCAGGTTAAATAATTCAAAACCATATGCATATTTTTTATTCAGTTAAGTGAAATGAATCCCATACCTTGATTTAGATTTAAGGTAATATGGCAGATGATGTTTCTGATGCATCTGTTGATCTTAATCTTGCTGCAGTTACCTAAAGTGTTTCCCCTCCTGTCTGTTTCAGGATTTTGCCTTTATGATGTAATCTGCAGAACAGAATATTTCCTAACCCTGTATTTGCTTTGTCAATGGTACAGGAATAGTATCCCTTTTGACAGTTCCACAGTTCCAAATCACCCCAGCCCCTTGACTCGCAACTGTGCAAATAAAGGGTACCATGTCACTAAAGATTAATAATTAAGAGTTTTTCTCTATTGTTTTTAAGACTGGAAATCAGCATTCTTTGTGTGATCTTGCAGTTTACACTATTGTTACTAGTGATACCAGGTTAAATTTTAAATTACTTAAACAAAGAGGCTATAAAGAGATATTTATAAATAAGCACATAATGGTACTGCAGCTTAGGCCTCTCTTCTTCCTGTTCAGTTCATTTTACTATGATGTGTGACATTTTTCCCTAAGTCTTTTTTGAAGAAATAAGAGCTGAGAGAAATTTAGTCATGTGTTTCCAAAACATTTACATTAATATTTTAATGATGTAGTATATTTTATGGTCTGGAGTGCTTTATGTTTAAAAGCAATGGAACTGCACTTATAAGGTAGATGTGAAGAGCAGGCCAGGTTCATTGGTACTTACTAAAGCAATGATACTGGCTGACAAATATATATATCTGCTGAATTGGAAATGTGTTATTCACTTTCTTTTCATTAACAAATATTTTTAAATACATCTGATTAGAAATTGAACTGGCTCCCTAACCAGTGAAATATTGTCAGAATTTCAGTAGCTCTTGTTTAACTGCTTGGTGTTGTACAAATTACTTGTCCTTTACTTTCTTCAGACTATCTTTTCCCTTTTTCAGTACCTTTTAAATTTTCTGATACGGCCTATAAGCATGCATCTTGCTCAATTTAAGTATAGACAATTTCATTACGTTCTCTGAACAGTTTTGTAGCTTATTTTATGACAGACTTTTATCCCTTCTTCCCTTGCATATTGATTGTAATTCACTTTCATTACAAGACTTTGGCAGTAAATTTTAACTTTCTGGTCTGGCATTCTTTTTTTAAGACTCTCTACAATAGTCACTTCATGTGTTGGGTTTTTTTTATGTTGCTTATTAGCATTAATTCAGTACTGACCAGTTGGGCCTTTGCAGAAGTACTTGGCTGTTACTGTAATAGGAAAAGTTTATTTAGCTAAGACTCTTCATGTCTCAATCTTGAATGTGAAGCTATTTCTACATGAGCAGGTAAACATGCACACATTTAGATACCTATTATTTCAATGAGCTCTCTTCAGACAAGGACTTGTGCAGTTCAGGAGAATGAAACAGATCACAGCTTCCTCTCTGCCAGCAAAATAGACAAAACTCTTCTCTTGGAAGACAGTGTTTAAAAGCCAGGATCAAGAGTCATGCTGCAATGAAGAAAGAGCTTCAGTTTTCATGGCATTGAAAAATTAGCCTGATACTCTTATGGATATGGAGACAGTAATTTCCACATGACAATGCTATGGTACTGTTGGATGAGATAACTGAATCACTGAGGAACCTGCAGAACTGCTCTAGGAACATGTTATGGGGATAAAGAGATGAGTTTCTGTGAAGACAAACAAGATCAGATTAAGTTTATTCTTCTGAGACTCTGTACTACCATAAAGCAGCATTCAAAGTCACGCTCTGCTAGCTGCTTTGTGTTGAGTCATAATTCAGCTTGGACCCAAGTTGCCCATCCTCTCTGACTTGTTTAAAGATATTTACTGTTGACAATACCTTGTAGTAATATATCTGGTGTTAAGATTTGAAAAAAAAAACTTCTTCCTTTTCCACCTAGCACTACAAGAAAAGGGTGTTTAATGACAAATCAGCATACATGGAAGTTTGTGTGATTCACCAGACACATTTATAACAACACTACTAATTTAATGCCCTACATTGTCACCTATTTACAATATGTTGACGTGCAGTAAAGCAGAGGATGATAACTTACCAACTGCTTGTTTCTATCCAATAGCCCTGTCACAAACAGATACATTAAAAAAATATATCCCCCATAGAAGGACATATTTTTCCTGCTGCATTCTGTATTACACTATAGTTTCAGGAAGGCATATTTCAGTTTACTGGGTTGTACACTGACTATTTTTAATACAATGGTTATTTAAAATATCACAGAGTGAAGTACTATAGAAAACACATTCAACCTGTAAAGCATATATTCTACATACCTCTGAGTCAGCTATGGTAAAATAAGATTAATAAGAGAGGATTAAGATGATTAAATGTGCATATATGTTATCCAGAGATCTACTCTATGCAAATTGCACTAGGCCCTCTCTGTAGTTGATGGAGAAAGCTGGGCATTTCTAGTGTGTGATTTATTGTACTTGTAGAGGAAGTGTCCTTTAAAGTGTGATGAATCTTAACAGTAGTGGTTTGTTCTAGCTACAGAGTGCAGAAACAGTTCAAATAACAACCTCAATTATACATAATCAGATTAGGTACCTTTATATTTCTACAGATGAAACCTCTATATTATTTTGTATTCAGTTCTATGAACTGACTCCTATTTAACTAGGAACAAAACTTTAGAATCTTTAAAATTTTTAATTCTGTTCAAAACAATTAGTACATTGATTTTAAAATATGAATAAAAAGTGAAGAATGTTGTGTAATAAAATTAGATTGGGTGGTTACACGAGGCAGCAGAGGAGCATCTAGTAGATGTGGAGTGAAAAGGAAACATGAAAGAATGTCATATTTAAAAATTAATTACTGTACACTGTGTTCCATCAAACATATTTATACCTGACAGCAAGAGCGTTGCATAACAGCTGGAATTTTTAATGAGTGTTTGTGAATGATGCTACACAGTGTTGAAAACTACTCATTATGAAATCTTGAACAATCACTGGAGTTTGAAGATCATTTTGTTGACAAGCAAATCATTCTAGTAGTCTAAACTTTTCTTCAGGAATTATGAAAGCATAATCAGAGCTGCTAAACACATTACAAATGAGACAACTTGCCTGCAAAAAGACTTGCAATGATCATTTAATTGATAGGGGCATATTGGCAACAAAAAAGGCCAAAAGACACCTGGGTGATAATTTAGGTGTGCAGGCACAGTGCAAAACCAGATTATCTTTAATTCGTCTTTAATTCTCAACCATATCATTAAGAGAACTCTTATTTAGTATTGATTTTGAGATATGCATGATTTCTCTAAGGAGAAATAAACTTTGTAACATGATGTAAAGTTTGTAGAAGAAAAGTCAAACTTATAAATGTCTCTAAATGAGGCATCATATTCATATTTCAGAAACTTTCTTTGACATGTAATTATTGCACATATCTCTAATCGATTCAAGGAGCCTTGCAACTCTAAAAGATTCAGAGATCAAAGGATAGATCCAGTACATAGTTTAAGCAGCATAATGTTCATTGTCTAATGACTGTGATTTGAGCATCTGGCTTAGTACATTAGGTGCCCACATTCCAAGCTGTGTGAGTGGAGAGTTTCATTCTTCAGAATGAGATACACAATAAACAGTAATTGACAACTGCAGAGGTAACTAGACTTTAGAAAGAGATGCTGGGTACAAATATGTTGATTTTTCATCCTCTAACTAGTTGTTGCATATCTAGCTAAGTTCCAGAAGGAACTACTTCCTTCTATAGATGTAGTTAAAAGCAGGGAGTGGTGGTTAAATTATTTCCTTAAAATGAAGGCATAAAGGGTAATCCTTGTAATGTTAAATTCAGATCTTTTGCAGGGTTCTGTTTCTTATAGCCCACCTTCTCAATCCTTAACTCACCGCATGAATGTTTTTTACACTGAAGTTTGAAATTCTCAGAAGACTGCCCAAACCACAAATCTGTAGACTTTGAGGGTAAAAGCAGACTGAGATGATAGAATAAATGGCTATCAGGACTTGTAGTCTTCTACTTTTTATACATTTTCATACTGAAGAAAGTGATTAATGACCCACTGGGACAAAAACAAAAAATAGCAACCTTTAACCTTGTAACTAGGATCTAATTTGAGAGTCTAAACTTAATTTTTACTTTAATCGTTTTTCGTACATTTTGCGTCTGACAACTTCTGCATCAAGTGATCCAACTGACCTCCAAGGTAAACATCCACATCAAAAATCCTAGTTCAACTTGAATTTCCTTTCATAGAATAGAAAGCTTTTCACAGGAGAGATGAATAAGCCAATAACAAATGAATCATCTCTTCTTTAATGACAAATTATCTGTTCCTGTAAATATGGGAGAAGCAGCAAGTATCAGCTATCATAACTTTCATAAGACTTCAACATTTCAGTTTTAGTAAGCAAGCTAGAATAATGTTATCTAGATGAAATAAGCATATATTGGGTATAAAATAAGTATGAAGTGAAGGAAGAAGTCAAGATGAACCTGCTTTTTCCTCCCTCTAAAATATTTCTTATCAGAATAATGCTTTTACTGATGGCTTTGTCTGTCACATATTTCTCTTAGTCATACTCTGCAAGTTCTTCAAAGTCTGACAGGAGCATTGGAGGAATAAAGAACAGTTTGTTCTGCCTAAGGTTCATGAAAAACAGAGCATTTCCCAGTGTAGTCCCTGGGAACAATATAGCAGTTAAATACATTTTCTGAATGTAATGTAAAATTTCAGTGTTGGTATCATGAGTTTAGTCATGTAAACATTGTACAAGGTGATGTTTTAATTTGTTGGAATGAATCTAAGTAGTATATACATTAGTTACAGTGTGCCATAAATTCCAAGAATAATCTGCCTTCTCATAACTGATTAAGATATTTGTATAACTGAGCAAGAATGTAAGTTTTTTCCTAACTTAACCATAGACCACACCCAGTGCTGTAGGATTTAAGTCTTTCTGGTCTTACAGTAGGCAATATGGCTAACATCTGCATAATGTTTATCTTGTCAGTTTCACATGTATAGATCTTGGTTTTAATGATGGATTTCATTCTTGTTAGATATTTTAATATCTGCTTCTATTTATTTAAATTAGATAAAGTTGATTAAATATGTCTATATAAGAAGGCAAAACACTGACAGGACACAAACATCTGTAAGTGTTACTAAGTTAGTTTTAATGTCTTGTCCTAGTGCAAATCTAGATTACATTATGGATGGGATATTAGCTTTAATTATATATCTATAGTAATGTTAAGTCTATCTTAATACTTTGTATGCTGTTGAGAAAGTGAAAGCTTGATTCTGGGCTGAAGCCAAAATATTCAAGGCAGGTGTCTTCCATTTCATCTGGATTTGCTAAGCACGTAAAAGAAAATTGTGTCCTCCTGTGGACAGGAGTGATTTTAATTATTTGTGACTCACTTCTAACAACCAGAAGATCTTTGAGTCAGACTTACATCTTTTAGGCTGTGAATTTTGCAAGCATTTAATATATCTTGACTAATGAATGTTCTGAGCTCTGGAAATGCAGGTGAGCTGTTGCTTACTGGATATAAATAGGATGGATCCATGATGTCTGAGAAGATAATAATTCCCATCTCATTCAGCCCTCAGTTCTGTTGCAGACTGTAAGCAGTCAGGATTGATGAAGCAATATGCACCTCTCTCTATCTCTTTGGGGTTGGATTTGCTTCTCTAATGGAAGGGATGAGGAAGGTTCCCTTAACCTCCAGAACAGTTTCATCATGAACTTCAAGAAGTTCATTATAATTCATATTGTCCTTATTAGTTTTTGTGTGGATTTTTTTCTAGTGGCAACTGAGCTTTCACCTCTCCCTTTATGTCCATGTTATTGTAATAGTGTGTGCTACTGTGTATGCTATCACCAAAATGGGACTGATAGAGGCAAAACACGTAAATGGAGGAGGCTAGCGCACAATTATAATGATTGATGGGATTGTCAGCTCTTCACTCTGTGAATAAAATATTCAAATCTGCAACAAAATTTTGATGGTACTGGACTATTGGCTTGTTAAGAGTCTTTCAGATCTCATGTGACAAAACCAGTAGAAATTGATGGAGCCATGACTTTGGAGTTTGGCTCCGATTGTTCTTTTCTGAGAGCTCAGAGTTTTGGTTTTGGTTTTGGCTTAACAGTCAACCATCCAAGAAAGTCTATGGTTTTAATGTCCTTCATTTTGAAGTCTGGAAGCCCCTGGGTTAACCATAAACAAAAAATAGAAATCCTAATAAGATAAAGATGTTTTCATTCTCACAACCTTGCCACTTTTAGATTCTTTCTAGAAAAAAAAAAAAAAAAAGAAAAAAAGTATGTGATATTTCCATGCAAGTACATAGCCATAAGCTGTATGTGTGGTTATACTGAATGCAGAACAGTGAAAGATATATTTTAATAATTTATGATTTAATTTTGGGTAATTTTCATGTTCATTCCTATACTGCAACAGATAAAATATCAGTAACAATAACAAACAAGCAAAAAAGATAAAACAGCTATCACAAAGATTTAGTCCACAGCCTATTGAAAAGCCATTCAGACATACTAACTCTGAAGCATTATATGTTTAGTTCCTTTTTTTTTTTCATTTAAAGAGGCAATGTTGCCAATCCCATTTTGCACTTCTACACATTTTTAAAAATAAATATACATATGCAAATTATACTCTTCCCAGTTGACAGGATACAATGCATAATGCATTATCAGCTTAACATTCAATTTATACCGTCATCTGCAACCCATTGGAAATAGACAATGCTAACAAGTTATTATGTACTGAAGTAAAAATAAACTGCCTGAATTATAACTGAAGATGAAACAATGTGTTAAAAAATACTATCATTCTGTAAATAAGCATAGTATACAAAACAATTGCTTTGAAATGGAAATTATTCAACTAGTTATTATAGGATTTGGTGGACACTTATTCCAGAAGGTACTGCAAGTTGGTGTTCAAGACCAGATCCTTCTTTCAGTGTAGTGTTATGCCATCTTTACTGAAGATATTGATAAATCAGGGTCAGTCTCTAACTGGAAGAATTTTATTATTGTCTCAAGGATAGACCATGCAAGAAAGTCTATGGTTTTAATGTCCTTTATTTTTGAAGTCTAGGATGAGGCTCAGCCTACTGGCTTAACCATAAATGATATCTAGAAATCCTGATCACATAAAGGTAGAGATGGCTTTAGTGTTTTTCTTCTCACATCCTTGCCACTAGTAGTGGTTAAATGCAATTTATTAAAATGCTACCAGAATTAGCCATTATTATAAATCAAAACCTCAAATAATCTTACAAAATTTGTAGTGGCATTATAGACTGGAATCTATTTAGAGGTTTGTAAGGGTATATTGGAAATTTCTTGATCAGCTTGTTTCTTCAATGAACATGACTTCATCATTGTGTTTACAAATTATATACCCTTCTAAAAGTTACCCTCTCAAAAAACTTGTATGTTAATAATACATTAGACTCCAGGCAACTCTAATCCATTAATTAATATGCTTGGAAGAAAGAGAAAAGGAATGGATCAGCAGCCAAGAAAGTACAAGTAATTGTTCTAAAGAAGAAAAAACTTGAGGTGCTGGCTCAGCTTCAATCTTGATTGCCCAAGATAGAATTTATTGAGCAGGCTACAGCCTCAGTTTAACTATATACCTGTATAAGAGCTGAGCTATGTAACAATTTCAGTCAAGTCAGGAACATAAATAGTTGTAATTAAAGCATGTATAAATCATTATAAAGAAGGATAAAGAGAAAACGTAGATTCACCTGCTTAATGTGAAAGGTGAACTAATGAATCATGATATGGGGAAAGGTGAAACAATTGTGACTGTTAGCACAGTTGGGCATAAGAGAATACCACAGTAATGGAAACACAGGTCCAAATAGGAAACTAATACATTTAAGAATGCTTATTTAATCTAAACATTCTAAATCAGTATGACTTACTTAAATTCACCTTAAAGATCTGAATGAACCACCTGAAAAAATGTGATGTATTAATGATTTCCAAAACTGCAGGGACAAGGTCATACAATGTAGGATAACTTTAAGGAAAAAAATAGTTTACCAAGAAAGTATAAATTAGTAGGTTATTTTCAGAATGAGAAAAGATAATGGAACTTATTCTTAAATAATTAATTTATAAGAATTACATAGGAGAAATCTGAAGTGGATATGTAGAGAATAGATTATATCATACCAATCTAATTTCTCTAGTTGACAGAGCTGCTAGCCTTGTGGATAAGAAGGAAACATTAGAAATTATATGTCTTGACACAGCTTTTAAGACAAAGTATGCTCTTATTCTCAAGAGCAAACTAAGAAGCCATGGTCCAGAAAGAATTAGAAAGAAATTTAAAACTTTACGAAAGACTACTTACCAATAATTCAAACTGGGAAGGTATTTTAAGCATGATCACATTGGGACTTTTCCTGAGTACTGTTTAATAATTTCATTAATGACTTGGATGATGGAATACACAGTGCACTTCTGTAGTCTTAGTACAGCAGGTCCTCATGAAGAAAAACAACATGAGAATTCAGAATAATTTTGGGAAAATATCTGATATCAATACAAACGAATTCTGTAAAGACAAGTTTGTGTTCTACAGTTAGAAAAATAGAAATGCAAAATCATGCTAAAATGCCTAAAAGGTCATACTATGGTAAAAAATGATCTGAAGCTATAGTGAGCCACAAATTGAAAAGGTATGAGGAATGTGATGCTAATAAAAAAAGGTAGATAAAATTCTGAAATGTATTAACAAAAATTTCATAAATAAGGCATGATATAATTATTCTACTCATTTTGATACTGAAAAAGCCTTAAGGAGAGTCTGATAACCAGTTTGGGCCAAAATACTTTAAGAAAGGTGTAAAACAAATTGGAAAGCCCAGGGAGAGTGATAAAAATATTTATCATTTTAATTTTCAGCAAGAGTGATTTTGGTATCTTGCAAAATGTTTTAGTTCCGAAGTCAGTAACACACCTGAATATTTTACTTGCACAGAAGTTGTAAAATACCTCTCACTGAAGATTTTTAGAGACATAACTTTGAAAGGAAGAGTATATTCAATATAGTTTGAAAAGATGAACAAGAAAACTTCTTGAGGGTTATGTATTTCTTTGATTCTACAATATTTTGACTTTTTGTCATCTTCCCCCTATGTGGAATGATGACTGGGGATGATTTTAAAAACTAAAATCATATTAAAGTTGCAGCATCGTTCACATATAAGGAAAG
>WUAM01000179.1:7692188-7718925 GCA_024336885.1 Actenoides hombroni | reverse complement strand
CCTGCTCTGGCAGGGGGGTTGGACTAGATGATCTTTCTAGGTCCCTTCCAACCCCTAATATTCTATGATTCTATGAATAATACGCTGCTGCAATGGTAGCATAGTATGTGCAATATAATGTGTATACAAATATGCCATTTTCACAACATAGAAATAAATATATTGATTGAATTAGCATCATAAGGCCTTCTATTTTAGCCACTGCACTAGGATAGAGTCCTGCAAATGCAATGAGAATAGCAGATTTTGGAAAACATGACTTAAAGGGAAAGTGTGAAGCATTGTGTAATCTGCTTAAAAAAAGTCTGGCTGGTGCACAGTCACAGAAAAGGCAGCTACAAAGGGGAAGGAACTAACTAACAGAAGGAAAACAAAGAAGAAATTAACTTCTTAGTAATAGGGACAATAAAACTAGTAGTTTCCATTATTTGAGGCTTTTAAGAACACATTAGACAAGTATCTGTCGAGAATCATGTAAGCGTGGTCAATCCTACTGGAAAACTAAAGGAGGGGCTAGCTGATGCTTTGAAGCATTATGTTCCTTCCAGACATACCTGTCCATGATTTCTAAGAACATATATACCTCTTGTACCACAGCATCTTGTACCACAACATTTACTTGCCTTTTTTTCCAACATCAGTTATTAGCAGGAGAAATATTTTCACCAGCTGTAGTAACTGTTGATCAAAACAAAACAGTCTTTCTATATACCCCTGAAAACCAAATTAAACAATGTATTTGTTCATGCATTGTACTCTAAAATATTAATGAACTGTCATGACTTAAGGTGTGAGTTTCACAGATAGAGTTTTTCTTCTGAGAAATGTCCGACAAAACTAAGTTCTCTAACTCTTCACTTATTTAATATCACACTTGTGACCTAAGTAACCTTCTTTATTTCTCTCAAATTACCTTGTAGTGGTAAATATTTTGTTGAAAGTGGAGAATACGTTTCACTAACTGGAGATGGATTCTTCAAATTAAAACATAATATGTGTTCTTCAGCAAACAGCCTTATGAAAATACAGTTTTAGTTCCAAAATGGAGACATTACTCTGTACTTTTGAGGCATTTAATAAACTTCCATTTAGTAAAGATGAGTTAGGAATAATGTTTCTATGCAGTCCACTACTGGTTTTATAACCAAAACTCTACATATTATGAACATGTCATAAATTCCCTTACCCTTTTTTATCAGTAATTTTAGTCCTTTTTTTTAATGTTAATTTGATATGACGTAAGACACTTAACACTCGAACTGTGTTCATATACTATCAAAAACACCAGGTGGTCTTCTAATAGCCTCTTTATTCCTCTAAGGGAGGATGGTTTTTTTTAAGTTATGCACATATCCAGACAATGCAAGAAAATCTATCAGAAATCTATCAATGGATGCTTTATTGGTTTGAGTAGCCAGTCCATGATTCTATTTGTTTTAAAAATATTCTTATAAAAATTTTTTTAAAAATTTAATCCTTTCAACATAGTCATTTTTCTTTATACTCTGAATGGTATTCCATTCTGTCATAATCTTATCACTACTTGGAAATGATTAGTTTGCTGAGACCACCTGTGTAATCTTTAGTTAAAATTATTCTAATTTCATTGGCAGTATCTCTGACAGTGCCTAATATGACTGTGTAGTGGAGGTAGTTTTGATGTTTAATCTTATTTGAATACCTTATCCTTTGGGGTTTTTTCCTAAATTGCACAAAGGCTAAGTAAGATATGATGTATTGTTTTAAATTAACTTCAAAAAACTCAATCTTGTTTATGAAACATTGTTGACAGGCAAAAGCAGCAGTTAAGCAGAAGTGTTCAGCTTTTTCTTCAGTCATCCTTCATGACATGTAGTGAACATGCATACACTTACACAAACAAATTTTTATGTGATCTTTTCAAGAAAAAAGATATTTTGATATACTGCTAATCTTTCATTTCTGAAAGATTGATTAAGAAATTATTTCTGACCAGAATCCTACTCTTCTTTTATAGCCGATGTGACTTACTTCTTATTGCAATGCCAAGTATATTTTTAAATTTGAAGTGAAGTACTAGCTGCACATAGTGTAGATGTTTCATAATTCCTCAGTAATTAAACAGATAAGCAGGCTACATGGCTTCCCATTCAGGATGACTCTGGATTGAAGGAGAAAAGAACAGACTAACGATAAGAGAGAAATAAGTCTGAATGCAGTGAATAGTGTCATTACAGACATCATAACATATTCTTCAGCTGTTTTGCTGCTGTGGGAAATATTAGCACAACACCACAAGTTAAACAACAACATCCATACACTGATATATGATACAATATATGGATTAAATACTTTTCTTCTCTACCATTCTTCTCTATCAATTGTTCATTACATTATTTAATTATAGATTTAACTTTTATTTTCTAAGATGTTTCAAAGCAATCACCATAATGTAAATATTTTCCTAGTGACATGAAGACTCACACCTGATATGTGATATTCTAATTACTATTACAATAGTGATGAATTATACATATAACTGTATTTCAGAGGGCTGTTTCCTACTGCCGTTACTTAGAATCCAGGCAGAAGCTTTTGTGTTACATAAGAAGCAATTGTACTGTTAACCTATTGTGTTTTATGTAAATGGAAGATATTACCGAGTGGTAAAAGCATGGTACTAAGCAGTGAGAAGACATACCACACTCCATGTTCATCACTTTATGGAAACTAGGCTTTAGAGATGTCTGATTCTTGAGGTAACACACAAGAATCTATAAAACTTTTGCACCAGGAAAAGACCATCTGGACTATTGCTAATTGTATTATTTATTGTAAATATTTTATGTAGAATACATGCTCTGCCTTCTTGTCCATAAGGAGATCTCAATCTTTAAAAATACATACAATCTGTAAGGTTACACAAAGATGCTTAATGATGCATTTTAATCTACAGGTTAGTCACAAACTGTGAGAGAAAAAAATATAAATATGAGACAGCTTCAAAAAATATGTATCTGGAGAAAGGCCACATCAGAAAAGAGAAATTTTTGTTCATGATAACATCACCTTAGCCAGATTCCATCTCAGTCTCCAATTCGTAGAGACCTGAAACAGGTCCATCAGACTGGGAATCTCAGAAGACCTGTCAGAGAAGACAATTCAATGGTACATCTGCAAACAGATAACAAATATGATTCTGACTACTATTAGCAATGTACGAATCAGGTAGAAGAGGCAAAGAGGCAGACAAGCAAATTACTGGTGCCTTGAAGGTGCAAATACAGAATGCAGCTGATGCTTCATACTAGAGATGGTTCACGTGAGACAGTAGGGAAAGCGATTGCAGCTTCTAATAGTAATGTAAATCATTTTCTTGAATTTATATTTCAATGAGAGCTGTGAAGAATTTATTTTTAAAGTAAAACCTAAAAATCTTTATCAAAAAGGATAATAAATAAATAAGGACAATCTACACAAAATAAATTATAAAGAATAAACTGAACAGGAGAGTAATTCTATTCAGGACAGAAGAGGGGGTACATTTTCACATGGTTTGAGATACTGTGTACCAACCTCACCACACCTTCACAAACCTGAAGCAGTGATGAATCAGTGATAGCCCTTAGATCAGCTACCCACCTGTAAATGACACCAATCCTCCAGCATTTCATGATATGAAATAGATTGCAAAGGAACCAACGCTTGCACCAAAGCAATGATTGGAGACAAATTCCCAAGCTTCTTGTTAAATGTCTATATCAGGACAGGTGCTGTCCTTTGGATGGTATAAGAACTAATGGTTCTATTGCAATTGTGTGAGCAGGTTCTGACCATAGGTTTCAATTATTTGAATGTTATTTGAACAAAATAAAACAAGAAAAAATACTCCAAAATATTAACAGTGAAATGTTTTATTAAATTAAACAGACTATATACATTTTGCAGTGGTTATTTTCATAGAATCATAGAATGCCTTAGGTTGGAAGAGGCCTCTAAAGGTCATCTAGTCCAATCCCCATACTGCAGTGAGCAGGGTACATCCCCAACTAGTTCAGGCTGCTCAAAGCCTTATCAAGCCTAACCTTGAATGTCTCCAGGGATAGGGCTGCCACCACCTCTCTGGGCAACCTGTTCCAGCTTTCCACTACCCTTTAAAACCATTGCCCCTCATCCTATTGCTACGTGGCCTTGTAAACAGTCCCTCTCCATCTTTCTTGTAGTCCCCTTCAGGTACTGGAAGGCTGCTCTAAGGTATCAATGAAGCCTTCTCTTCTCCAGGTTGAAGAACCCCAACTGCATCAGCCTCTCCTGATAGGAGAGGTGTTCCAGCCCTCTGATCATTTTCATGGTCCTCCTCTGGACCCACTCCATCAGCTCCATGTCTTTCCTGTGTTGAGGACTCCAGAGCTGGATGCAGTACTCCAGGTGAGGTCTCACCAGAGCAGAACAGAGTGGCAGAATCTCCTCTTTTGATCAGCTGGCCATGCTTCTTTAAATGCAGCCCAGGATGTGGTTGGCCTTTAGGGCTGCAGGTGCACATTCTTGGCTCATGTCCAGATTCTCATCCACCAGAACCCTTAAGTCCTTTTCCACAGGGCTGATTTCTATCACCTCATCCCCTATCCTGTATTTATAGTGAGGATTGTTCCGACCCAGGTGCAGGACTCTGCACTTGGTCTTGTTGAACCTCATGAGGTTCACTTGGGCCCACTTCTCCAGCTTGTCCAGGTTCCTCTGGGTGACATACTGTCCCTCTGCTGTGTTGACTGCACCACTTGCTGATGGTGCACTTGATCCATCTGTCTATATCATTGATGAAAATATTAAACAGTAGTGGTCCCAGTACAGACCACTGAAGGGACACCACCTGTCACACATCTCCATCTGGGCTTCGAGCCACTGATCACTACCCTCTGGATGTGGCCATCCAGACAATTCTTTATCCATTGCACAGTCCACTCATCAAATCCTTATCTCTCCAACTTGACGTGGAGGATGTTGTGGGGGACAATGTGAAAGGCCTTGCAAAAGTCCAGATAGATGACATCCATAGCTCTTCCCTTGTCCATGGATGTAGTCACTCCATTGAAGAAAGCCACTGGATTGGTCAGGCAGGAATTTCCCTTGGTGAAACCATGCTGGATATCCCTGATCACCTCCCTGTCTTTCATGTGCCTTATCAGAGCTTCACAGAGAATCTGCTCCATGATCTTCCCAGGCACAGAGGTGAGGCTGACAGGTCAGTAGTTCCCAGGGTCCTCCTTTCTACTCTTTTTCAAAATGGGTGTAATATGTCCCTTCTTTCAGTCACCAGGGACTTCACCTGACTGCCAGGACTTTTCAAATATAATGGAGAGTGGCTTGGTTTGGTTTGCCTATCTGTGGCCCTATCTATGCTGATGCGGCACATGGGGAGCTGTGTAGATGGCTCAGCCTTGAGTAGTCCATAAGCCCCAGGACAAATAGGACAATACTGCACCACACAAAGAACCAAAACCTGAACTGAGCCTTGAAGTTCCTCAACAAATGGTATGTCCTCAGTCTCAGTTGAAACCACTATTCTGCTTCCTGAGAAAGTAAGATAAGGAGAGCCTGAAGGGCTTCAGTGGTGGTTTCAGCTGACAATTTTTGTGTGTCCAGACAGCATAATCCAGATGGGCATAGTTTTGCTACAACCGCCTGGAGGGTTTCAGCCACAACCTTGTGTATTCAAACTGTATAATCAGCCATGTAAACCAGTGGATAAAAGTGCTAAGGTTTAGTTTAGGATTTGGGAGTCGCCTCTCCAATGCTCACCTGTATGGAGACCCTTCTGCCTTGGTCAGGACATTAGCCAAGGTGACTTTTCTAAGACTGAGAGCCCTTACTTGGAGAGGTAAGCAAATATTTAGCATGCTGTAAGTTTTCAAGCGCGGGTGATTAACTAACACATGTATAATATTTAGCATGCTTTCTAATATGTTATACTGTATGTTTTGCTTTTAAGTTGTAATAGTGCATTCTTCCACTGTAACCATAAAAACCTGCATTAGTGGTGTATTAGCTTTCAAATAGATGGTTTGCTTGAACCTTACAGTTAAACCTGTGAGTTCAAATAAATAATTTGCTTAAACCTTGCAGTCCAGTCTCTTTTCACTACATCTCTGCTGCAAATTCTCAGCATAAAATGAGAACCTGCTTTTATTGTTTCATAAAGGATGCATTCAACTAGAACAGGACTAAAGCCACAAGCCAGACTGCCCTGTAAACCAATAAGACAGCATGCACTGTAGGCAGCGTAAGAAGTTGGCAACAGCACTGTTTAAAAGAACAACCATATCTTCTTTACAGTTATTTTAGCCTTTCTCCACCATTTAAGTTCTTCTGGACTACAGTTTGTCCCTTTGTGCCATCATGTATGCACATGGTTTATATAAAGAATCAAGTTAAATCTGACTGAAAATACTTTCTTCTCGATTAAAAATTATTTGTGGTCAAAGATAGCATGCAAATTTTCTTGTTTATTTGAATAAAAATACATTTTTATGTTTTCCAATGTCCTTTGCAACACGTTCTTCTATATAGCATATTTTTGGTCCTATGTCACATTTCTCCCTAGATATTTTATAGAAGAAAAAAATCTATTGTGAGAACCAAAATTCCTCTGTTCAAAAGAGTTTAGTTTGCTATCAAGTAAAGCATAAATGATTGGCAGCAATGATGGTAAAATCTAATCATCATTGACAAAGTAACAGTGCTTGCTAGTATATCTTTGCTACTTTTAAACTGCCTGTGAGACTAATTAGTAGACAGAAAGTTATAAAATTATAACCTCTGCATAAACTTGAAAATCCTATTAGAACTAAGATGATAGATGACAGAGTCCTTGAATTCATTGTCTGCCTATTAGTCTATACTATTGGCCCATTCTTAGTTCTCTTCATATTTCAGGGGGAAAATCAATATTTATCATGTTCCACATGAAATCTAATGTAAACAAGACCTTGGAAATGATAGCTCTTTGTGCCTTACATATTTATTAATATGTGAAAATTGCAGCTATAGAAAAAATAGCCTCCAGAGATTTAAACTATCTTGAATAAGTAAATTCAAGGTAGTATGCTCTAGCCTGTGAGTTTATTACCATTAGAGATATGTGAAACTTAATTATCTTTGCAGATGTTCACACAGAGGTTTTCTTTGATTTAGAGTTCAGCTGTTTCATATACATCAAATTCCAGTTGACCTTAAAGGGTGTTTGAAATACAGGTCTCCAATGGCTAATGAGAACAAGTTGTTGTTTATAGATTTAGTTTAACGAGTTTCTGTAAAGGACTATGTGGCAGAATAATCAAGTTCTGCAGGATAACACTATTGCAGTATATGCTATCTTGGTTTCTCTAAATAATTTGATATTGTATTTTATCTTTGGGGTTTTTTTTAAATTTACTCCATTCTCAGTGGTTCCATTAGCCACCAAGTGGCTAGGGAAGAAGAAAAATCTGTCTTAATCAATCAGTTGGTTCCAATTTTTGCTCATATTTGTTTACTTTTCAGTCTTTGACAGAATGAAAATTAACAGCTTGAGTAACTTGGAGAACAGTGTGGTCTTCTCTACTTATATGTCTTGCTTTGCTTTAAGCTGATAACTACCATTTTTATGATTATTAAGGAATTGTTTCTTATGTCAAAATGGTAGTTGTTTTGTGTTTGGCTTGTCTGATGGACTTTTCTTGTGGTCTAGGAATTAATTCACTTTCAGTTCCTATTTAGAAATTTCACATAACTAAATCTTTTTTATTATAGAGACCTTGTGAGATAATTGTAACTGATCCTTTTGACCATTTTGTTCACAAATCTGGTACTGGCACTGCACACCAATGTCTGTAATTAAATCCTATGTCAGGTGTTTTTGAATAAAAGTCAGTGGATTTTAGTCTTTGACATTGTTTTTAAAATAGCAATTACATTTTTTAATCTTTCAAATACTCATTACATTTTTTTCTGTAATAAATTGCCTGCCTAATATTGTATTTTGTAATCCCATCTTCTTATTTGAAACTTGTTTCACTATGCAAGAAGTGAAATTATTCCACTTTATTTTGGCATGTAAAAGATAATATTGTATGTAATTTTGACTACACATTAATTTATCTGGGTTAAAATAAGGTAGTTAAGAAAAAAAAACTAGAGAAAACTTTCTAGATTACAATAGAGATATGTTAATTGAGGAAGACCACAAAATGAAATGGGAAATAGTAACAGTTTAAGAATGCCAGTTGCCATGAATTTGAAATTTCCCACTTCCATGCAGACTATAGTAGACATAAGTCATTGCTAGATGATACACAGATTGGTGTGTTTTTAAAAGCCAGAATCATACTCTGCGGAAGTTAAAAGACTTAGAAAAAAAATCACAATTCCAGATAAATATAGAAACTCCCCAAAAGTATATTTAAGGAAACAATTACTAACAGATAAGTTCCTTATTTAATTTTAAAGCTTACTGTATAAAGGATTTTAGACATGTCTTTGGAAGATCCGCTAAAGGGATTCTATATACATTCTGGGCAGTGTATTTCATACATTGTACTTCCTTATTCTTCAGTTCCAAATGTTTTGGCTGATAGTATCTGTATCCAGATTTCTGGCAGTGTTAAGAGCATGTACACAACAATTAGATTATGTGGGTTTTTACCATATTCAAACAGTTGTGGCAATCAGTCTTGTCAAGGATGATACTTTTTAACACATACTACCAGAAACAAGGAGGAGAATGCCTGCTCTCACTCAGGCAGCTGTTGGGCTGCTTAAGGAGAAGAGCATGCCAGAGGCTGCAGAGGGGCAAAGACAAGGTAGCCACAGCACAGATGTGCTACCAATATACACATCCTAACCTCCACAAGAGACTATACAAAGTTCATCACATCTCAGAAGGTCATTGACCTGAATAGACAAAATTATTCACCAAGAAAAATGCATCTGGAAGGAGAAGAATTTTTTATAAATATTTTTAATCATAGAATCATAGAATGGCTTGGTCTGGAAGGGACCTTAGAGATCATCTAATCCAACCTCCCCACCATGGGCAGAGACACCTCTCAACTAGACTAGGTTGCTCAAGACCTCATCCAATCTGGTCTTGAACACCTCCAGGGAGGGAAATCCACAACCCCTCAGGGCAATCTATTCCAGAGTCTTACCACCCTCGTACTGAGGAACTTTTTCCTAAGATCCAATCTAAACCTATTTTCTCTAAGTTTAAAACCATTTCCCCTCATCCTATCACTGGACACTTTTGTGAAGAGTCCTTCTCCAGCCTTCCTTCAGGATCCCTTCAGGTATTGGAAGGTAGTTATAAGGTCCCCCTGGAGTCTTCTCCAGGCTGAACAGCACCAGCTCTCTCAGCCTGTCCTTGTAGCAGAGGTGCTCCAGTCCCTGGATTATCTTTGAGGCCCTCCTCTGGACTCGTTCCAACAGATCTATGTCCTCTTATGGTGAGGACACCAGAACTGGACACAGTATTCAAGGTATGGTTTATTTCCAGCCATGACCCTTTGAATTTGGTCTGGTTTTAAATTTATGATTTCTAATCCATAATCTAAAAAATATTAGTTTTGATTTTTGGGAGTTTGTTACGATGCCCAGGGCAGATCCATCATAGATATTTCACTGACCAAGATCCTGTCACAAAGATCTTTTACTCTATTTGATTCAAGACACTGTGACCTAAAGATCTAATTTTAATTACATTTTTATCTGTATTATATATTTATTTTCTTATAAGAGGATTTCTTGAAAGCAAATTAAATTTTATTGAGACACCAGAAAAAGAGTTTTCAGATCTGACATATGTGACTATTGACAAAATAAGCATATCGGCCCCTGAAGATTAACCTCCTATGGCTCAATGCTGATTGTATGGTTCATGGCAAATGATGCTTCATATTTTTGATTTATATCTGTCACAGATTTCAATTGTTGATTCAGATATTATATAATGTATTTGTGATAGATATGAACAATAGCATGCAGTCATCACAGCAGCTTGACAACTCATCATTCTCAAAGAATATCAAAAGGAAAGAAAATATTTGGGTTTTGTTCAGGATTAAGAGGAGGGGGGCTTAATTCCCCTGAAAAGAATTAAGTTGCAGGAAACATCCGGTAATATGCTTCATTCTTATTGTTTTTTCATATTTAGCAGATTGCAGTTCTTGAGACTTCAAATATTTCTAGTATTGTGGATAAAGGCTGTTCAATCAAATTTTTTTTCTCCATAAAATGTATATGATAGTTCTATCTTAGATGACTGTGGTACCAAATTAATTAACACAGATTGCTAAATTATATGTGTTTAAACAGGTAATGGTTTCACAAGATGCATAACCAGAGCTTCAGTTTCTTAGTTTTTATTTTGTCTACTGCACCACCTTGCTATTTTTCTTGACTTCCTGAACAATTTTTAGATTTCAACTTTATTTGATACATCATAACCATTGACTGTAGGTAGTAAAATTCTCTGTTCAAACTAGAAATAAATACACAGACTTATTGCCTAAACTAAAGGAATTTCTGCTCTGTCCCTGTGCTCAGTTTGCTTTGTAGTCAATGCACAGTGAGGGGATCTTCATTATTACAGTCTGTCATGGACTCTTAGTCTGGCATACATGAACAGTTTCACCTATAAATCAAATATGATATCTCTCCTACAGTCTTTCTGAGGCCTTGAGATTTGTTTCAAGCTCTTCTGGTCCCACAGATTTTGTTTAACAATATTGACTACCAAAGACAGTGAACTGTAAAGGATTTGAAATAAGTATCATCTATTAAATTCTTGTTTTCCATATTTTCACTTTGTAGGAGTAAAAGGAAGTACTGTGTTTTTCACCATAATGGTACAGAATACCCCGATAATCCATGGTTTTTCTGAGACTGAAAGTTCTGAAACTCCTTGTTCCTCGGTGTTTTACAGGTAAAATGACATTTCCATTAACAACATAAATTGCCCAGTTTGCCATAGTGTCCTTAACTTGTTCAGGGAGTAATTAGGTATCTTCACCTCTGTTTAGCTACCCAGTGACAAATTTTGCTGTTAAAATGTGGCCCAGCGTAAACTACTCTCTCTGTTCTTTCCTACAGTTTCCTTCATTTTCTGAATGTATCCAACTCAACATAAATGGTTATATTCTGGTCCTGACTTATTTTTTTTCTTTGAAGAAGGTTTAATCCATTTCTTTACATCTTGGAACTGTAGCTGCAACTAGTAATTTTCCTGTGTTCTCTTTCAGCTCTGGGTGCATTCAGGGGGTTACAATAGAAACAATAGAAACAATACAAACAATTTTTCATTTGGAAGGGACCTACAACAAACAACTAGTCCAACTGCGTGACGACTTCAGGGCTGACCAAAAGTTAATCATATCATTAAGGGCATTGTCCAAATGTTTCTTAAACACTGACAGTCTTGGGACGTTAACCAACTCTCTACAAAGCCTGCTGCAGTGCTTGATCACACACTTTTTTAAGAAATGTCTCCTAATGTCAAGTCTAAACCTCCCCTGACTCAACTTTAAACCACTGTCAGAACATCTAGCAACCTGAAAATTTAATCTCTAGTGTTAGCATTACCTGCTGCTAAAGGCCTTTTTAAAAAAAATAATCTGTATAACAGTCTAATTAATAGCAGGATATAAAAGCAAGATCATTGTATAGTAGTTGTACTGAAAAACAGTTGTTAAAAACTCCACAGTCACTTCATAAACATGAATACTCTCAGTCTGGTTTTGCTTATCAGCATAGTGGAATAAAGTTTTCTTCTTCGGTGATGCAGTCAAATTTCTTATGATATTGTACAGGAAATATTCATCATCCTTCACTATCCTAATTATTTCCTGGTTTTGGAAAAAGAAGAGAGGAAAAAATCAACTTTGGGATCACCCTTAGGGAAGCTAACCTACCATTCCTTTTACAGAATGAAGAGTTTAATTTTTCAACATTCTTAGGAGATACCTCTTTTTTTTTAATTGAAAAGTTAAATCTGTTTGACTGTTTAACTTACATCGTTGTCTGTGAAGTTGCTCATATATCCTCTGATTCCTTCTATACTTAATTACCTGTTCAAGTTGTTCAGATTTCTTTCATTACTTGATTTGCTTATAGCTGCAAATGAAGAGAGAATATGAGTTTATAGCACACTGAAGTTATTTTCATTTAAGGTTGTCAGCAATATTCCAGTAATTGCATGGTTCTGTCTCAGTCTAGTTGGGATTAAGGAACTAGCCTTTTAAAAGTGTCAGACTGCTGACTATTTACTGCAGGACTGATTCGGGAGTATGACCTACAGGTATTCTTTCATTTTTTTTCTGGAGTATTTCTCACAAACACTCTTCAAGGCATCTTTGCCTGAGTTCGACTGCCAAAGAAAATATTCTTACATATCTCCTGGGGGTTTCTTCCCACTGCCTATAATAGAATGTGACACTTTATATATTTAAAGTTAATATTGTATCCCATAATCCTCAATTCAGATGTGCATTTTGAAAGATAAATCTAAGTCCTCACAAAAACTAGAACTTTGCCTACTGGATGGAGTTTAGACTTAAGTTTCATAGATGAGACAGATACACAAGTTTACAGAAAGCACATTCAGGTCAGTAAGTATAAATAGCCAAAACTGGGGTAATTTATAATTCATCATGATGATATAAATCAAAACAATGATTCATATGCACATTTCCCAGGTTTTCAACATCTATTGGTTAATATTTCATGATCAACATTCAGCATGGCTCGTAAGTTGAGTTTCCAACATTTACAATAGCTTATTGATCAAATTAATTAATTTGTTGGCTCCATTCAGTTTGGCACATTGCTTTCATAACTATGAAAAAACAAATATATGCTTTGTTTTAGCATTCAGTTTAGCATAATGAAATAATTCTTGGTGAGAACAAGATACATACCAAGTTATCTGGGTTCCATTAAAAGACCTTGAATTCACTTACAATTATTTTGCCTAGTACTTCATGGCCTAAAATGGACTTCTGCTGACCCTCTGTGGAAGTTCTTTCTCATCATATAATTTAATTAGAAATGACTATCCATTTGGATCAAGTTGGTTGCCTTTTGCTTTTATAGGAGGCATCTGGAAACTCTGAAAGTTCTTGTCTATGTATTTTTTAGGACTTAAGTTTTCTTCTTCAAAACAAGAAGCATTTACTGTAAATAAGGAATTCCCACTCAAATGTATTCCTTTATAAAATATGAATGTTCTTTGATAATAAGGACAGCTAAAAAATGTCATCCTCACATCTAAGTGCATTGAATTGTAAAGGTTGTGTTAGTTCTGCTACAGAGCATATATAGTTATTTATCATTTTTTCAAAGGCTGAGCTGATATTTATGATGTGTAAAGGCAAAGGAAAACAAATTAAAATATGAAGAAAACATTACTTACTTAATATCTGAAAATTTCAGTGGAGAATTTTAAAGCTTTTGTCATTTTCATTGTAGAGCACAGTAAGGCCAGCTTTTGTTTGGATTTTGTTTGTTTGCGTTTTTTCTCATTTGTGACTTTCCATTTCTCAGTAAATGAACAGATATACATTATTCTTGCCAGGTGTTTTGTATTATTTGGACCATAAAATTAATTATTTACATCTCTAAGAAGAAGTAATAAAGTACTGTTCTTACTTGATATTTCAAAAGAGCCAGAATCTACTTTGTATGTATTTAAAGATAAATTCCTCTTCATAATGTGAGTTCAATCAATCAGTCACAGAAAACGAAGCATTTGGATTGTTGTCATGCAGTGTTTTTTAATGGGAGCTACTAGGAAACTAGTTGGGGTTTTTGGTAGATAATGGAAAACAACATATAGCTGTTTTAATCCTCTAGCTGTATTTTAGTTTTGCTTTTTTTTAAAAAAAAACAACAAACAGGAATATTATTGTAAATATTATAATCTTAAAATTACTCAAATAAACACTGGTTTTGGTAAAAAAAAAAAATGACTTGTAATAGAGATCTGTTTTTATCCAAAAACCAGACAACTAATATCATACAATTCTGGGATTTTATTTGAAAAATGGAAAAAAAAGCCCCTTTTAATAAAATTTAGAAAAGGAAGTATTTCTTTTGATTGAAAAATACGTTTTGTGAGACAATGTTAAAAAATATTTAATGCACTTCTAGTAATTTTATTGGTATATGTACTAGCATGAACTACACATACTCATAGTCTGGGAAGCACAGTATAGAAATGTTTTGGTCTCACTTATCATGTTTAACCATAGAACATATTTAGTAGCTTTTTATTTTCAGGATGCTCTATAGATGTTTGCAAAACTAAGCCTAGGGTTTTACTCAACTGCTTTTGGTCATCTTTGTGATCCTGTGTAGACTTATACTGGTTTAACTGAAATTCTTGTGACATAGGGATCCATTTGTGTTAATGTTAACTTACATTTTGAGGTCTGGTTCACTAATATCTGTGAAGAAATATGAAAGTGATATGCAGTTTACATTATTGCTTTATTACTTACTGTAACTTCATTACTGACAGACCCTTTGTTGAGTTTACCTCCAAATAGAAGGGAATAGAGCTTCTTCCTCACCCTCACTGAAGTCCATAATCAAGTCAATAAAGTTATCTACCAAAAATTTAAACCACTTTGCAGTGACACTTAATTTTCTTATATTTTCTAACCAATTTTAAGACATGGTCACAGGTACTGTTTTAGCTGCTACCTATAGGACCCCTAAGACTATCTCATTATACCTAGTATCTGCTTTATCTTCCTCCCAAACTAATACTGTGTTAGTAATATGATACATTCTCCATCAAATGAAGTGTTTATATTTAAGCAGCTATCATCATTCTAAAATTTGGGCTCAATAAGAAGTTGTAGTTGCAGGAATTATTGCTCAGAAAACTTTTTTGTTTTATACAGTGAGTCAGCTTCAATAACTGTGTGCTCATTTAGGCTTCAAACATTTTGAGGTTCTAATAGAAAAAAAAAAGTAAAGTGAAGTTTCTCTTTTTCATTTTTAAATTATTACTAAAGGACTGTCTTCTAGCATGTTACTTTACCTTATTTTTTTACTCCTGTGTTTTCCCTTCTGTCTCAGCAATAAAACCTCCTTTGTTTTGACAAATAACTGGTAATGAGGATCTGGTGAGGAAATTAGAAAAATCACACATTACTCCAGTACATATAAGTGATTAATCCAATGGAAAGCACATAAAGAAGTGGAGTGAGAATGTTTTAAACCTTTCTTAATCTACACATATTCCACTTTTCCAAACAATAAATGAGAATATCAAAATACTACCACAATGTCATCACAGCAAACTCCAGATGGTTTATAACTTTAACATTAGTACAGCTTCTATCTCCCATACCACTAGCTATTCAAAAAAGCTAAGTTTTATATTTATTAGTAATTCTTTTCATGAGTAATACAGACATTTTAAAACCCTTCTGCTGCATCTTTCTCTATTAAATTTTGGTAAATGACTGATCATTCTAGCATTTTTCTATAACACAAATAGCACGTTACTGCCATTTCCACAGCATTTAGGATGCATTTGCCCTGTCACAGAAATATCAAGTCGACCTTTCCATATGGTATTTCAAGTATGTCTCAGATTTCTCTTACACGGTTTTAGACTTTGTTAGACACAATGGCTATGCTTGTGATTAACCTCATATTAGTTAATTGTGTTGGTATATGTTGCTCACAAATTCAGCTCATCTTTTTATATCTTAGTAGGAGTCCTTATCCAGAATATATCTTTAAATATTGACAGGCTTTGTGGACATTATTGCTCTTTTGCTTAAGAGCAGGCATTAAGAGAATTACTAACTTTCAGTATGAGAGTTAGTTATGTATGTCAGTTAGTCAGTATGAGTTAGTTATTTGGGATATAATAGGATTTTGGAAAACCAAGCCACTCCAAATTTAATCTATATCAATAATGATTTAAAAGCCAGATTTGACTCAGTAGAACACAGTTCACATCTCCTTTGACAGGCAGGGTAAACAGCGCTAAAACCACAGAGCACCATCACAAAAGGACGTGAGTATAGTAAAGATAAATGTATTCATTTTCCTCCATAAAATGACTTTGAAATAAGACATTAAAGACTCAGACGGAAAGATCATTTTTTTTTGCCTCAGTCAATGGAGTGCATTTTAATGCAAAAGCATCTTAAATATTTTGGGATTAAAACCACAATGATCTGAGTGATTTTCTGATACTTCCCATGTGAAATAGTCAGGAACAAGTTTAAAGCAGGTAATTGTACAACCCCAGATATATTAGTTTTGGAAATACTTGCCATTACTGATCAGTAGTTTTTCTTTTCTAATGTAACATAAAAATGTCCCTACTACTCATCATGGTAATAACATAGATTTGCCATTTGTGTGCTAGATCTATTATACGTTTATATCAGTAGTTTATAAAATTCTTGGGTTTTTTTTCTGTCCACCTGGTGTTTATTTCTATCTAGTATTAATATATCTAAGGATCCTTTTTACTTTTTCTGTCTTCTTTTGGAAGTTTCAGTAAGTGGACTTTTCACTGAATCTGAAAATTCTTTAAATGGATTCCTAATACAAAATAGAAAATGCATCTATAAATAATTGAAGGAAGTAGACCACTGATTTACAACAAAATAAATGACAGTACTAGATGTATATTGACTCCTAGATTTGTAATTGGGTCTATTAATAATAGATGTTAATACTATATTAAAGATGAGTTACATAAATAATGCAAATATGTATTAGAAGGAAGTGAAATAAAACTTAGAACTGGAATTTTCACATATGTAGAAGTAATGAATCTGCAGAACTGGGGATAGACTGCTAAGGGAATTTGTGAAGTTGTAGAGCAGACACAGATGAAAGTCTCATTTTGGACTGTATTCTGCATTTTTCTTGGCATAAAAGCTATTAGCTGAAACTAGTTCACCTTGAATTAGTCTGGGGAGCTCTGTCTAATTCTGAACTGTGCTGCGATGATATTTTCTCAGACCATACAAATGAGAAAATAATCTTCTCATTTTCACCTATGTTACATATCCTGTTGTCTTTAACCTTTCAGACCTTCTCTGATTCACATCAGTTCCTTGTCTCTGTGTAGATATAGAAGATTCTTGCTATAGTCTTACGGCATGTAATCCTCACTATCATCTCAGAGGATGAAAACCTGGATGAAGTTCTCCTGTTTCTCAGACAGGATTGAGAGGGAAATGAGTGATCAAGAGACTTTGTCCTCTTGCTTCTATGCTAGGCTCCAGTTCTTTATTCTTTACAACAAAGATAAGATATTCTTGAAATAAAAGGATTTTATGACTCCTTTATGGTTTTCTGGTTTTGATTGTTTAGGTTTTGGTTTGTTTTTTGTTATTTTTCCGTTTTTCTGGAGAGAAGAAGGGAGTATCTTAACCTTGTATCTGTGCTCCTGCTACTACTTTGTTTTCTTCCCAAACTCTTTTGCTCATACCTGGACAGACCCTTTGTTATCATGAATCTACCTGTGAGTTTGCTACAAGAAAAAGTTGTTGGTCTTTTTTATGATGAAATATGGGAATTGTAGTTTAGAGCCAGCCACGTAGCTTCTTCCCCCCCCCCCTCCAAGTCACAGGAAGGGGAAAAGGCAGAAAAAGCACAAAACCTCTGTGGGCTGAGAGAAGGAGGTTTCAATACAAAATAAGTAACAAAAAGAGAAACAGTATTAACAAGTAACAACGAAAAATATACACAAAGAAACAAGAAAAGCAAACTGCTCCACGCTGACCCCCGAGGCAAGAGCTTCCAACTTTGAGTTTCTTCGATCCTGTCATTAGGTACTGGGCATGATGTCAGTATGGTACTGAATAACACCTTGTCTGGTTCAGTTGTCTATCCTGGTTAAGACCCCCCTTCCTGACTTCTGGTGAAAATTAACCCTATCCTATAGAAGCCCAGGACAGGAGTAAATTTAGTAAATAAGTAAAATGAAACACATTTGATAGAGTCCATTTCATGCTATTCTATTTTTTTCTTGTTTCATTTCCAGAATTTCATAGTTGTTGAAACTGTCTGAAGGAAAGCTTGGTATGTTATGGTGAACTGTGTTCCTTTCATTTATCCAAACTCAGTAACACATTCTATGTTTTCCAGTACATTTTCATTTCAGACAGCTATCTTATCATTACTTGTTGTTCTTGCCCTTTCCTAGGATTTTTCCCCACAATTTTTTTCTTTTCTTCATAACTTTGTTTTTCCCCCTCTCTTTTATCTTGCCTTGTAAATTTCCTTTTAATGATACCAGTGTCTTTCTGTTACTGAGCTGTCATTTACTTCATAAGAACAAAGAACAAGGAGGTAAACAAACAAGAGAGTCCTTCAAGTGACAGATGCTAAAGGTAAACGCTGTAACAAACAAAAGAATATAAAGCAGTCATGTATATTTGGGGTGGGTCCTCTTGTTCTCTCCCCACCTTTTGGTCTACAAATCTGAATCTAGGAACAAAGTCTACACTGACAAATTAATCCACCTGAAATGAGTTAGGTTTCCTTGGCAGACTCTAAAGTGAGATGAGAATCAGAAGTTGAGTATTTAAAAGGTCAACTTTGTAAAAACAGTGAGACTTGAAAAACAATGTTCTAGAAGCAGTAGAAAGAGGACATACTTTGCTAAGAAAATAAATTTCTAGGAGTACAGAGTGCTTAGCAAAAAAGTGTGAAATACCTGAACCAATAAAAGCAAGTAATAACATTTAACAGCTAGTCATCCCTTGAAGGCCAGCATGTGGCCTCAACATGCACACAGAGCAAGTGACAGAGAAGAGAATGTAGCCCATCTGGTAACTTAAGGGGCAAGCATAAAGGAGAGCTCTCCTGCAGGTTGTGCCTACAAGATATGTACTATTCACTCATGCAGAGACACCTAAAGTAACTTTGAATGATTTAGCTGACCTACCAGAAAAAAAGTTCTTTCTGTTAAGAATAATTAACACTGATGGAAAAGAATGTACATTCACCTGCACAGGATAGTAGATAATAGAATAGTGCCATATAGCAGCTTTAAACATAGACTTTTTTTTTTTTTTTTTTTTTTTTCTAAACATGTGCATTTATTTTTATTTCCTTGGTGTATGAGTGTTCTCTTCTTTTACTCACTCCTTGATATATTCTGATGAGGAACACAAAATAAGACTCCATCTATATAGAAGGGAAGAAAATCAGTCCAATTGTTTTAGTTATGAGAAACCTGCATCTAAAACATTACTTCAAAAGCTGGCTTTAGGTTGTGAGAGGATGAGGAAAATCAGTCTATTTTTCCTATTTATTTATATTCTTGTATACTAAATTAGAGAGGTTCAAAAATACAGAAAAAATGATGTCAATATTTATTGGAAGTAACTAAATTTAAGAGGATAGTCAAGTAGTATTATTGTCATAGAGATTTATGCCAGAAATTATATCATTCAGCAAAAGATATTAACCAAACATTAATGGCATTTTGTTCTACACTGGCATGAATAAGAAGTAACTTAAATATACCTGTCAAGTTAGTTGCATCATGTTCTCAAAACATAGACTCCATTAGAGGTACATTGTTTGTCATTTCAGAAATTCGTGTTACAGCTGTTTAAAACTTGTGCTAGTTCCTAAAAATAAGCACTATACTTTCAGATTACAATAAGGCATAAACTATGGTAAATACTTGCTAAACTTTTGAAATGCAGAATAGTCACATAACGATGCACTTTGCTTTGTGCATAATCCTCTTCATGAGAGGGAAGAACACCACATTTGTTTATCCTTCCCAATAATACAGGTGAAACTAGCACTTTAAGTAGAATATATTTACAAAGTCTGAAATGTTTGTGTCTCTGACTGGAATATGCCAAGACTATAATGGGGTTTAATTTACCACTGAAAGATTAGATTAGATATCCATAAGCATCATTCCTTAATTCAAGAGCAATACAAATAGGACAGTAAGATGTTTATCACATTTGTTTACGAGTTTGTGTTAAGAGTTAAGACAAGGCTTTTGAATGATAGGTCTTCCAGGTGTGAATGATATTCAGCTTTAGGTTCTTACACTTAAAATATGTCACCCAGTGTCTCAGTAATGTCTGACAACCAGAAAAAGAGTATAAAGGGAACAATGTGTAATGAATATTGATGATTATAAAGTGTATCTAAATAGTTTACTAGATTAATTAACTAAGTGAACATATATTTTATGACACTGCCTTGTTAGCTCAAGCATTGCAGGTAAAATTTACATTTTTACCAAGGAAGTGTTTGTTAGTAAAACTGTCCTCTATAGATTATGAAGTGATTCAGTTCATTATGAGTAACTCATCTTTTGTAGTTAGTATAAAACTGATATCTTTCTATACTGTGGCATAGATGCTGCTCTCTGAGATGAGGCAGGAATGATGATCAAGCCTTCAAAATAGTTCTGATACATACAGGCACTAACTGGCTAACGTGTGAACTTCAAGTCTTAACTGATGTCACACTTTGACCTCTACATTATACATTTTTCTTTTCAATTTCTCTACTAACTTAGCAAGCAAAGTCACCAGGATTCTAACCATCTGTCTGGGATTTCCAGATGGCTAGTAGTCCAGTTAAGGTGGAAACTGTTGGTCTTTCAGACCATACTACTGATTGTCTAGAAATCCAAGATGAATGGCCCCAAGCTAAATGAACGATAATCCATTTATGAATATTTATTCTATATGAGTCAAATACATACAGAATGTACTGACCACCTATGTGCTTGATCGGCTCACCTGCAGGAAATCAGGCATCTGCACACCTGAGATTGTACCTGGGTTCATATCCACCAAGCAGCACACATAAAGAAATCCGATAGACGTGGCAAACAAAGTCTGGATTTGCAATCAGTCTGATGTGGCCAGAACTGTTCCAATTGAGTATGCTTTACACAGATCATTTGGTACAATCTGCAAAAGCAGCCTTAAGTTTGAGAGCTCCCAGATGGTAATATGAGGAGGTCCTGCTCCTTAAGAACAGGATAGTCAGTCACATGTCCAGAAATCTGGCCTACTTTTCTTTGAATTTCAAAATATAGACAAGTCTGGGATTACACCTAGTAAGGCCCTGCAAAAATCTATCCAGGACTGATGTAATGGACTAGGAGTGGTACTAGCTATTTCTTGGTTTGCATATCCCTCTGATCATCTCCAGATAAGAGACTATCAGGGTATATTTTTTATGCAAATAATAGTTCAGCTTTAGCAAACACTATAGCCATAAGGTATGTAAGTACTGTAATATTTAAGCTAAGTATCACAGCATACCCAAGTTTTCCAGTGCAATATATTTCTCCAATTCCAATTCCATAGCAAATTGCTGCTTACTGTGAAACTAATTCCATCTGTTTTAGCTCTTACCATTGTTTTTCATACTGTATTTTCTATTTAGGATTCAGTATTTAATGTATGTTTAGATATCCTCCAGATTTGTTATCTATTTCACTCCCTGTCTCTCTCTTCCACCATTTATTTCTTCTGAGTCTTCACTATTCCTCTTTGGCTATGCTCTTTCTGATTTGTGGATCATAAGCCTAAAAGCAGATCAAGCTAATTTGTAAAACTACTCATATCTGACTAATCTGGTGGCCTTCTATGATGGAGTGACTGCATTGGTAAATGAGGGAAGAGCAACTGATGTCATCTATCTGTAGTTCAGCAAGGCTCTTGCTATGGCACCCCACAATATTCTTGCAGCTAAATTGGAAATATGAGGTTGATAGGTGAGCTATTAGATAATGAACTGGCTGGATGGCTGGATCCAAAGAATTACAGTCAATGGATCAGTGTCCAAGTGGAAACCAGTAAGGAATGGTGTCCTTCAGGCATCCATACTGGGACCAATACTATTTAATATCTTCATTAATGACATACATAATGGGATCAAGTGTATTCTTAGCAAGTTTGCAAATGACACCAAGCTGAGTGGTGACGTTGATATGTTAGAGGAAAAGGATGTCATCCAGAGGGACCTTGACAGGCTAGAGAAGTGGGCCCATGTGAACCCCATGAAATTCATCAAAGCCAAGTGCAACACCCTGCACCCGAGTTGGGGCAATCCCCAATAGCAATACAGACTGGGTGATGAATGTTTTGAGAACAATCCTGGGGAGAAGGACTTGGGGATATTGGTGAAAGAAAAACTAGGTATGAGCAAGCAATGTGTGTTTGTAGCCCAGAAAGCAAATAATATCCTGGACTCCATGAAAAGAAATGTGGACAGCAGGTCCACTGCCCCTTCTACATCACTCTCATAATACCCTGCCTGGAGTACTGTATCCAGATCTGAGGTCCCCAGAACAAGAAAGACATGAAACTGTTAGAGCAGATCCACCAAAAGTCCACAAACATGATCAGAGGGCTGGAACACCTCTCACGTGAAGAAAGGTTGAGAAAGTTTGGAACGTTCACCCTGAGGAAGAGGCTTCAGGGGGACATTATTGTGGCCTTTCAATATATAAAGGAGGCTTATAAGAAAGACAGAGAAAGGTTTTTTACCAAGGCCTGTAGTAACAGGACAAGGGACAATGTTTTTAAACTAAAAAAGAGTAGACTTAGGTTGGATTTAGGGAAGAAATACATCTCTCAAAATCTGTCTCAATCTTCATGTGCTATAGTCATTTATGAAAGGGATCTGCATCCTTACAGCTATCTTGATAAAAGCACAGCAGTGCAGTCTATTTAAATTCACCAATAAATAATTCTTGAAGTTTAACAGTAGATGAAAGATATTAGACCCCAAAATCCTAATCAGTTTAATGAGATATGTGTACCTATAATCTTCAAGGTTTTCAAAATGCCTTCCTGATAAAATATTTGGGTTTTCTTAAAACCTTCTATCTTAAAACCATAGCTCACCATGTTCAGCCCTTGACAAGATCTCAGAGAACAAGATGCAGAGTGAATTTTACCTCTGTGAACAATTTCTTTGTCATGAGCCCCTTATATAATCAGATGACATATACAGGTCATATTCTCAAGGCAACTGAAAGCAAAGCCTAAATTATGTCTGCCTAAAGTCATAGAGAAACTGAACTCCAGTGTTATTAATGGCAGGACTACCAAATATGCACTCAAGCCTTTTCTGTAAGACATAGAGAAAAAAACATAGCTACAAGACGTATCTAAATTATTCAGGTGTAATAAGTGTATGCTGTCCCTATTAAATTAAATGGTAGCAGCACCTTTGACTAGAACACAGAGGTATCACTACTTCTTCATGATACACCTTGAATGTGTACACACATACAAAGCCTAAGTATTAGTATGAAAGGAGCTGAATAACATAAATGTTATGCCCAAGCAATCACAAAATGTTGAAGAATTGCAAAATAAAGGTTCACAGAATGTTTACAGTCTTCTGGCAAGTCCTCAGTGAGGAAGGGAATCATGGTGAAAAGGGCTAGCGAGGAGATCTTTTGGGGGGCTTCTGGAAGCTAGGAGAGCAGCTTGCCTGTGCTGGGGTCTGGCAGCTGGTCAGCGGGCTACTGAGGCAGATCGGGTGGAGCCAGCACCACCAGCAGCCACCCCCACTGGCACTAAAAGGTGCCATGGGGAGAGCAGGGTTTCACAAGTATGTTCCTGTCAAGGACATCACTGTGAATAAGGCACCATGAACACTGGTGACCCACAAAAGAAGGACTCTCCTTCAGTTTCCACCTTCCACGATCGCAAGTGCAATCTCAAACAGATATGAGATTTTAACAACCACAGACACCCATGAACAAGGACTGCAGGAAGTGACTGTAAAAGCAGCACACGGTATACACCACAAAAATAAATGACGAGAACTCATAGTGGGTGACCCTCTCTTAAAGGGCACTGAAGTACCCATCGGCCAACCCAACAGGGAGTCATAAGAGGTCTGCTGCCTCCTGGAAGCTAAGATCAGGGACATTACTGAAAGGTTACCATAACTGATTAAAAGCACAGAGTACTATCCTCTGTTACTCTTTCATGTGGGCATGAATGACACAGCAAACTGGAAGCTGAGCAGAATCAAGGAGGACTGTAAAGCCTTGGGTGTACAGGCGAAAAAAAATTGGGATGGAATACACGTGTCTGGAAAAGGTAAAAGAATCTTTGGTAGCAGGCTGGCCAGCTTAGTGAAATAAGCTTTAAACTGGAGGATTTGAGGGGTGGGGTCTGAAATGGAAATGCTCACGTCAATGTATCCACCCGGGGAATAAACCAGGTCGACCAGCCTTGCCACAAATGCTCTTTAGCTACCTCCAAAGACAAGAACCAGAAGGCAAATCATCCTGGGACTGTGTATGACTAGGGCATATCCTCCCCATCTCATCCAGGGAAACCTGCATACTTGACCACCGCTCTGAAATGCCTATACACTAACGCACACAGTATGGAGAACAAACAGGAAGAACTAGAGATCTGTGTGTGGTCACAGGGCCACGATCTCATTGGAATTACTGAGACATAGTGGGATAGCTCATATGACTGGAATGCTGTCATGGATGACTATGTACCATTCAGGAAAGATAGGCCAGCAAGGCAGGGTGGTGGAGTGGCTCTTTATGTGAAAGAACACCTGGAATGAACCAAGCTCTGCTTAGGAGAGGATGAAGAACCTGTTGAGAGCTTATAGGTAAGAATTAAGGGACAGGCTAACATGGGTAACACTGTTGTGGGTGTTTACTACAGGCCACCGGATCAGGACGAGGGTGTAGATGACATCTTTTACAGACAGCTGAAAGTAGCCTTGATTACAGGCCCTGGTCCTCATGGGAGACTTCAACCACCCTGATATTTGCTGGAAAGGTAACATCTAGACACAGTCCAGTAGATTCCTGCAGAGCACTGGCGATAACTTTGTGATACAAGTGGTAGAAGAACCTATGAGGAGAGGTGCACTGCTGGATCTTGTATTAACAAAGTAGTATTTGTTGGGGATGTGAAAGGTTGGGGCCAACCTTGGCTGTAGTGACTAGTGACAAAAGCAGAACTTAATGAGGTTCAACATGGGCAAATGTAGGGTCCTGCACCTGGGGAGAAACACACCCATGTATCAAAATAGGTTAATGGTATATCTGCTAGAAAGCAGCCATGCAAAGAAGGATCTTGGAGTCCTGGTAAGCAATAAGTTAACCATGAGCCAGCAATGTGCCCTTGTAGTCAAGAAGGCCAATGGTGTCCTTGGATACATTAAGAAGAGTGTCCAGCTGGTTGAGGGAGGTTCTCCTCCCCCTCTACTCTGCATTAGTGAGGCCACATCTGGAATACTGTGTCCAGTTCAAGAGAGACAAGAAGCAACTGCAGAGAGTCAATTGGAGGGCAACAGAGATGATGGGGCACTGGATCATCTCTCTTCTGATGAAAGATTGAGAGATCTGGGACTATTTAGCCTGACAAAGACTGAGAGGAGACCTTGTTAATGTCAATAAATATCTAAACGGTAAGCGCAAGGCGGGTGGAGCCAGAGTCTTTTCAGTAGTGCTCAGTGACAAGACAAGGGGCAACAGGCACAAGCTGGAACATAGGACATTCCATGTAAATATGAGGAAAATCTTTACTGTAAGGGTGATGAAGACCTGGAACAGGCTGCCCGGGGAGGTTGTGGAGTATCCTTCTCTGGAGATAGTCAAACCCTTCCTGGATGCATTCCTGTGTAATGTGTTCTAGGAAAACCTGCTTTGGTGAGGAGGATTGGACTGGATGATCACTAGAGATCACTTCCAACTCCAATGATTCTGTGATTCTTCCCATAGCTGAAAATGCCAAGTTTTGATGCCCATTTTCAGCTTTAACAAATGAAAGACTGATAGTGTGAAGGCGATTGTTATTCCAGTCACCAGTGTCCTTGCTGATTTTAGCTAGAACTCTCTTTTGCTGTCAAGATTAGTTTATGTTCAAGTATGTCATACTATCTAGTGACAAACACAGACAGCATTGTGATTTGGCCAGTGTAATTTGCAAGCAGTGACCTTGATTAAGGGTGTGTCAGACTGTATACTTATTAATTTCCTTCTTTAATGCCATTTCAAGTTAACATAATATCAAGAATGTTTAATCAAAGTAGTAACATTTTTGTTGATAAATATATGTCCTTAGAATAGGTTGGTTTTAGGTTACATAGTACTGTGAATTTCTCTCCCTAAATCAGTTGCAAAATTGCCTGGAGTGAATTGTTCTAGGTCTTCCCCACAGCAACGTTTTTCACATACCTGTGTGTTTTTGAAAGATGCAGGATTGACACAACTGTGAAATTGAATCTGCTATTTATTTTCTGGAGATAGAAAATACAATTCGGGCAGTGACAATCCAAATTTCTGCACGCAAAGCAGGTAGGGTCTTACCTTTCTCTCCAAGACACCAGCTCTGTATCTGCAAGTATGTTTGTCCTCCAACACATTTAAACTTTAGGTCTTTTTGTGGAAACAGCCAACTAGGTTTTCAGTTCTGTTGGCTCTGTCTGTAATGTTGACAACTCTCCATCCATCAAGGCATGACTGATTGATTTACCATGTTAATTTCGTAGAATCATAGAATGGTAGGGGTTGGAAAGCACCTCTGGAGATCACCAAGTCCAATCTCCCTGCCAATGGAGGAACACCCAGGGCATGCCATACAGATCCAGGTGGGTCTTGAAAGTTACTAGAGAAGGAGACTCCACAACCTCTCAGGGCAGCCTGTTCCAGTGCTCTGTCACTCTCACAGTGAAGAAGTTTTTCCTCATGTTGAGG
>WUAM01000179.1:7681669-7692098 GCA_024336885.1 Actenoides hombroni | reverse complement strand
CCCACCCTTCAGATATTTGTAAACATTAATAAGATCCCCTCTCAGTCTTCTCTTCTCCAGGCTAAACAGCCCCAGGGTTCTCAGCCTTCCCTCCTAAGAGAGATGTTCCAGTCCCTTCATTATCTTTTTAGCTCTCTGTTGGACTCTTTCTAGTATTTCCCTGTCCCTTTTGAACTGGGGAGACCAGAACTGTACACAATACTCCAGATTTATGAATATTGTTTGTCTAAACTGCAACACCTATACTTCCAGTTGTTTAGTATGTCTATAATGAAATATTGAGTTATATAATGAAAAATGTCTATTATGAAAAATTGAGTACTGTGTTCAGTTTTGGACCCCTCAATACAAGAAGCACACTGAGGCACTAGAGCATGTCCAAGGAAGGGCAATAAAGCTGGTGAAGGTCTAGAACATGTGTCTTATGAGGTGTCTTATGAGGATCAGCTGAGAGATTTGGGTTTATTCAGCCTAGAGAAAAGGAGGCTCAGGGGAGACTGTACCAGTCTCTACAACTACCTGTAAGTAGGTTGTATAGAGGCAGGGGTCAGTCTGTTTAACCAAGTAACAAGCTATAGAACAAGAGGATAAGGCCTTAAGTTGAGCCAAGGGAAGTTTAGATTGGATATTAGGAAGAATTTCTTTACTGAATGTGTTATCAGACAATGGAACAGCTTGCCCAGGGTAGTGTTGGAGTCCCCATCCCTGGGGATATTTAAGAGTTGTCTGGATGTAGTGCTTAGGGATATGGTTTAGTCAAGGTCTTGTCAGTATTAGGTTAATGATTAGACTAGGTATCTTAAAGGTCTCTTCCAATCTAGAAAGTTCTGATTCTGTGATTCTGTGAAGTATAGTAACTTTATTAAACTTTGCATTGTGTTTGTATATAAAAACATATATATAATTACATACATGCATAATATATATATACATACACATATACATAATATATATGTATACATATATCTATAATATATATCCAAGTAATGTTAACAAAAAGAATTGTGGGTTTTTTTTGTATAGAGAATTCCTGGTGCAAAACTGAGCATAAGCAATATTATACACACAGCAGTCACCACATTTTCATTGTGGTTTATGTGGTACAGGATGATTTATTTGTGAATTTATTTATTTCCAGGGTAATACAGAGCAAGCAAATAGATAAGGGTAGAGTCCTGGATGTGTATCATGTTACATTTGAACTGCAAAATAACACTGCTTTATGTGTTGTATCTATAAAAATAGATTTATCACACAAAGAAATATTATTCAAAGTTTGCAAATAGTGGGTCAGATCCTGCTATGTATAAATCAGTGAAGCTGTGATGGAGCTCCAATGACTTTTGCCAACCATTACTTATACCAGCTAACTTACTTACAGTAATAAGTCTATAATTTACTAAATCTGAAACTGGAATGATCATACTATATACATCCATTATAATATAGATGATTGAGCTAACGTGATAGTACATTTTCTTGTTACCCTTTCATTTTACATCATTTTACATTCTCTGCCGATAGTAGAAGAAAGAATGATTATAGACAGAGTCACTAAACCAAATGACTCTTAAATGTTATGAATAGTGATCAAGTGATTTATTTAGAGTCCTTTTACAAAAGAAGATGGGGTAAGAAGTATTCATCATGGAATATTTAGGGAAATATAGTATTTTGTATAATATCTTCAGTAAAGCCTACATTCTAAACAAGGATCAAAAATCACTACAGACAGGAATTACACTAAGAATGTGAGTGAGAGGGAGGAATTAAGATGCAGATGCAAATGAGAAAATGGTTTTACTGTGCTTTTCAACAAAGGTGATCTGTTGGTATGATTGATAGTTAAAGACAGGCTCATACAAGTGAGAAACTATTTAACATAACAGAAAAGGAGAAAAGGTCTAATATATCATGTGACAAATAAGTATCATCACAACAGAAACACATAGCCAAATTGTTTTATAATTTATGGCCCTTATGTTATGTAAGATGGAATTTGTTCCTTCCTTCCTACGTATGCTCTAAAGCAGCTAACACTGGAGATATCCATGAGTTACTTAGGTAACTCATCATCAAAGAGAGCTGTGCAGTCAGTTTTGTAGAGTACTTAATAGCATATTTTGAAGGAGAAGGGTAGAGATAACAAAAATACTATTGGAGTAGATCTGTCAAAGACTATGAAAACAGTAAAAGGTGGGTTCCATTTCCTTCAGGATCGCTGTGTCAAGTTCTCTTTCACCTAAATGTTAAATAATGACTTCACAATCTCCATAGTGCCTGTTATCTCCTCTTTGCTTAACTCCACACAGAAGATATGCTGCAGTCTGAAGGATGCAGGGAACATAATCATCCCCATCCTTACTCTTGTCTTACAGATCCTTCTCAGTCATAGTCATGCAGAATATGCACAATTGTGTTGCTGGGTTTTTTTAATATATATTTTTTTTTTTTAATTCTCACTCCTAGAATAGCTATAGTAGCCAGTGCAACTCTTCAGAAATAGTCTCCTTGAATCAGTCATGGCTTCTCCTTTTTATTTGTGAATAAAGCAGCTGGTGGCTGATACACTCAAACACTAATAAGCAGACCTAGAGAGCCAAACTCTAAGATGTAGGGAGCACACACTGAAATTTTCACTGAGATTATAAGGACTGTGTTCAGGTAGTTCCAGTAATACTTCTTTTGGCAATCTACCATTATTAAGATACCTTTAAGTGTGAAATTGCGACTTTCAGACTTCCAATTTGACATGTCTAGTTTCCCTACAGCTTAAACACCCCATGAATATAATCAAGTATATAAGCTAAAAAACTGTATAAATGTGCCCAAGGTAATGTATTACCCTTCGCTTTGTAAAGGCGTTAGATACTCATACCCTTGTCTTCTTTTTCCAGAATGTGTATTTCACTGCATTGCCATTCATTACTTTAGATATTATGTGCACAAAGGGGCATTATCTTTTTAGGGGAAGATGGAGTGAATCCTGAATGAAGCATGAATGTTTTACTTTCATTTTAGTTTGACAGAGTCTGTGGGGATTCAGGATATTGTCTATAGTGGATATATCCAAGGAAATAGTTTGCAGCTGTGGTAGTGCGTGAAAGATCATGATTCAGAACAAAAACTAAAACCAAAATTCCACACTAGCTTGAATGAAGTTTAGGAAAGAAAAAAAAAAAAAAAAAAATAGTAAGAATTCCAGGTCTGAATAATGCCAAATGGTATTACTTCTTGAGACAATGTGATTGCAGAATGTGATATCCATTGGTATTTCTTTCTTTAAAGTCTTACTGTTTATGACTGCAATTGTGTCGTATGGAGCTACATATAAAGTCTTTTACAGAAAACTGAAAATATATATAGTTTTGTTTCTTTTCTTCATCTCATTAATAAACACAGCTTTATAGAGATTTTGCCGTGTGTTGGTGATGTAATGTAGTTCATGGCTGATATTTTTTCTCATGTATCTGTACCAATCAAAGTGAAGAAAACAGTGGCTTTCACGCTTCCTGGTACTTCAGAGTTTTCAATCCCGAAGATTGGAATGCAGTAGTAGACTATTTTGCCTGATTCTTATTATGAAAACAAAGTGCAATGTACATACAATGTTTTTCCATGAATAATGTAGTAGTCCCGTAAACACTTGTTTCTGAGCCATTTAGGAGAATGAAACCATACAGGTTGCTCCAAACAAAATGATGTGAAGGATTAAAATAAAGATTATGGAGTCTGGATCTAAAACATGCTAAATCAGGTAAGATGCGAGAGACCTTGCACAAATCTACCTGCTACATCAAGAAGCAGTCACTCATCCCATGGAACTCTTATATTAACAGCTTTTGCAGTGCAGGAGGAGTCCAGGGTTTCAAAACCCTCCAACGGACTGGATTACCTGTGCTGAAGGCCAGCTCTGGTACGATGCAACCATGCAACATGTGCTCAGGCTGCTGTGAACAGAGCTGTGCTTTGTCAGCCTCCAAAAGCTTCACTTAAGCTCAGGCCCTCAGGCCCTCACCTTGGTCCCTGCCTGTGCTATGCTGGAGTCATCCCTGTGCTTGGCCATATACATCAGTGGTGTTCATCCTGATTCATTGACTTGTCTTCCCAACATGATCTTGGGTTTATCTTGCCTAGCAATCACCAGGCCATGGCTGACCCATGATACTATCACTGCTCTGTTCTCCTTGCTCAAGAGACAGGGATCTGTCTGAATCAGCAAGGTCCTGTCAGCCTTGCTGCCATTCTCTCCTTTCTCTCACCTTCCCTTGAGTATCAGCTGCTGTTGGACACACAATGCCTGACACCATGAACTACAATTGAATTAACATTTTAAAGCTCATTATTATTGTCATCTGTTGTTTACAAGAAATGTAGCAACACAGCTCTATTTGTGAGAAAATGAATATACTAGCAACACAGATTTTCAGATGTCTTCCCATCAGTAAGATTGTTTGGAATACATAAGGGAAAGCTCTTATCTCTGCCACAGTGTACATTTTTAGCTCTGTATTGTAGCATTCATGAAGCTGGGCTATATACTCTTTTATTTTTCTTCTCTTCACCATCAGAACAAATAAAACTTCTTTTCCACACTGTAAAATTACCCTGCTGTTATATGTATAACATTTCATAGCTGGAATCTCATTTACTAAGCTATTTTCAGCTGGAAAATTGCATTGGCCTCACATTCCTGGGACTGTTTTTTTGGTAGCTATAAGCAGAATAGTAGGATATAAGGTGAGTAGCATGTCTAATTGTATGTGGGTATATGCCTCTCTTCTGGATGTGTTTAATGAAAACTGTTCAAGAAGATTTCATTTGTACTTTGGACCATGTATGTGACAATAGTAACCAAGTGAACCTGCATGCTTTGGGTTTTGTTTGTTAGCACCCCTTAATCATGCCCGGTATAATTTATGACAATTGAGTAGAGGGAGACTGAGCTGTATGTTTGGGTGTTTAAAAAAGCGCTGAGCTGTGACTGACTTTTTGACATGTTAGCTCATGTTTCCTATGAAAGCTTATGAATTATAATTTTTTTTTTAAATTTTTTTTTTAAGATCTCTGATGTCTGGATAGTTAGAGAATGCTGAATGCTTATATATTTATCAGTACTAAATTGACCCAGCCTTTAAGCCTGTTCATCATACACTACTCAGGGTTTTTTACTATCTATTTTTCTTCTAGTATATTTCTTCTTTGCTACTAATAAACTACATATTTAGTGTACCTAACATGTCCATTAGTCAGATAGCAGTGAGAAAGATATGTTTAGAATAAATTTCCTTTCAAAAATTAGTGTGGACTCTTTTCAAGTTACTCTGTTTGTAGTGACTTTATTACTATGAAACAGTCAGTAACAGACAAATAACCACATTTCCATAGGATATTACTGTTTTGAAAGTACCTATCATCTTCCTCTATGCTTTATTCTGTAGACTGTCATCTTAGCTCCTAGAACATATCGCTATTGTACCAAAACCCAGATGATATGTATCTCTCCTTACAGCTTATTTTAGAAGTTTTTCTATTTTTCTTAGAAATATTAAGGGATGAAAAGATACCTGGCCAAATTGTAACCATAATGTAATTTTCTCTCTCTTACACATCTCTAAGCTTTGTTGGACAGCTGCCCAGACGGAAACAAACAAGGAAAAACCTTCATAATATTGACAATAGACACCTTGTAATTTGAATAATTCAAAAAGCAGAGCTGATATGAATCGATAGAGTGCATTACTTACCATAATGTCTTATTTCTAATCATTCTGCAAATACCTTAATAGAGCAGCATGAGCAGGTGGTATTAAATATTAACCCTTACAAACATTGTCTGCAGCTGCAAAATCAACAACAGCTTTTACTCTGAACTTTTTTCTCAGAAGTGATATCTGAAGTTATATTGCAGAAATAACAGATGTCATGTCTTGTCATGTGTGATTAGACTGCGTCAGCTAAAACTCAAAGTGGAAAGAGTCATTGCATGTACACTTTTCTGGGTTAAGAAGAAAAAAAGAAAAAGCAACAGCTGCTTTTTAAAGTCATGTGTTGATGCTAAGTTTTAACATTTTATTTTTTGAAATACAACATCAGCAGAACCATTAACATAACAAGAAAGAGTTATCATGCCTTTCCCTCACTAAGTAACAAGCAGCCTGCCTTAGTCAGAGCTGGTGGTATTTTGAAAAAAATAATAACAATTGAATCCATCAAACTTAAGAGTAAACAGCCTTCTAGAGTCAATGAGAGATATCAACTATTGTCCTTGAAGTCCCAGTTTTTCAGAAGATAAATATTACTAGCAAATGGGCCCAGATGTATTAATTGGAACTCACTCAAGGTCTTCTCATCAGAGTCTACCAAAGAGTGGAAATAGCATTCTCTAAAGGGGAGATAGTCTGCATTTTTTTAAATGTAACTCAATGTTAAACTACTGTTGTATTCTTTAGCTAGCGCTGCAAATAAGGCTGAAAGAAAAAATCCGTTATAATGCTGAAATCTAAGTGTTTCAAGTTAGACCAAATGTATCTGAGATTCAGAACCTCTTGTGCTTCATTTTAGCCCAAACAGGAAATGAAATGGGGAGCTGGAGCAAAGTCTTTATAGTTAAACTTGAGAAATGGGAGTGAGATAATAGAGGATAACCAGGCATCAGGCAACCAGGCCAATATGTGGACATGTTACTGGTCAGTGATTTCTATAGGCCAGGAACAAGGGTCAGACATTCTTATTTATAAAGCTGAATTTTCTGGTAGCTTTTAAAGTAAATGACTGTAAAATCTTCCATCTTGATTTATGGATATGGGAGCAATTATATATATTTTGTCCCTATAATGCTGTATTTCAGGTGTACTTCAAATATACAATACTTAAGGCTTGACAGCCTATGGGTGTTGCTGTCTAATACATTATCTTCTATTCTGCTTTGCCTCTCAGAAAAGATACTGCCTTCAACACATAAATTTCTTATGCTATGGCTTTCATTACAATTTGAAAAACCCTTCTTCAGGCTGAATTGATTCTTTGTAGTACGGCACCCAGTTACATGTAGGTCTCAAACTGTCCCCACAGCGACTCAGGAGTTTCTCAAAGATGATCCTCCCACATCTTTAGATCACTGAAGCTCAGCTCCACAAGATACCAAAAACCCCTTCTTAAAATATCCTGTTAAATATATATATATATACATATTAAATAGAATTAGAAATGCTGAGTTATGGGCTAAGTATAATACAGACAGAATGAGGGATGCTGGATGCTTCAAGAAGAGATCCATAAAATCCAGTTCACTGAGAGAGGTGCCCTCTCTTCAGGCAGAAGATGTTCAGCAAAGAGGGCTAAGCAAAATTTTATTGCTTTCCCAGGGAAGGTACGTACGTATCTACAGGTTTAAAATATGTTAATTGGGATTCTCAACTTTAAAACACCTGACCGTGTGCATTCAGTAGACTGTAATAGCACATCTACCAGCTGGCTCAGTTTGCTCTACTAAAGAAACAGAACCAGGCAGAGAAAAGCCAAGAAAGTAGTTGACATGTTTGAACTGTTGAGCAATCGTTTGGGAATAGTCTTTGGTCCTGGACTTCATGGGATTTCCTATAAATTTAGCACCAAAGTGGGGGCTGGATAAAATGCATAAAGCTGGGGATCAATAAGCAGACAAGTGAAAGGGAAGAAGAAGAAAGTGTGTGTGTACATGTTAAATCATGTTTTTAGGCTCAGATCGTTAAAATATAATGTAGGTTTTACTTCAGTCACTACTGTGGCTTTATACGACTGGTTCAACATCTTTACAACATTAATGTAAGTACAGTGTGAGACAGCATTATTCTGATGTAGTAAGATAGAAATATCTTATCCAGTTGAAATAATTCCCAATAAAGTCTGTAAAGTAGTGCCTGGAACTTCAGAGAGATGATAACATCTTTCTTGTATCAAAGCCTTTTAAAAACGTAAATTCACAGTTTTAAAAATACATAGTCTAATAATTATTGTAAACTATTGCAAACTGTTGCATATTATTATATAATAACTGAGACACAATTCTGTAAGATGAAACTGAGTATATGAATACAGAATAAATTATCAATAACAAAAGGATTATTTAATATGATAAGTATTTTGGCATGAAACTTTGGGACAAAGCATTTGGAATTCAATCCCATAGACTTTGTCCCTGCAAAACATTTATTAACTCTAAAGGTGGTTTTGTTTGAATAAGGACTACTAAAATTCAAGCTCTTGAAAAGGACCTCTAAATGGCATATAATTCAACATGCAATGAATTTTTTTTCTTTTTAAGATTCAGAAAACAGAAATGGTAATAGAGCTACCAACATTACAGTCTATGTCCTATTTTTATTTCTATAGGTAATACGGGAGGGCAGAGGAAAGAGTTTGCACTAAAATTCTGTCATAATATGTGTAATAATAATAAGTAAAACAAGTTTAATTTCCATCCTGCTAAGATGTATGCGTATGCTTAAAGATCATCAAATTAAGTAAGTATATACTTGTATTTTAACATATTGAAGTCTTACACTTTGTCATAACACATTATTTCTGCTGAGAATTGCATGTGCAAATCTCTTAGGTATGTTTGAATCAGTATGACGAAAGATATACAAGGTATACTGTGATTAAGTATTAGTGGTAAAAAACCCCAACTAAAATATTCTTCAATTAATTGGTCTTCTACAGAATCAGGTAAGTTATGCTTTTCCCCACAATGATAGAAAACATAGGAAAGAAAAAAATGCCATTTGTAAATACTGTATGATCAGGTCTCCAAACCCTTTCATTAAAACTACATGAAGGTTATTATAAATGCAAGTTTTGAAGAGGCAGCTTATACTTAATGAAAGAAGCTTAAATGCAGATACCGGCAATCAGTCAGTTATTGTTTGGCTGATTGTATGAGAACAGCTCATGAGGGATTTCAAATTCCCATGGCTTCTAACTACGCTTACAAGATGCAGTCGTGCTTGCAGATATTCAGTGTTCTAAGTGTAACAGTGGGAGACAAGCCTGAGTCTTATTCCTCATTTAATCTGAAGCAGGAGCTGACAGTAACCTTTTACATATATCCCTGTGAGAAGCAAGAACTGAACTCCTTCTAGTTCTTCTAGATTCTAGTGTCAACTTTTTTGGTATGTCTTCACGATGCACCTCATGCTATGTTAACACACAGCTTCACAAAGGGCCTACAGCTTAAATGTGATGTTTTCAGTCTTGTTGGCAGTTTTCTTTTTCTCTGTTGAATACTGGAGTGTTTGCTAAAATTTATTCTGCTATTGTCTGGAACAGCTACAAACTCATTCAGATGCTGGCATTTCCTTCAAAATGATAGCATATTGATAACAGTTTTCATTAGTGTCTCAAAGAAAAAACCAAATGTTACAGGTATATAAATTAATTAACATTTTCTTTTTTATTACCTGCAATTGTATGCTGCAAACTTTACTGTGATGCTAAAATATAAAACTCTAAAAGTTCTTAAACAAACATAAAAGGAACTGGAAACAGCCAAAATGAAATTGCACCAAATATACATCAAAAATAGTGACATTAGGTAACAACAGGAAAAAAAAATTCTTATATGTATGCCTTGTATTTCACTTTGTAATGAGATTGAAGTTGATTAGACAAAACATAGATCTCAAATTAAAAATGTGGTATTGTTCAGCCAAAACCACTGTAAACAAAATATTTAAATATTTAGAAATAAGACAAATACATGACTTTCATCTTCTAACCAATTATTTTACCTTTCTAACAGTTTTGTTAATTTCCACACCCCCACTCTTTTTCTTAGAGAATAAATGTGAACCCAACATTTTTGATGCTATTGTACTGTCCTTGTGTCTCTATTGTCTATTTTTATAACAATGGGCAATGAACAGATTCTTGTGAATTTTTAGGAAAGAATAAAAACATCTTTAATACAGAACAAGACCATGTAAGTTTAGAAATTAGGTGAGTGTATGATACAGTCCAAATAGTCCGCTCTAAGAATTCACTATTATTTTATATTATATACCCTGTGCCAAAACCAACCAAAAAAGCCTTGAAAACTGTATTTATTTGTTTTCTTCAGCAATGCTGTGGACAATGGGATGGAAACCACCCTTCCCACATTTGAAGATAAGACCAGATTGTTGTGAATGGCTGGTACTCTGGAAGAGGGCTGACATCCACAGGTGTTTCAAAAGTCTGGAGAAATGGAGCAGCAAGAATTTAATGCAGTTCAGCAAAGAGGAATATGAAGCCTTACACCATAGATCTCATGAAACAGCATAGCCTGGAAACAGACCAATCAGGCAGCAGCTCTATAGAATCATAGAATCATAATGGTTGGAAAGGACCTCCAGGGTCATCAAGTCCAACCTTTGTCCTAGCATTTCTCTAACCACTACACCATATCCTC
>WUAM01000179.1:7636517-7647322 GCA_024336885.1 Actenoides hombroni | reverse complement strand
TCGCTAAGTCTCTCTCCCTTATTCCTTTTCTCTTCCCCTTTGGGGAGGGAGGGGGGTTAACAGAGAACGTCTGTTATCGGTCTAAGGGGCTGCCCTGACCCTAAACCGTGACACCCTGTCACATGCTTCCTTCTGAGCCATGCCTGGATAATGCCCAGAAAAGTTAGCTGGCCCAATCCAAAATAGATTAGGGAAGGTGCTAACAATCCTACATTATGAATTGCTGTAGGTCACTGCTCAGGTGCTTGTCCTGATCTGTTTCATTAACTGGTATAGCCATAGGAATGAAAACAGAATATAGTTTAGGATTAGCTTTCCATGGAGACTTGGTCTGAAAGAATCAAACACATATGGAGATTCTAGTCCATTTAAAACAGAGGCAGGTTCCAAAGCTAAGTCACTGAGAGGAATGCTGCATTCCTTTCTGGTAGTTACCAAAGACAATGCAGTTTTCAGTACTTTGTGAGCAAATATAGTATTAATATGTAGTGATATGCTGCTGTCTATTTTGTGAATATAACACACAACTATCATGATGCTAAGACAAATTCAGATTTTTCTCTGACCAGAAAGGACTCTGTCTCACTCTGCAGTATTAAACAAGTTTGTAGTAAAACATATGGCATAGCTTAGTAAATCAGTATGCTAGGCATTATAAACATCCTGGTTGTAGGGCAAGATTTCACTTGTTTATTTTCTCTTTCATGCACTTCATGTGACTGTTAGTACACAGACAAATGGCTCATCCCGCAACAGACATATTCTTGAATTAGAACCAGACTGAGTCCACAATCACTCGGTACAGTGCAAAACTTCTGACCATTTTGGTTCCTTTCTAAAAGGGTCTCATCTATAGCAAACATGGCCAATTCCATGTATTCCCAGTGGGAGCAATTAAGACATTTCATCATCAAAGTTTGACTTTTGGAACTAGCGGGATGATACTAAGCTCCCAAATTTTCTTGAAAGAATTTTGTAGCATATGGAACATTAATTTGTTATATTTGGCTGTTTGCTACTCAGCAGCTGCAGCTGTTTGCTATGGTGTTCATTACTGTCATTTCTGATTCCTTTTTCCATGTTCATCACATTGTCTATGAGTGTTTACCAAATTTGGCTTAGCAGAGTGCGTATTAGTATTCTGGTGGTCTAAGCTATCCAGGTGATGAATAGTAAAATACTAATCCTGTAGATCTGACAAGACTTTTCCAATGCAACCCTCAGAACTACAAGATTGAAAGCACAGCATGTTTTAGAATAGTAAACTCCTGTATACAGGTATTGTACAAACGATGAAAACATGGATTATGACCAAGCCTTAGGTGATGCATCTTCTTTCACATAGTTACTGCTTGTTGCAAATATAAGTAATAGATTATTTGCTGTTTCCATCTAAAATTACACTGCATAGTTATTATAAATGAGGGAAAATCTAATAACTCCAGGTCACAAAATCTGCCTTGGATCTTAAACATTAAAGCAGCTTTAATAACCATCACATTATAATAATACACAGGCAAGATGTAGGCTTTTTATATGATAGTAGTGTGCTAAAAGAAAAGCATTCACAATAGTCTGTCCCTGGAGAAGTCATTATCAGGTATCAAAAAAATCCAAACATAACACTGACAATCCCACAGCTACAGTTGCTATTTTTTAAAACTTCTTGAAGAATGAAGTAACTATTTAAAGTGGAAGATTCTGTCCAAATCCTTTGCAAGCATGAAAGGCATGAGCATCATTCAACAGGTAATTTTTCTCTAAAGGTTATGAAGACATGCATGTTCATCAATATCCGAGGAAAGTTAGTGAAATGACACAGGGTCAGATGAGAGTCATGGTACAAGTTGAACAGAACATTCAAAAATTGTCCAAATTATTTATATTTTGCTGACAGCTGAGCTCTGCTATCCACTGCGAACAGCTTAAGAGAATGTAAAAAAAAGAGATTAAACCTCTTCAGCTTGTTGATCATATTGAAAACAAATAAGACCTGCAACGGCTACTGTGCAGCTAGTATGGGAGAAGGAGGAAGAATGGTTTCCATGAATAGATATGAGATGATGGGCCAGTATATGATGGCAGTGGTTTCAAAACTTAGCACTGCATTGCAAATATAAGCAGAGATCTTTTAAAGAACAACCCCAAACTACAGTTAAGGAGTACTTGTTATGATGCTTCAGAAAAAGAAATGCTATTGTCATTATTTAAAGAAAACTCTGAATGTTAGCAGGTGGGTGTTGGATTGTGCCTGCAGAATTTCTTACAGTATAAGTTATAAGAACATAGATATGACCAACATAAATCAGAACAAAATTTTATTTTGAAAGGATCTTGCAATCAAATGTGTGCTATAGCAAGCATCTATTGATATTAAATACGTCATATACTTAGAAATATGCAGATTTCTCTTCCGTGAACTCATCTAGTTTCACAGCACCTCATGTGAACTTTTACCACCCACTATGTCTTCAGTCAAGGAACTCCACAGTTTCTTGATATAGTAAGGACCATTTGTCTTTGACTCTTTCAGATCTTGATTCTTTTTGACTTCATCTGATGCCTCCTACATCTCATACAAAAAGATTGAACAATAAATCCCAAAACATCCTCTTCATGTAATTAATTTTATAGACTACTGTTATACCTATTGTATTTTTATTAGCATACCATAAATGCGCTATTATATCTCCACCCAAAGTAGACTTTTTTATAAATTCCAAGAAAGGGTATGACCCTGTGTATTCATACCATTTGCAGGAATAATTCTATGTCTTTAAGCCTCTTCATTACCCGGTCATGAGCCTATTTTTGTTCTTTCCTCATTCAGCTACATATTTTGCTATTCAATAATAGGGTTGATAGAATAGATAGAACTTATGTCTGACCTGTTGTCAGACAACGATCATATATGTACCAGGTTTTAAACAAGAAGTTACTAGGGTTTGTTTGTTGCTTTTGTTGTTTTGTGGTTTTTTTACAACCTTTGTGCAGAAATAGCTACAGCAACCTTACGATCGCAGAAAGGAAGTTTGGAAAGTAGTTATCTGTTAGTCTGTCTGAAAAAACTGCAGAAGGTATCACTGCATATAGTCAAAATTCTTGTGCATAAAAGTTATTTTATCTTACAATATGGACACTTTGAGGCCCAGACATCAACAGATAAGTATGCTGCACAGGCACAGTGATAGTTATTTAACATCGAATTTAACAAATTCTTATGTTAATGTGAGTGTATTGTCATTTTGGTAATATGATTGTATTGGTTGCATCTTCACTCTGAAAATGGCAGTGGCTGTGAAGATTGCATAAGCATTCCTGGCAAATCAATTGAGACCCAGTAAAGACTGAGCAGACACATGGTTTTATGTGGGTGAATAAAGACAGTAATGGCTATTCAAACATGCTGCAATTTATAAGGAAGAAGTTTCTCGCTGTTCATGATAGACAGCACACAACTAACAAAATAAAAAAATATTTTGACATAGGGTCTAGGAATATGAGGCTTGAGAATATTTTGTAGATAAGAAATGTGGAAGCATGAAAAAAAAACCCCAGACTTCTGTGGAAGCAACAAATAAGTCTCATCGCATTACTCATAGTCATTCATACAGATTATTTGACTATAACAGAAAACTGAGTAATGTTACTTTCCAGAATTCACTCTTAGCTCAAGTGAAGCCTCTTGATAACACTAAAACGTCATATGTTGCTAACATTTTATTAAATCTTCTTTCAACTGAAGAGGCAATTAAGTCTCATTTGAAAAAGGGCATATTTTTCTCTATGGCACTAATGCCTCAAAACACAGAAATTCCCAAATGTTGCTGTATATTCATAGGAAAGCAATCCATTGTCTGTCTGATTATTTTCAAAACAGAAATGGAAATTGCTATAGAAATATCTGAGACACTAAAAAGATCCCCAAAACAAGAGATATGGAATTTAATTATATCAGTTGCAGAAGATAATGATGTACTTAGTAGTGAATGCAAAATTAGTGATATTCTTCTAGCTAATTTCTCAACTTTTTATAGACCATATCATACAGCAAAATACACTACTGATAATTCATCATCTTATCTTGAAGATTGTGTAAAAATTGTTATAAATCTTTGTCCTTATTTGCTAAAAGCATTTACAATTACTCAGTTTAATTTCCACATCTTTGAATATAAAGGAGTACTGAAGTATGTTCATGTTAAAACATCTGAAATATGTTTTATCAGCAGGTAATTATTATATCTGAATATTAAATGAGGAATAGAATTTTTTTTTTCAAATTTATTCGACAATTTCAAATATTAAATGGTGGCAATAGCTTCAAAGACTGAATATTGTATTTTTTTAAGTTCTTCTCCATAGACTAAAAATATTTTGAAGGGTATATTGCAACAAAGAATTGTTGACCAAATTTTGTATTATATGTATTTCTTCTTTTCAATATATCCCAAGAATGCAGAATAAATTAAAGGGAATTTCATTCAGTTTTATGCTTTATTTTTCAAAAAAGTTGGTATCTCATTTTTATTTTAGTAAAAAAAAATACAATAATGTATTTCAGCCACTATAAAAAAAAATAAAATGTTTTAAGTACTTCAGCATTAAGAATTATAAAATAAATACTTAAATATTAGGATCTAATTGAAGTCTTGAAACTTGATAAAATTATGGATAAATATTTGTCTGTAGAGGGAATGCTGTAAACTGGGAGATGTGTTCATGTTTTCACAGTCTTCTACAAGGAAAAGTTCTACCTTCAGAATCTGGTTCTTGATAATACTGGCCTTTATTACCTTTGAGGTATTGGTGCAAAGAATATTTTCTCTGTGAAAAATTAAGAAATTTGTTAACTATTGACTCTATTAAGGGTCAGTTTAAAGCTAATCTGGAGTCACATAAATTTATTAAAAACATTTTCTATTGAAATGCACTAAAACTGATAATAAATATATTTTAAAATAATTTATTAATGTATGTAAATAAATGTAAATTTAACAACATCAGAAATACATAGAAGAAAAAATAGTACATGACACAAAAGGGAAAGATGCCTTCTTAAAATGCACTTAAATTACAGCATTTTTCTTACTTTACCAATATTATGTAAGATAAACTTGCCCTTAGCTAAAGGAAGTCAAAGCAATGAATAAATATAGTAAAAACTTTGAAAATCTTGTAAAAGTAAACCTTGTAAAAATAGCATTATGGACTCAAAGATTGACTGAAAAATGAACTAAGATATGTCATCTATAAGGACTCCTCAAACCTGTGATTCCTGGGATAGGAAGGTGTGTGGTCACTGCAGAAGTTGTCCTGATGGACAATGCTTTTTCTAGTGTAATGTGTTTGGGCAAGCAGAGAACTGACAGAAAAGTGAGAACATTCTAAATTCTTGCTGTGGTTTGAGACCACTCAGCTAGCAATAAAGCACCATGCAGATGCTCACTTGCTCACTCTTAGGCCCCTCTGGTGAGATGAGGAGGAGAAAATGTAACAAAAGGCTTGAGGGTCAAGATAAAGGACAGGAAGGGCTCACTCATCAGTTATGGTCATGGGCATGACTTAGCAGAGGATCTGTCTGAAATCAAAGTTATCATGGAAATGTTGTGGTACAAAAGACTGAACAAACAGCAAGAATTCACTAGGACTGAAGATAGCTTTGAACCTTTGTCTTAAGATTCCCTTTATGTCTGTAAACCAGAGGATAATAAATTTGACACTATAATCTTAAGAAAAGCTGGAGATGAACAGCAATGTAAGTAGAGACTTGTAAAGATTAGTGGACACCTGGCTAAATTTGACTTGTATTTGGGAAAAGCCAACATGGCTTGTGTGAAGTCCTGTTTCAGAAAATTCTTGGAGGTTTTTAAAGAGGTCAGTAAAATTTGGATATGGATCATATGGCTAATAATAGTCTCTCACCAAGTGTTTTAAGAAAATTAAACATCCATAGGAAAGGAGAAACCAGAAAAAAAAAGGAATATCATAGTTGTGATAACATTACTTCTGCATTCACTTGCATGCTTATGACACCACTGGTTATCTTTCTACCTTGTTTAGATGGAAGGAAATGCCCCTCCACATGTGTCATTAATGCACATTTCAGAGGTACTGAAGTTTTTACAATTTAAAAAGGACTTTCAAGGACAGAAAAGATCCATGCAAAAATCAGTGAAACACAAAATATATGATACTTATTTTGAGACATTGCTTTTTATTTATTATGAGAAAAGAAAATGTCAAATAAGCTGGAAAAAAAATGCATAAGGCAGGAATCATATAAAAGGTTTTAAGTTTCTGATAATTTCCAGATGAAAAGTACTTTTTAATTTTCTCTTTCAGGTACATAGTGAGACATTTTTGTTTCAGGAAAAGGAGGTCTATGTGAAGATAACTTCTTTGCTACTCACAAATATTCTGGGCACATGGGCTATTCAAAGCACAGAGGTGATCAAAAAGTGAATAAAATAGATAGAGACTGCGTAATTTCTAAAAAATGATTGTGTCATTACCATGCAAATCTTGGCAAGTTTGTCACTTAGTTGAACCACTCAGCCAATTAGACTGGGAGGAAATATATCAGTATTGAGCAATAGCTACACAGTGATATTGTGAAAAACAGCAATAAAACATAGAGGCTAACATGCTTGGGAAAGCCAGAGATGCTAAGAATCTGTATCCAAACAATAACTTAATGACTGATGCAATAATTAGTATGACATCTGCAGAGTTAATAATAAGGTAGTGTGATAAAGCCCTCTATTTTGTACTGTCTTTTGCCCTCTTTTTTTTTTTTCTTCAAAACAGAAAGATTGTCTGAAGAGACAAAGGTAGTTTAAATAATTATCCTTAACAGACAACAAAATTTTAGACAAAATTAGTCTAAAAAAATTAAACATTTGCTAGATATATACATAATCAGAATTAAAACTTCCCATTTATCTTGTATCATATGGATTCTGTGAGAATGTATGTGATAGTAAAATTCCCTATATTTTCTTTCTTTAGGTTCTTAGGCTGGTACTGACCAGCTCTATTTTGCATGCAACCAGTACCATTTATACCCTATTCTGTCTGTACTCTTTGTTCCTTGCTCTGCACATTGGATCTCTCTTGGCATAGTGCCACCCACCCCATCTTGCACCATCAGATTTGCAGTCTTACTATTTGTAATGCCCAGCTTTGCCTGCAGTTTCTTGGTTGCCCATCAGTTAGTATGGCTGATCAAGTTTGTTCCTTGTCTTTGTTTCTTCCCTGTTTGTCTTAAGTTTGTGTCTCTATACATATTTAGTTTATGTCTTCTTCCACCTTTTCCTCAGTATCCCATTTGACAGGGTCCTTTATCAGACATCTTAATGAAATAAATGTTCCCATATTCCACCTACACTTACTGATTAGTGTGAGTGAACAGATTTTTTTTTTTCTCATTACTGCCTCCCTTATTTGCAATCAAGTTTGTGTTTCTGTAAGGCCACACCTCAACTACTGTATTCAGTTTTGAGGCCCTCACTAAAACAGACATTGAGGTGCTGGACTGCATCTAAAGAAGAGCAGTAAAGCTGGTGCAGGGTCTAGAGTGCAAGTCTTATGAGGAACAGCTGAGGAAACTGGAGTCCTTTAGCCAGAAGAAAATAAGGCTCAGGGCTGACTTTACTGCTCTCTACAACTACCTGAAAGGAGGTTGTAGTGAGGTGGGTGTTAGTCTATTCTCCCTAATAACAAGTGACAATAAAAGAGGAAATCACCTCAAGTCACGATGGGGGAATTTTAGGTTATATATTATGAAAAATCTTTTCACCTAAAGGTCTGACAAGCACTGATACATCCCTGGAGATATTTAAAAGATACATAGATGAGGCACTTAGGGACCTGGTCTAGTGGTGGACTTGGCAGTGCTGGGCTAACCATTGGATCTGACAATATTTAAGGTCTTTTCCAACCTAAATGATTCTAAGATTTTATAATTTTATGATTATATGCTTCTGATTCTGTTTTCTTGTTTATGGTTTTCCCCTTTTTCTATTATCTTTTTTTGCATTGAAAATCTCCTTGACCAGATACCCTAAAAGAAACAGACACTCTGTCTTTCCACATATCCTTATAGTAGCATTATAGTTAGTTAAACCACTTGATTCCAGCATGTCTTGCATCATGTCCTTCTATGAAACTGGGTGAAAAACCTGCTTACTAGCATATTACTACACAATGATAAAATTGGAAAAACTTTGTATTTCACAGAATATCCATTGCTGCAAATTTGATATGGCTTCATATTTTTGTACGATTAGGTTGAAGTAGAGCCAGGAATTTTGAGAGACACTCAACACTTACTAAGGAACTCCCTTTGCAGTATCGGTTGCTCCATGGCAAGAAGGAATAAGAGATTTTTGACAATATTTTAGGGTAAACATTTTAGATAGGATTGTGCTTTTCTCAGGATTACGTATCATTCAGCATTAGTAAAAAAAATTGACAGAAGCAGCTATAAATGTCACCTGCAAAAATGTGACCATACCTATTCAATAACTCATTAAAACTATGTTGTTATCAGGAACTGTTAACCATATGCATTCCCATACCATTTTCCCCAGTGTGAAGGGGATCTCTTCAGTCGCAGTGCATCTCTTTTATCACAGAAGGAATGGGTCAGCCCCTAAAATCTATATTGTCAAGAAGAAAGTGGCATGCAGGGAAATCTAGAGGTGTAAAACATAGTAACATATAGATTTTTCTTTCTGGAAAAAGTAATGATAGAAGAAAAAAAATAATTTCTTATAGAAAGAAGACTATGAAAAATTTTATAGAGATCTGTTTATTTTAAAGAAAATATCAAGCCCAGGAAATAATTTTTTTTCCCTTGTTAACATGTCTGTCCTTGTCTTTATATATTTAATCCTTTCTTTGTTTCAAAATAATATTTTGTGATTATTACATACTGAAGGCTGATTAAAGCTGTTCATGATAAATAAGGGGCAGAGCCAATGACCTGTAATATATTTCAATTCCCTCAGCTATAATTCATCAGTTCCTATTAATGGTATCTGGATGTTTTCTGTATGAGTATGTGGATACATGCAATTACAAGTTTTGATAATGAAGAAATATTTTCAAAGGCAATATATGAAATGCCAACCAAAGACTCTAGAATATTAACCTAATTTTCCTTTATTTTCAGGAACTTTTGTGCTAGTTTATATTGGGATAGCAGATTTTTACTTCACAAAAATATCTAGTTAATATAATACTTCTTTTGAGATAGTTCATAGTTTGAGGATACTTTCCAGATACAGGAAAGTGTCATAAAAGAAGGAACTGAAGTAAAACCTCAGTGATCCTTACACGTTTTGTAAGGGAAAAATGCTGCTGGAAAATCATAACAATGTTAAAATAAGAAAACCCTGTGTGAGGAAAACAAAACAAAGCCAACAAAAGAAACAAACAAAAATAAATACAAGGAAACTGACACACAATATTCAACTGTTAAAACAGATATTTTGTTTAAGAGAAAATTAGTTATTTCTGAAAAGCCTGGATTTCAAACTCAGGAGACAACTTACTTGATATGAACCTGCTTAAAACTAGTAAAAACCTGAAAGAGTGTAAGAAATACAGAGAAGCTGATCTAGTTCTTCATTCTCTTACTAGCGCTAGAACATGAGTCCTGAATACCGTATTAGTGCAAAAGTCACTAGTAGCTATGGAGTGAGCTTTCTGGAGAGCTGGCTTTATCACCTTAATGAGCTACATTTATCATTTTTTTAATAGTTATCAGTTCTATGAAAACACATTATTTAAATAATGAAAATCTCAATGAGACCATAAGTTTCACCAAAGCTCATATAAGCAATATGGGCATCAGTGTCTTTGCCTCTAAAGATACACTAATACATTATGTTATTCTTGTATTTGATCCTATGCTTTAAGTTTTCATCTGCCATTTTGTGAAATTTTAGATTTCCTAGTTTGGGCATTCCACTGGCTTCAAAAACCTCCATCTCTATTAAGTTCATTGGTATGATAGTATAATCAAGCAAGTTGTGTCATGTTAGGTATTTTCTAGTCTAAAGAAACTTCAATTTAGATAGTTTCCTTTTAGTGCAGTAACAGGTGTCTCCTGTGTTAATTTTCTTGGCTAAAAGAACTACAAGCTTGCTTTCCCATTCTCTTCATTCAGTTTGTGGTCACCACTGTCTACATAACTGTCAGGCCTTTGAACTCAGTCTGTGAAGGCAACAACTAATTAAAGAAAAGGCAGCAAAGGTGGAATTACGTAGATGTTATTTATTAGATACCCGTCGATGTTGCAGATCACCAAAAATTATTTAGCTACTTGCTTGAATTTCACTGTTTTTGTTCTCAGGAAAATGAAACTACAAAAAATTATATGTATGTAATTTGAGACTTAACTTTTCTAACTTAGGCATCTTGAAGTATAAAGTCATATGGAGTCTATATTCTTAATAGATGCAATGAATAATATAAAAATTTCTAAAGGATGATTCACCTCATCATAAAATGACATGTAGAAGTTAAGTAAACTGTGTTACCAAAAATGAGGTATCTGGTATTAGCTGTGGGTTTCATGGGCAACATAAGTTGAAATAAGACTATGTTGGCTTTGGGACCATTCTTCATCTGCCTCTGGTTATGTCTTTCCACTTTCTCCCTTGTAGTGGTGTAGGAGCCTGGCTATTGTGTGCCTCAAACCTTGTGCGGTGATAAGGTCTGGAAAGACCTGTCTGGAAGGGAGAGGTGTTGATTGCTTTTAATGTCTCTGTGCCCCCCCTTTGGCTCCTTGCAGA
>WUAM01000179.1:7615131-7628327 GCA_024336885.1 Actenoides hombroni | reverse complement strand
TAACTTCTGCCGAGCCTGACACTTTGCTTCAGCAAGCATTTCCCTTAAAGATACATGACCCTTGTTTTCTAGCCATTTCCCAACAGAAAGGTATCAAGCTGACTGACTTACTTTGCCACCCATGAGCAAAATGTGAGACAGAAGAGGTAAAAGACTGTCTGCCATCTGCCTCTCTACATACTCTCAAAAACTATTCATGCCTCACACTGCATTCCTCATTCTCCATACTCCAGAGAGTTCCATTGAACAATGGTGGTTATCTCAGCCAAGCTGTTGTTTCCAACTTCATAACTTACTAACCTGTCAGAAGACCCAACTGGCTTTGCTTAGATTTACCATCCCTCACATCCCACCCTTTCTGAATGGAAATGATTTTCCATATCAGTAAACAGATTAGATCAGGACAGATCAGTTGAGGTTCATGGGAGATCTGGAAATCCTCTAGTCCAAATCCCATCCTCAGGACACGGTTACCTAGATCAAGTTGCCAAGGACAACATCCAGGGTTTTGATCATCTCCAGGAATGGAGAACTCCACAACCTCTCTGAGAAACCCGTTCCAGTATTTGATCATCCTCATGGTAAAAAAAAGTGTGTTTCTTATGTTTACATGGAATTTTCTGTATTTCAGTTTGTGCCTGTTGCCTCTTGTCCATTTACTGGATACCATTGAAGAAAATATCCAGTTTCTTAACTCCTTCTCCAGTTTCTTAACTCCTTTCTCTCTCTTCGTTATGTATTTATACACTGTGAAAAGATGCCCCCAGGTCTCCTTTTCGGCTTTACCTTTTAACATGGAGGGAGCAACAATCCCAGCATTCTTAGACTCTCCTATGACAGATGCTCCAGCCTCTTAGTCATCTTTGTGGCCTTTCACTGGACTTACTCCAGGAAGACCATATCTTTCTTGTACTCGGGAGCCTAGAACTGGACACAGCACTCCAGATGTGTCTCACTATTGCTGAGTAGAGGGGAAGGATCATCTTCCTCAAAATGCAGGCAGTGCTCTTCCTAATGCAGCAGAGCATGCCATTGGCCTTTGCTGGCAAGGACTTTTTGCTTGCTCGTATTTGACTCATCCATCAGGACTTTAAGGGTATTCTCTGCAAAGCTGCTTTTCAATCAACTGGTCCCCAGCTTGCATTGATGTTCTGGTTTATTCATCCTCTGGTTTAAATAGGCATTTCCCTTTTCTGAACTTTATGAGATTCTTATTTGCCCTTTTCTCCAGCCTGTTGGGGGCCCTCTGAATGGCAGCACAACTACCTGGTGTATTAGCTTCTCCTCCCCCTTTTGTTTTGTCTGCAAACTTGCTGAGGGTGCACTCTGCCACATTGTTAAGGTCATTAGTGAAGACGTAAAGGCAGAATTGTCTCTCATATGGTTTTCTGGGGTACACCACTATTGACTGGTTTCCAGATGGACATCACACTGCTGATCAGCGCCCTCTGAAACAGGCAGTTCAGACAGTTTTCAATATACTTCACCTTCTCAGTCCCAGTCTTTGCACTGTGATGACAAGATACCATGAGTTTCACACTTTGACACAGCCTGCTCTCTGTTTTACCAATACTAGTTTGTCTCTCTTCACAGTGCTGAGCTAAAGCATTATTTTGCGACTGCTGACAGCCTACAAGCAGGAAATGCTGTATTGCATACAATCAGCAAAACCACTCAAATATATTCAACAGTATGCGTCAGTGATTCTATACATGCCTGTAGAGACCAGGAAAGATGCCTAAAGGCCTACAGAACAAATTGATTCATGGTGAAAGTTCATGGTGAAAATAGTTGAATGCCATATTAATATTAAGCTGAAAGGAAGAATCAGGAAAATCAAAAGAGACAACAGCTCAAGTTTTGAAGCAAGAACATAATCAGGTGTCAAGCAAATATCAGAATGCTATGAAGTCCCTAATGGTCAGTAGAGTAGAGTATAAGAGGAATCTGTACATCAGAAAGACTTAAAGAGGACAGGCAAGGTCTGGGATCAATATCACAAACAGAAAAGGACTATCAAGAGCCAGGAAAAAATTTTAGACTCTAAGTGATCTCCATGCTCATGTGGTTTTTGGGGTTGGCACAGGTAGCTGTGTATGAAACTTTGGTATAGGACTGGGGGGCCTTTTTTTGTCTCCGGAGGCCAATGAATGGATAGTTGAGAATGATCATTCCACTTTCGCAGGGAACAGTCACAAATTTTCCATTAACGCCATCTACTAATTAAGACACACCTGTGTGCCTACTGAGGGAAATAGCTAAATTGAGTTTGTTGTTGTCTTTATTATAAGGTGAAAATCTGAACTTAACCAAGACATCTCAGTATTTTCTCTGTACTTTGGTCTTTGTATCTGTGTATCTCAGCCACAAGATGCACAGCAGAACCTGCTGTATTCTCCCTAAATGAGACCATCGGCTTTTACCATATACTTCCACTATCTGCAGTGTCTCATGTGTCTTTCTCACAGGACTCAATAATTATGTAAAGTATCATAGTTCAGCTCTCTTATCACCTTATACTACAAAAGGATTTCTTAATTTTATAATTATATAAAACCTATTCTTGATATCTTTTATGAAAACATGATAAAAGATTTCATCTAATCATCTATTTCATTTGCTAGCAAGACTATTCCTTTGTTACAAAAGATGGTTGATTGAATCTCTGGGTTGGTAAGTATATATTTAATAAAATAATAGTAATAAAGTGGTACTCTCTGCTGGTAGGAAGATGTTAAACCCTATATCAACAGTGGATGCTCCTAGATAATTTATATGAGGATGAATAATAGAATATTTGTATATCTATATGGCCACTTTGAATACTTGCTGATTCTCTCTTGGTTTTATAATGTCAGTACACTTTCAGCTTTTCATAAATAGCCCCTCCAGTTGCAAAGTAAATCAGTACCATCTGTAGCATGCAGGGATGGACTCCGACAGCACAACCAATATGGCTGTAATCAGAAGTCACTTTATTAAGTGCAACAGGCTATATTTACACATGAGACAACACTGATCACGCACCCAGGTCACTTCTATTTGGCCCCACACTCAAACCCAGAGTCTGTCCACGCGCACTTCAAACACTTTTAATTGGCTGGTGATTCTCTTGATGTTCTTCCTTCAGCACCCTGTTTTTTTCCTCTTATCTTCCTGTTTTGCCAGGTGCTTCTGCTTTTCTCATCCTTAGTCTTATTTCCTCAAGGTCAGGGCAGTGTTGGCTGGTTTTTGGCCTTGCAGGCCTTAGCATAACTACTTCTAGCTAACAACTATTTCTGTCCTACTCTTATCAATCCCTACAACCATCTAAGTATATACAGCTTTAATTATTCAAAGTGCCAAATGACTTAAAATGTGTGCGGGTAGATCTGGAGAAGCTGATGATGTTAAACTCAAATTTCAAACTAGAGAAGTGAAAACTTGTATCTGTCAGCAATCAAACTTCTTGAACATGGATCTCCCTTCAGATGCTGCACGAACTCCTACAGCAGACCATGATGTGTCAAAAAGGAATGTCAAAAATAACCATTACAGAACACTTGGAAAACTCCTGCTCTCAGTATCTTGAAGCAACCAACTTTTGTCCTTGATCTCTTAGACTTTTGAGTCTAAATTATTGACTTAGACGTTGGATCATCTTACATATGAAGACAATGCAGTCAGCCATTCAGATCATGAATGATCAAACTAACTGGACAAACACAGTCCAGTCATTTCTATCTTAGGAGGGTCTTTCATGAAAAGGAATTGATCAAACCATAGCTCAATGTTCAGCCAAATTATAAAAAATGTCCACAGTTTGTGTCCCATTTCAAAGTCATTTTTCTTCCCTTTAGAGTCTGTGCTTCTAAATACCTTGGTACATAACAGGAAGCTAAGAAAAAGTTGAAAAAATATCGAAGGCTAGACATTGAGGGTTTCATTCAATTTATTTCATTTTGGCTATCTGAAATCTAGATGGGCAAGCCTTTGTTCAGCTCTTTAAAGACAGAACAGAGAGAGAGGGAAAAAGAGATCTAGATAGCTAGTCATCCTGTTATCTTAGACACAATGGTGGATGGTTTGAGGAAGGGATCCCTGTTAGATGTGATTATATTCTTCTGTTAACTGTAGAAAAAACCTAGACAACTAGATTGAACAACTTCTAGATGCCAACCCTCATCCATGTGAATCTCATTGCCAATGACTGTGCAATACAGTCATTCTTACTGTGGTTTTACTTACTTTCAGCTTGTCCAGGCTATCTGCTATTCATGTCCCTGTGAGCTTAATTTATTCCTGGTTTTTTTTTCCCTTATTATGTCCTATTTACAGACAGCATATTTTGTGCTTTTGAAGACGTATCATGCTGCAGAAATCAACCAAAAGGATTATTTAATTTCAAATATAAAAACAATCCTTAAAGCAGTCACATTCCTTGCAGAATGAACTACTGACAGATGCATCACTTTACTACTACTCTCAAAGTTTCATATGCTTAAAATCATCAGTGTTTTGATGTACTGTGAGAGTTTTTTGTGTTTTGTTGATGGTATACAGTATATAAAATATACTCTAAAATCTGGTTGATTACTTCAGTCTAGGATAGTACAGATATGTGAACAGTACGTGAAAACTGACAAACTATATCCTAAGATCAGTGCTGTAAATGAAATAAGTAACTGCATTTGACATACAAGAAAAAAAGACAACTTCTCTAATTAGAACATGAGAGCCTGATAAAAATACCAAGAATTACACCATGGAGGTTAGATTTAAAAGTTATAGGCCCTGGTAAAGAATACTGAATCATTTCTATTGTCCTGACTCAAAACTGTAAGTCATCATGAATTTAGAAAAATAAAAGTATTTTATATTTTTATCAACCTGCCATAATTTCCATGAATGGCACATATCGGGAAATATTGTAAAATTTCATTTCCAAATAAACAGAAGGAAGATTGTCTACTAGATGTCAAAATTGACATAGCAATAGACTGAAAAGGACAACATTACAAGTTTGTCTGTCACAAGGGCTTCCAAGAAACAGGAAAAAAGCAAAAATGAAGCAAACAAACAAACAAAAGTAAAGTTCTATTTTGCAAAGGAAAAACATCACATAGTAATATGGAATAACGAACTAGAGTTGTCTGTTTTGAGGTCTGAAAATAAATTGGCTTTGTTGTACACATACAATATAATAACTAGAGGTTTATGGTACCAACTGACTTTGTACTTTCTCATAAATAACAACCTCCATTTGTTATGTCTCTATAAAACTGTCATAAAAAGTGTATGTCATTCATGCTATGCAGCTTCCTTACAAAGTCATTAAGGTTACAATTGAAAAACAGTTCTCATAATGTCTAAGAAACAATATTTTGGCAAATGATTTACATTAAAATATGTTAATTAAAATGAGCTATTTTATTCTGAAAGACTTTTTATTAAGCTTGAAAGACTGCTAAAATGATGAGATATATGTAAAAAAATAATTTTGCAAACAATAAAATAATAAGTTTTCAAGATTTAGGGCTAATTCTTTCTTTATATACCCAGTTTTCAAGCTCAAGTCAATGGGGTGGCAAGAAAGGCTATGAAATTGTTATGTTACCTTGATACTAAACTTGGCAAGGTATTTTGGTTTTTTTAATTCACAGACACTACACAAAATATAACGATCAAAGAAAAAGGATTTGCCCTAAATTATTACTATACCAAAGCAGCTCAAATTCTCCCTAAATTATTAGTCTAACAAAGCAACTCAACTTTGCAAAATGACCTTTCTAAAAGTACAAGTACAGTTGTATTAGACATAGATATAACAATAGATGTGCTGCTGTTTTTACTATAAAAACATAAATAAAATTTTGTCTATGGCTTGCATTCTCAGCAAAGCAAAGCAAACACCAAGACATAGTCTTGGATAAACAAGGATTTGGCACAAAAAAAGAGTACGTAGCATAATGCCAGAAGGTAGCTTTACTATCCTTACATGAAATTGGGCGTTAGGATTTTGCCATAACGTTTGGAGAATTTAGATTATTTTTAAGGAGTGGAGTCACTGACAGCTACAGTTTTTGCCCTGTCAATCTGCTGATGAAGTCACTAGTCATTCAGTCAAAGAGGAATACCCAGCGAACATATTACCAGTTTTGCATAACAATGTGAGATTAAAAGAATTAAGATTAGATTAAGAATTCAACCTAATATTCAGCACATCTCACATCCTTTTAATTTCTGATTGAAATAGAAAATCAGGAATCTAATCAGAAAAAAAAATAATAATTCTTACTAGAAATATCTCCATTTCCAAAACAAATGTTTGGATTATAAAAATATGCATAGTGACATATCACTTGTGCCTTGGAAGTGTACAAAGAAAATTAGATCTATTAGTCTAGCTTTTAAATAATATTATTTGATTTGCAAGGATGTTATAAATTAACACAGATAACATCTATTCCTCTTCCCAAATCTATATAAACAAATCTGTAAGGGTAATGAAATAAGGATAATTTTCTTCTTAATGCATGATCCTGTATGCAGAATTTTTATATGACCATTAATTTCTGTAACTGGAAACTACAGTGGAAGTAAAAGCAAGAGAGAAGTACACCTTTATTTCCTTCATAGTTCTACAAAATTGGCTTTACTTTCCATGGTTTAAGCAAACATGTTTTAAATACATTAATTTAATATTTATTTGAGTTACTAAGTATTCTTTTTAGTTTCATATTTGAACTAAAACCCCAAATGATACAGCCACAACTTTTTGTTGGATTTGATCTGCTTTTTAAATGACATCACAAGCTGATGAAAAATGTTTCAGATGAGATGACACATAATCTTATAATTTAATGGGGGAAAATTTTAAGAAAGCCTCTGACCTTCAACGACATCTGAGATCAGGAAAGATGTCATTAAAAACACTACACTACAGAACTCTTATTTCAACCCACAGAATTCTAAATTACTGCTTATAGTAAAAAATGAGTAAATGAATAAATCCAATGTTTTGCTTGGTTGCTGACTTCAAAACACTTATTCATATACGTTCAAGTTTTTGGGGACTTCACTATTACTGTGTTTGACATAGAAAAACAAAGAAAAAGATTTATGACTTCTTCTTACACAATAAGGTTACTGTCCAGACACATAATTTTTTTAAACCCACATTTTTCTTTGTCTCTGTGTCTTTCTATTTCTTCTGTCAGTGTGAGAATAATTGAACTGTAGCAAAGATAGAAGCCTAGAAATCTCAGACTGCTTGTCACTAGTCTGAAATTTTGCAGTATCCCTACAGTTCATCCAATTAAGATATTTGTTTCAGAACACTTCTGAGACTCTGGCCCCTCATATATAAACTCAATTTTCAGTAAATGCCTGGAAGATTTGGAATGTTCTTGTAAGTTGAACAACTCTATAAAAATTACTTTTCCACAGCTGTTAGTTTTCTGACCCTCTTTCTAGCATGTCATATTTATTTTATATGGCAGAACAAAGTCTAAGTTGGATTTTTTTGTTATGTGCCTCATTGTCAGGGCCTGGCAAAATATCTGCTTAAAATTTTTCTGTCACTTACGTTCTCTATATTTAAAAAAAAGTGTATATATTTACCACAGAGTACTTTGTTCATTGCCAATATTTATTCAAAACAGAAAAACAGACTTTGAAGTGAACTGAATTCCTTCACAGCTTCTCCTGAGCTCTTAAGTAAGCTATATTCTTTAGGAAAATGATTGCCCAAGCCAGCTAGGGAATGCTACAGAACTAAGTAAGAAGTCTGAATACTTTTGTTACATAGTGAATGCCATAATACCAGTAAACAACTGTAATTGAGAAATATAGTTTAAAAAAAAAAAAAAGGTAAACGAAATAAATTAATTTGTACTGATAAAAATTCATTCAGGATTAGACTTTTGAATGCTTTTACATTCTTCAATATTGAATGCACAGTTCTTAATGAGAAAAAGCTCTCTTGCATTACCAATTACAGTTTCTTTGAGATTAGTACATTTCCACAAAACACTTCCCATCATTCATCATTTTTTAATACGAAAATAATTTTCTAAAAAGTCTCTGGCGAACTCTGAAATAGTCATTTCTTGTCTGACTATACCAGACAAGCTTCTTAAAGGACAGACTAAAACTATTCTCAGACTTGGAGAAAATTTAAGGAAGATCTAGATTGTGTGGAAAGAGGGTCTTTCTCTGCTTAGTCATCTAAATTCTCTATGGCAATCTTACAGCATCAGAATTTTTATTTGCCATTATGATACTTTGACATATATTTCTTTCCTGAAGTATACAAGAATGTACTGCAAATCAGGTCAGGAAATTGCAGGGAAGTAGTGTTGAGAATAGGAATAGAAATTGTTTAGTTCACTGAGACACCCATTCCCCAAAGACAGTTATTCTAAAATGAGTTTTAATTATTCATTCTAAAGCAGCCATCGAGTTCCTGAACATAGCCATAAAATATTCAAAACTTGGTATGAGGAATGACAAATGAAAGTCTTGTACTGTACTTTCAAATTGCATGTCTAACTTCAGAGTTGTTACCAAAAATGTTTCTCACTAGTCATTCTGAGCTATGTCAGATATAATGGAATTATAAGAGGAGCTTTAAGTCCTAACAATTTAAATATGAACTTATTAATTCAATTCCCACCTGAAAGTAATTCTCTTTTGTGCACAGAAGATAATAAATATATATGTGCCATTCTGGGCATATATAATTTCATTTCTTTGTCTATGACATTGCAATATCAGCCTACTTTCTGCTTTCTGTCTAATCACAAAATAGTTAAGATATTTAATTCTTTTTGATTTAAACACAGAAACTAAAAAATCTTTTCATCCTAATTTTTGTCAAATTATAAAATAGGAAGAACCAATATCTCAAGACCGTCCTTGCTGATGGTATTGAGAAAAAATTGATTCAGATCTACAGGATATTTGATTTTCTCTGAAAGCAAACACTGTATCTATGCAGTAATGTGAAAATGGGTATCTTTAATCTAGACTGATGCTGACAGGGGGGAGAAGAACAGAGACAACGCTGTAAAAAGTTCAGCCATTCCTCTTTTTCTTAGCTTCAAGAGATCCATAGACCACTAAACTAGACTGATCACTATAATTAAAATATAAGAAATGAAATGAAATATTTATGGTATGTTTTTATACAACATATTATATATATTTATAAATATTATATATACCAAGTGTTGGAAGCAAGGACTTGCTGAGACTCAATCAGCTGCCTCTGCATGCGTTGATTAATGTATAGAATAAGAATTAAATGTCACTTAATTCCTGCATTGGCCTTTATTGTATTTTGGTAAAAGATTAATGATAGTACCTAAGAAAATTCAAGTTATATTATTGGTGTGGGTAGGTGATGCCAGAATATTTAAGGAAAGAGTTTTCTTACTAATACATATCATTAAATGGAAGAGATGTAGGAAAAGTATGACTTTACATCCCAGTAGTGACTTTCAAACATATTTTAAAGTAAATTAATATAGGCAAAAAAGCATGTCCAAAACAGAATGGATGTCTACTGTGTCTCATAAATCTATTAATAAGTTAATTGAAAGTGTAGCCAATACTGATAAAGTGAGAGGATTTGTTATGTAGAAATATATCATCATGTTGACTTCCAGATATCACTGTATAGAGCTGAAGTTTTAATACATTGCTGCCAAAATAAATTTTAATGTTAGGATTTAAAATTGTTTCAGTTGATGGGTAGAATAATTTTTTAGGAAAATATTCAATGGAATACAAGCTTATACATAGTTATCACTAATATATCAACATTTATTTGAAATGAGATAAACACCAGCTAAAAATATCCTCTCACTTCTGGAACCGCTTTCTGGCACAGCATTTTCTAAGGATTAATTGTTAGTTCACATGACTCCATTTTGTTTTTGCAATAAATATTTACATAGCTATAACTTTTCACTACTTTGAAGTATCCTATTTCTGCCCAGAGAAAGAAAGGTTCCTCTTTGTGAGCAGTTCATCAGTTCTACCCTGACATAAGCAAGGTTTTTTTTTTTTAAATTTTCTGTTGTACCTTTTTCCCCAAGACATCTGCTTCCTGTTTCTGACTTCTCCCTTGATTTTAGGGCAAACATACAATACTGATGCAATATTCTTTTTTTTTTTTTTTTTCCTTCACCAGTATTTCTGATAGAGATAGAATTTTGGATACCAAGCATTCTAGTTAATTCTACAGAAAATGTTAGTAGCAAAAATTATGTCATTTATTTTTTATGGTTTTGTATCAGAGAAAAATTTGCTAATTATATTTGTGACTTAGAGAGACATCATAAGCAGTTTGGTCAATATAATAACCAGAAAAGAATGTTGGAAATAAAAATTATTTTTAGTTGTAACATTAAACCAGATTAATTTGAGTGCAAAACTTCACAGCTTTATTTATACTCAGAAAATTCTTATCTTTCAAATCTTCAAGCTTTTTCTCGTGCTCTGCAATAAGTACACTGCAAACACTTACGAAATGTTTTACTGAAGCAAGTCCTTTTCTTCTGCTCATTAGATGTAATCACAGTATTTATTGGATATGCAGGGTAGATTACCTCATGTAACTTTATGCATATGCATATATGAGTTCTGGACTGCTCAAACTCATGCAATGGTTAATTAATCCACGTGCCAGCCTTTCATTCTATAACAGATTGTGTCTTACCTTGAGATGCCTCTCTATAGACAGTAGAGAGAACTTGCACTATTGTCATAGACTAAACATTTGATATTAGATAGCTGTATTTGCTAAGATGAATACAATACTTGCTGCCTTGAGGAGAGATAGCTATTACATTCAAACCCCAATGGAAAAATTGTCATTAACAGAGCATCAACTATTTGTTGCCATTCAGCCTCTGTCGAAACCCATTTCTTGAGTAACATCTATAGTTTTGGTTATCAGATTGAACATTCAAATCCCCTTGGGTTTTAAGAGATTCTAGACTGCCTTTAACATTGGGCATTTACAGAACGTTGATATGTGAAAATCACTGCCTGAAACTCTTTCATCAACATTAATCTTCCTTAAGATTAAGCCCTTCCCTTTGCAGAACATCTGGCCCAAGATCAATGCAGTAATACGTTTCTGTACTTTCCACAGAACTGTAGAAAAATCTAGGCTGGCAGGGACCTCTCAAGGTCAGCTAGTCAATCCTTCATTCAAACCAGGCCTAACTCTAAATCAATCGCCTCATACATAAGCATTCATATTCTCAATTTACTGTGGTTGCTCTGGCTCACAGTGTAATGCTTTAAAGAGAAATCAAAGCTAAACCCAAGCTTTTTGAATTTATACACTTTACATTTATCACAAAGTAGTTAGATTGCTATGCATAATGATCAGTGCCTACCAGATATGAGAAGGGCTGTTTCAGTAAGTTTCAGTCTTATAGTAAAATAAAATTCATGCTGACCTTCTTCCTCCGGCTGAGCTTTCTTTTTCTCATGGCCTACATTGTTGATAAAGTCTGTTTTGAAGGCAGTCTGTCACACTGTCCTACATCCCTACTAGCTCTTCTTGCACTGAGGTTATTTAGTCTTCCACTAAACCCAGTCCTGGAGGTAACCAGTAGCTACTTGTCATAAAGTCATTAAAGGTCAGTGTCTTTCCTGATACTAATCATATTTTCTAAACAGAATAGGACTATTCTATTTTCATGACTCCTGGATGACTTTATTCATTTTACCAGACATAATCTATTCTTTCTACAAAATGGTAATCCTAATCTGTACTGAAAATTACTATCATAAAGGATAGTTCATAAACCAAAAAGTAATTAATGGACTGACACATATCTCCCAGATCATAATGAATTTATTTTCATGTTGGTAACAGAAATCAAACATTGGAAAGTTTTAAGCACTTACTTGAAATGGATCTCTTAAACAGAACCTATGGATTAACAACAGTATTCCAAAATAGTCTCTAAACACTTTGGAGGTTTATTTTGTTTTGAAGATTAATTTTGTTCAATGATATGTGATACTGCACTTTTCAGAATCTGAAAATACACTAGTTTGACAACTGTTTTCTGCAGAATGTTTCTGGAGTAAATTATTTTTAAAATACTGAATTTTCTTATTTTACAGATGGAAAAGTTAGAGGTAGAAAACACTTGCAAAAACACATCATGAAAATTACTGATGCATGGCATACTAGGCACCACTGAACTACATTTACTTAATCTAGGAACTGTTTTCCTTGCAAATTAATTCAAATAGATTATCTGAGCTAATAAATCAACTCTTGTAGACCTCTAGCTACCAATTTTACCTGTGAAATTATAGTTTTTAAAGTCTTAGTGATACAGCAGTAGCTCTTGATAGAGAAGTAGTTGTTTTGGTTAGAGCTAGAACAGAACTAACTTTGTTCAGTAAATTTACTTTTTAGCTAAGGCTCTTCTAAGTAACTGCACCTTCAGAAGTTAATGGTATAATTTTACAGACAGTGTCTGGCTCAAGCAGTGATAATGCTTATAGTTACTACCAAGGATTGGTGTTCAGAAAGGCTTTTGCTAATACTTGTTCCTATAGAAACCTAGGTCACTGCTAAATCTTGTATATCATGTTGGGGGTGTGGAAAGCAAAAGGCTGCACATGTGGGGAGGAGCAGACAGGACAGGTGACCCTAAACTGACCAGTGAGGTATTCCATCCCATATATATCATATTTAGTATAAAACTTAGGGATATATCCCTCTTCTTCAATGGCTGGCTGTCTGTTCTTCTGCCTTCCACCCCAGTGCATTCATTCTGGAATCTACTTCTTAAATCCAGCTCCTGAATCTACTGTGAGTTCAGTCTGGGATTTCCCCAGTACCTGGTCTGCAGCACTAGTAGTAAGCGTGATATAACTGCCATTAGTGGGGTTGGGTTCGATACATGTTTTGTATATATTTGTATATATTCCATTTTATTGATATTATTTTCATTAATACTGTTCTAGTTTTCTTTTCCAATCCATAAATCTCTATCCCTTATTCACTTTCTCTTCCCCTTGTGGAAGGGGAGAGGGGTTAATAGAGAGCATCTGTCATTCACCTATTCACCAGCCCAGACCTAACCCTTCACAGTAGTTTTCAACAGCACAGAATATTCAGTATGCTAACATTTGATACCTCTCTTGTATTTATGGTATACTTCCCCCTCCCCCCC
>WUAM01000179.1:7591874-7602534 GCA_024336885.1 Actenoides hombroni | reverse complement strand
CAACGTCCTCCATACCACTGGGGCTTTAACCTCTTGGCTTGTTTGATTGCAGCACATGTTTCACATTTGTGGATGACATCTGTGTTAGCCTCCATGGTCAGGTCCACCTCTCGATCTCGAGCCCATCTATAGGTCGCATCTCTTCCTTGATGACCTAAGGTGTCATGGGCCCATCGCGCTATAAATAATTCACCCTTCTGGATGGGGAAAAGTAGCTCAGCCAGACCCATTACAACTTGTTAACCCATAGTATAGGTAACATCCTGTGAGTGCAAAGAAATAATAAAGTTATGGAAAGTAAATGATCATTTAAAGTTCTTTGAGACCATTATATTTTTTCATTTGTAAGATAAAACTAACACATGGTATCCAGAATCTTTTCCTGTGTAATATATTCTAGCGTGTTTAGCTGTGTAAATTGAATCTAGAAGCAACTTTCAAAAGTAAGAAAGTATGAGTCCTAAACATAGTCTATCTTATAAGCAATTTTCAGATGCAGAACCATACTATAAATTAAATTACATAAACTTTAAATTAAACTAGATCTTTTTAATATAAAAACTTTCATGGTATTGGGAAGGAAAATGATTTCTCTGTGAATTTCTACATGAATTTCTGTGGACTTGTAACAGTAAATATTATATGAACGTAAAACCTTTCAAAATGGACCACAATTTTCTGTCCAGTTTAGAATTCTGACTACAGAAGTGGCCAATATACCAGGTGTTTAGAATAAAAATATGAGGAAGAAGCTAAGAAAAAAAATAACTTCTCTGCCTTTTTCTCTAAGCTGCTGATAATCAGCACATTGCATATTTCCAGAGTTGGAGGTTGCGTGTAGGTTGTCTTTTGACACTAGTAACTTCCTTCATTAATTTCTTAGTGCCTTCTTTAACCTTTTTATACTTAAGTCTTTCTTCTTATACTGTGACAATTATTTTACCCAAGTTCTATTCATGTTGTTTTGAAAAATATTACCTTTTATTTTAAGCCTGCTACTTGACAGTTTCATATTGGGATCACTAGGAATTTCCTTGCTGGCTTTTTCATTATTATATATCTTTCTACCTATAAAATACTTCTGTCATTGCCTCATGTAATCTTTCTGCACAAAGAAGCTGTTCCCTATCTGTGATCATCTCATTATTCCTCTTTTTATTTTTTCTAGTTCTGAGATATTCTTTTTGAAGTAAAACATGGAACATACAGGGTTTAAAATGTTTTAAAATTCAGTAATAATATCTGCCATTAGAAGCAAGGGAAAGCAGACTTTCAGAACAGAAAATATGATACTTTTCTTATGTTACCTTGTTTCACAAAGGTGCTATTGCAGTAAGTCACAACAGTTGTTCCTTGTTTACGAAACTTATAAAGAAGAAACATAACTGCAATATTGTTTTTCATAATGTTTATTTCCAGTACCTCCAGCTAGCCCATGGTTTTTCTGTAGTGAAAAAAGCACCCATAGGTCCTTCAAAGCTGAGGAAAGTTATAGAAAATGCTGTGATATATCTTATATTTGAAATTTCTGCTACAACTTATCTTCACAGTAGTTTCAGAACCAACTACACAGGCTTCAGATGTAGAAAAAAAGAACACCCTTAGCCGAGTCTGTAAGCAATGAGTCTGGTTTCTATTCATATTATGAGTAGAAGCTGTAATTTAAAAACCTTTCATTGTTTTGAAATTCACATGAATGTGAAATTTGCTGAACAATTGAGTTAAGATTAAGTTTTTAATAGCTTCTTTGCCTCTGCCTTTGCTGACATAGCTAGACCCCAGATCACAAGATCAGGTAGCTACAAAGCATGTGTCTACTCACGAGGCGTGGAGGAAGGACTGATCTCCAGCCTCTTTCAATGAGTTCACCCACAAAAATCTATGGGCTCAGAAAGAATCCACGCAAAGGTGTTGTCCTGGTTTGAGTTAGAACAGAACTACTTCTCTTTAGTGATTTTACTTTTCAGCTAAGTCTCTTCTAATTAACTGCTGAAGTTAAGGGCATATTTTCATATGCATCAGCTGCTTCTAGCAGTGATTACGCTCAATGTTTAGAGTTACTACCAAGGATTGGTGTGTAGACCAAGGCCACTGCTGGATCTTGTGTACCACTTTGGGGGTGAAGAAAGTAAAAGCCACACCTGTAGAATGGTGTGACCCTGAACTGACCAATGAGGTATTCCATCCCATATACATCATATTCAGCATAAAGCCAAGGGATCATGAGGGTCAAGCCTCTTCTTCAATGTCTGGCATCTAGGGAGATCTCTGTCCATTCTGTCTTGATCCCAATCTACATGTTCCTGAATCCAGTTCTAGAATCCAACTCCTGAACCAGGTTCTTGTCTGCCATCAAATCCAGTCTGAGACTTCCCCAATGCCTGCTGCACAACATCAGTGGTGACAGTGATGTAACTGGCATCAGGGGGTCTGGGTTCAATACCGGTTTTGTATGTATTTGTATATATTCCATTTACTTAATTGTTTTCATTAAATCTGTTCTAGCTTTCTTTTCTAATCGCTAAGTCTCTCTCCTTTATTCCCTTTCTCTTCTCCTTTGGAGAGGGAGGGGGGTTAACAGGACCATCTGTTATAAGTCTGCTATCTGCTATAGCAGATAGCCCTGACCCTAAACCTTGGCAGATATTAAGACAAGTGGCTGAAATTGTTGCAAAACCACTGTCTATAATATTTGAAAAGTCATACAGATCCAGGAATGTTCTTGACAACTGGAATAGGGAAATATCATACCCATCTACAAGAAGGGCCCAAAAAAAGACCCAGGAATCTACAGGCCCATTAGTCTTACTTCAATCTCTGGGAACCAGAATGAGTCCTCCTGGAAGCTATTGCTAACCAAATGAATCAATGATGGGGAAAAGCTAACACAGATTTACCAAGGACAAGTCATGGCAGGCTAACCTAATCACCTTCAACAACAAAATGACATATTTTGTCCATATGGAGAGAGCAATGGATGTTGTTTACCTGGACTTTAGCAAGTTGTTTGACACTGTTTTCCACAGCCTTCCCCTGGACAAAATGGTAAAATACAGATTGAATGTGTGTTTTGTGATATGGGCAGGACATTTGTTATCAAGTAGTACTAAGATTGTGGTGATCAATGGTTCTTACTCAGGCTGGCAGCCTGTCACAAGTGGGGTCCACCAGAGATTGACACTGGACCCCGTGCTGTTTCAACAGCTTCTAAATGATCTGGATGATGGACACCCAGATGAAAACATCCTCACCAAGTCTGCTGATGACACTAAACTGGGTGGTGAGGTGAACATATCAGAAAGAAGAGGCATCTTGCCGAGGGATCAGGACAAGCTGGAAGAGTGGACTAGAAAGAACAGTGTGAAGTTTAACAAAGAAAAGTGCAAAGTGCTTCACCTGGGTTAGAATAAGCAACCGGCCCAGTACAGTCTAGGATCTGTGTGTCTGGAAAGCAACCTTGGTGGAAGGGACCTGGGGGTCCTAGTGGACAACAAGCTGAACATGATTCAGCAGTACACCACCTCAGTATCAAAGCAAGTTGGATCCTGGGCTGCATCCAAAGGGGCATTACTAGAAAAAATAGAGATGTGATCATCCCACTCTACTCAGAGTTTGTCAGGCCAGACCTGGAGCACTGTGTCCAGTTCTGGTCCCCACAGTTCAGGAAAGATAGGACAGTCTGGAGAGGTTCCAAAAGAATGCCAAGAAGATGATCAGAATTCTGGAGAAACTCCCTGTGAGGAAAGACTGAAGGAGTTAGGTTGTCCTTGAAGAAGAAAAGACTCAGAGGAGACCTTATCAAAGAATTCTGGTACTTAAAGGATGGCTACAAAGAGAATGGAGACTCTGTTTTTGCAAGGAGTCACATGGAGCATACAAGGGGAAATGGGTGTGAGTTTCACATTAAGTTTCATCTCAACATATGAGTGAGAGCAGCCTCTCCAGTGATGTGGTAGAGTCCATCCCTGGAGTTTTTCCTGACATGATTGAACAGGGTGATAGATAATCTTATTCAGCCTCTCTTTTCCGCAAAAAGTTGAACCAGATGATCTTTCAAGGTCCCTTCCAACCTGGGCTATTCTATAATTCTATGAACTGTGTAGTATTTAAAACACTTGAACATCTCGTGTTTTGTACCAATAAAAATCTCAATTTTATACAATAGAAAAACATATGATTCATATTATTTTTCCAAATATAAAACATTTCCTCTCTAAAAGATTCAAAGGATATGAAAACATAGACGGAGATTCAGGCATGAGATGACTGTGATACTACTAGAAAGCCAGCCACCTCTATAACAACAACTGTAGAAAGGAAATTCTTACCTAAGTACTTCAGGGCAAATCTCAGGAATAATGAAATGTACCCTGAAACTATAGTTATAGATTCTTTTTAGAATCTTACATTAAAATATTTCTTTCTCTAATCGTCTCATTTAATACAAGTAGCATCCAATAGTCTTCCAAATATATTAAAATGTGAAAAAAACCCCACTTTTTTCAGATTTAATTTTGAATATCAAATTTTTAAACAAAAAAAAAGCAATTATTTGCTTTAATATTTTGAAGATATGACCTACTCCACTGCAGTTTTAACTCAGGTGTGATAAAAACTGTAATCACATAATAGGATTACATCTTCTGACTGTAGCTATTAAAGCTATTGCAGGTATGGAAACTGCATTCAGCTGGAACTGATTGTTTATCTGCAAATTTTTAGGATGTCAGGTTAATGTTTATGAGATAACCTTACATCTTCATTCTAATTCTTCTACTGGTGGATAGGCAGTGTTTTTAATGCTGTAAGTCTTGTTGAAAGTGGACAACATGAGCAAATATTTACTTTAATAAACAATTAGGTTGGAAGAGCTATTAATGCTTGCATTATAAAGACCAGTGAGGAAATAAAGGGATAACATGTCTGAGTGACAGGACTGAGGAGCAGAACACAGTGAATGTGTAAACTTTCTAGCTTTTGCCTTTTTATTCTCATATTGCTTGAGATATCTTCTAGAACATAGTTATTAAAGACATGGATTATTACCATAATCACATAATCACAATCATGTAACACCACAAGCAGAAAAAGGACTCATTTTCTCAGTAATCATCATTCCCTTGATCTACAAACAGGATGCTGTTTTCCAACACTGTCTGGTTCTCAAATCGAGAACTTGACTTAGCACTAGCTTACCTAGAGGGCTATCTGTATGTTCAGTGAAACCAATAATCTGTAAGCATAAGGTTCTCCATAAATTTCCTAATTTCCTTTAACTTTAAACTTTTGTCATAATTCTGTATGTTCAGTGGAACAAAGGTCTTATACTGCTAGTATTAGTATAATAGCTCTTTCCACACGTTCTAGACTCCAGACATCATTATAGCATAAATAATAACAGAAAACACTGTAAAAACCCAAACCTAAATAAACATTAACACTTCACACTTCTGTTTAATTAGTCTTCAAATAGCTGGTCATTACATACCTTAAATTACCTTACTAAGTTCATATTGCTTCAATAACATTATTTTGCAGAATCTTATGCATAACTCAGAGATATATTATTGACAAATAAGACTTTAAAACTAAACCAACTTACTTTCAGAAATTCCCAGATTTTGTACAATGCATTTGCATCAAAAGTTTACAGTTTAAGTCTATCTCTACTTAGAAGACAGAGATCAGTCAAAATAGATATTTGATATATGACTTCCTCTGTACATTTAAATTATTTAAGTAACAATTCAAAACTGTAGTTCTAAATTTGTGGAAGGTCTCTTTTAGAATGGCTTATCAATGTGCAGAAGTGCCAATATGCCAAAAACTTCCTCTTAAATCAAATAATGACAGTTACTTTCTAGGTGTGCCTTACTTCCTAAAGACTAAGAAAGAGCCACTCAGTATCCATATTTGATTTAAACAAGAACAAGGAAGCTACAGGATGAGAAAAAAAATCTATTGCACCTTATCCATGAAGTTTATATCAAATTATAAGAGGAAGATATAAATAGGGGCAATATTATACATATGGAAATAAAATTATACATTAAATTAATATTTCATTTTATTGAGGTTGCTTAAACTGATTTCTTTGCAAAACATAAGCAAGAAAATCCTGAAGTTATACATGATTTGGGGAACTTAGTTCTGTCTATTTTGTAGAGAATATTTACAGAATTTAATTTATATTGAATGTTTTGAATGTCAAATATAGACTACCTGTAAAATATATTATTAAGCAAACTTTTGAAATATAATTCTGTAAACAACCTAACCAATGTTTCAGTCATGTGAAAACCTTTAAAGGTATGTATGAAACAGCTGAAAATGGCTGAATTCATCTCCAGAGTGGCATCATTGAAAGAACTGTTACTTTAAACTTGAATTAAAAATACAGTTTAGGTTAAGCATTCTGGGTAATGAATATGTGTCTGCTTTTACACACTAATGACCAATCAACAATAAGGCATCTGATTTTTCTGTGAAAATAAGGTGTTAATCTGTTGCTGTTTTAACACATTCATGTTCTACATGTTTTATTAAAGTTATGAAAATTTCCTGATAGAAATTGCTTCCATGACAAGACTAAGTTACAGAATTTATTGTCTCAAAACAAAGTGGCATAGACTAGCATATTTTCCTCACAGTCTGAATGTCAAGTATAAAATATTTTGTTGTGATCAAACATTAAATTTTTCAATTTATTTCAAGTGTGGTTCAGTTGCACTGGTGATGATCAAATTTTGAAAACAACAAAACGACATAAAAATGGAACAACATAAGAATTGATAACTCTTTACCTAAACTTTGGTAAATGTTGTCTTTATATGTGGAACATATTTACTTTTTTTTAAAGTCATATTTCAGCAAGAGTGTCCCCAGGTAGCCACCTTTCTTCCTAATTTCTGCTGAATTTTCATCCTAGCAAAAACTGCACATGACATTTGTATTTATGGATCAATATAAAATGCTGTGAAGATGATGACTTCGTTTAGTTTTTTTTCATTGTGTCTCTCTCCCATTGAGCAAGTAATGAGAACTACAGGTCAAGAAAGTAAAGATAACGGACTGGGTTTTTCAGAGCGGCTTTGTAGCAGGCCCAAACCATCAAGAAGATACATTCAGAAGACAGATTCACCATATACTTTGGACAAATAAGTAACAGGAGCAGCAGCTTTTCTCCCACACTCTGCCTGTCTTCCAGAACTCATTCTTCCTATTTTTCCTTTGAGGCTGTGTTCTTCTCTGCCTTATTTATTTTATATATATATTTTATATTCTGTAAACACATTTCTTCTTTGAAGGTTCCTCCTAGGTTCTTTGTTTAATCATATTTTTTTCTCCTCTGCCCTCTCATTTTCACTGTTTCCTTTCTTGTCTTTCTCCACTCATTGCTTCCTCTGGTATTACATGCACTGCTATTCTTTTCCAATGTTGCTATCTCAGTTTCGCCATTTGGTCTCTGTATACCCAAGTCTCACAATACAGAAAACGCAGAGAAGGCTCCTCTTCAATTACTCAGAAAACATGAAAAAAATATCTTCATGCTGCATAGCAAAAAGCATGCAGCTGAAAAGCTCTATGCTGCCTCACATCTCTCTGAGTTATTAAAGGATGGTCTCTTGCAAGCTTTGGCTGTTTCTTCTCTCCTCAACCTGTTCCAACAGTAAGCTCTTTAAAGCCTTTTAGAGCAGGCCACAAGTACTTTGTCACAGTTGTAGATGATGTATGTTATGAATTGATTAGAAAAGAGGAGCACGTTCCTGTACAGATCAAAGTGGCCACATAACTTAATGGGTTGCATTGACAAAGAGAACTGAAGACTGCTAGAAATAAATTTATAGTTATTTTGTGCTCATCATATATCTGTCATGCTGCATGGATACATATTACAAGCATTATGTTGGAAAGCACAGAGAATGAAACCCGACAGACACAGAAAGGGTTGGCATTCAGTAGCTGTACTTCATGTTTCAAATTCAGGGACTTCATATAACTCCAAAAAGAAGACAGGAAGTTTGTAGAACTTCAGCTACTATGTTATCAATATATTAATAATCTCCCTTGAATTACATGTGCTAGTGTCTGCTGCACTAGTTACTTTATAATCCACTTAGCTTTAAGTGTTTTTAGGAAGTGTCTTCTGATAAGAAGATAAAAATCTTGTGATGAATAGCTATCACATGTAGCAAAAATAAGAGGCCACAGACAAGATTCTTTTCTGCTGTGGATCCCTAAGGGCTAAAAAGTCTCAGCCTGTCATTTCACCATGGGCTGAAGAGGAATAGCTGCTTCAGCATCTCCCTTTGCTTCCTCACTGACCTGGGCATCTACCTGGTTGTCTCTCTCACATCCCACTCCTCTCCTAAACAAAAGAACTCCCAAACAAAAGAACTTGCTCAACAGGTTTTCCCCTCTTAAATATGTTATCACAGAAGACCTGCTTGGCTTGGCCTTGGCCATAGATGAGTCCAAATTGGGGGGAGCTAGTCAAAGCTTCTTACAGGATCCCATGCCAGTAGCCCCTTCCCCTGATACCAAACTCTGACAGACACCAACACAATACAGTATGGCAGTAATTCCTGAACTTCTCTCAAGCAATATTATTATCTGATATACTTTTCTCCTTTTCTGAACACTGAACAGGGGTTGTATAGCAATAACTAAACATGATATTTTTCTAAAAAATAGAAATAATTATTTAATTAAGCATCCTAGTAATATTACAGATAATTTCTCCATTATTTTCAAATTATAATGATGATGCAGTTTATTACATTGCACCATAATAATGACTCAAACCAAAGGTCTGTCCCCTCAATGACTGACTGCAATGCTGGCCAGCAGGAGAAGGGTAACCCTCCTTTTCTGTTCTTCATGGGTATGGTATGTTAGTCTCAGTCAAGAGACAAATATTTCTAAACCATTTTCCCTTATCTCTGCACCCCTCCACCCAAGCAGAAAGAAAAACAGAAATCCTTCCTAGCTGTTGTTGCACCACCGTAAGCTTTCCATGACTTCTGCTGCTGCAGATGTTACTGTCAGCCTCATGGAAACAGAACTGACACACACAGAGGAACTAGCAGCTATTGGAATATGGTTGCTCCCAGGATTCCACCAGTCAAATGTGAGCATCCATCACTTGAAGACACAGGGAAAATATGGAGAAACATGAGGAGTCTTTGTTCCTTCATATGAATACCCACTTAGCAATTCTTATTAATTGAGTTGGAAGACCTCCTTCCCTAATAACAATTTTGATGGTCCATAATATTTCAGTTTGTTTTTAAAGCATATGATGTTTATTTCAGAAAACCTGTGTTGTGACCGGAGAACTAAGGAAAGCAATGGTGATATTTGTTTAACAAATGATAGTACTATATTGTAAACTGTATTTGGTTTATGTTGCAAGGATTTGGTAGTAGAGGGCCTGCATAGGTGGTCCCAGTAAGCCTCTTAGAAGGTACCAGGAGCTGCCCCCATGTCTTGACAGAGCCAGTTCCATCTGGCTCCAAGATGGACAAAAAAATGCTGTGCAGGAAGCAGCTGGGACAGAGGAGTGAGAATGTGAGACACAAACGAGTCTGCAGACACCAAGGTCAGTGAAGAAGAGGGGGGGGAGGTCTTCCAGGCACCAGAGCAGAGATTCCTCTGTGGCACTTGGTGAAGTCCATGGTGAGTCAGGGTGTTCCTCTGCAGCACATGGAGGTCCATGGTAGAGCAGATATCCAACCTGCAGTCCATAAAGGATCACACAATGGAGTAGGTGGATGTGCCCTGAAGAAGGCTGCAGCCCATGGAAAACCCACAATGAAGCAGGCACCTGGCAGGGACTGTGGGCCATGGGAGAGGATTACATGCTGGAGCAGATTTCTAATAGGATCTATAGCCCTATGGGGGACTCACACTGGAGCTGTCCATCCCTGAAGGACTGCAGCCCATGGAAGAGACCTATGTTGGAGCAGTTCATGAAGAACTGCAGTCTGTGGGAAGGACACATGTTGGAAAAGTTCATGAGTGACTGTATCACATAGGTGGGACCCGCACTGGAACAGGGGAAGAGTGTAAGGGTGAAGGAATGGCAGAGGCAAAGCAAAGTCACTAGCCTGGCTCAAGTGCATCTACACAAATGCATGAAGCATGGGCAACAAACAGGAGGAACTGGAAGCCATTGTGAAGCGTGTCTGCTATGACGTAGTCACCATTGCAGAAACATGGTGGGTTGACTCTCATGAGTGGAGTTCTGCAATGGATGGCTATAAGCTCCATAAGCAGAATAGGCATGATAGAAAGGGCGGTGGCATGGCTCTCTATGTTAGAGAGTGTTTCGAATGCATAGAAGTTAACAAGTGTGATGGACCAGTTGAATGTTTATGGGTAAAGTTGAGGAAGGTCAACGAGGTAGTTGTCCTACTGGGGGTCTGTTATAGACCACCCAAACAGGAGGAAGAGTTTGATGAATTATTCTATGGACAAGTGGCAGAAGTCGCAAAATTGCAAGACCTTGTTCTTGTGGGAGATCTCAACTTGCCAGACATCTGCTGGAAATGTAACACAGCAGACAGGAAACAGTCCAGGTAGTTCCTGGACTGTGTGGAAGATAACTTCCTGACTCAGCTGGTAAGTGAGCCCACCAGGGGAGGTGCCTTGCTGGACT
>WUAM01000179.1:7577797-7589140 GCA_024336885.1 Actenoides hombroni | reverse complement strand
AGTGGCCTTGGTCTGCACACCAATCCTTGGTAGTAACTCTAAACATAGGGTGTTATCACTGCTAGAAGCAGACACTGTCTGTGAGAACAGGCTGCTAAATTCAGACAGTGCAGTTAGTTAGAACTGAGATGAAAAGTGAAATTACTGAACAGACTTAGTTCTGTTCTCACTCAAACCAGGACACTGTGGCAGCTGCACTGTGGATTAGCTGGGGTCTTCAGGAAGGAGGGGCAGAGAACATGCTTTTTCATTGAGATGATGTATCCAGCCAGTGACTCCTTGAGCATGAAGCAGAGGGAGCAGAAGGACAACACTGGGCTGCAGGTAGTGTGACCTTTGAACTCAGACTCAGTCATTCTAGAGACTTTCTGCAACAGAGAGCAGAAGAATCATACTAGATTTATTTCAAATTTAACAGAAAAGTTTTCAATTTTCAGTATTTACAGGTCTATTGTGCTCTAAAACATTCTCTTTTACTCTGATAAAATCTAAATATTGCAGGTCTTCAGTGTTTCATTTGATTTTATTGTTGTCTCGCACTAAATTATCCATCTCTGTCATGTGGGAAGGTTAGAGTAGATAAACACATATAAATACACATACCCACCACTCACTTACCAGTCCCACATATGGCTCTTTAAAACTCAACTCTATCACTCAACCCAATAATAGACTAAAATATAATACTTTACGTGCAATGGCTAAGTTGTAGCAGCAAAATGCAGTGGATGACAAATGAAAAAGCAGCACTCCCTTCTCTAGGGAAGGTGGTGGGGGACATTGCAGAGGTGATGGGGGATCTGCTTTCCAGCAGGTCTATCCCTAAACCTGTACTGGTGCATGGTGTTATTCCTCCCCAGGTGTAGGACTCTACACTTGGACTTGTTGAACTTAATTTGGTTCCCCTTTGCCCAGCTCTTCAGTCTGTCCAGACCTTGCTGGATGGCAGCACAGCCTTCCAGTGTATCAGCCACTCCTCTCAGTTTAGTATCATCAGCAAACTTGCTGCGGGTACACTCAGGGCATTGATGAAGATGTTGAATAACACTGCACCCAGTACTGACCTCTGGAGAACACTGCTAGTTACAGGTCACCAACTGGACTCTGTGCCACTGATCATAACCCTCTGAGTTATGATCTCAACCCATCTCACTGTCCACTCATCTAACCCACACTTCCTGATCTTACCTATGAGGATGTGATGAGAGACAGTGTCAAAAGCCTTGCTGATATCAAGGCAGACAATCTCCACTGCTCTGCCTGCATCTACCCGCTCGGTCACACTATCATAGAAGGCTATCAGATTAGTCAAATATGACTTCAGCTTATTCACAGCCTTTGAAAGTTTTGGACTTTTCTTTCACACCACACATATTCAGCATTACAATGTTTCAAAAGAGGAGTTTCTTAAAATCCTATTTTGCAAAGTAAATAACAAAGGTGCTTTCTGTCCTGATCTGACACAATAACAATGGTCCCATGTTTCTTTTTCCATCTGGAAGTATCAGTGTATTAAGTTCATGATCTGTCTTTCTGCACACAGATTTTTGGTTAGAAAAAGAAAGATGATCAACCAGGGTGCCCTGTATTGCGTACACCATAGAACTTCATCCATTCCGACTAGAATCAAGTTCATTCTTAATGTTATTATGTATGAAATAATGATTTGCTGGAAAATTAGGAAAATTACACTGCCTCTGATTTTTCCTTTCTTTGAAATCAATGACCTTTTTTTTTCCTTTCGATTCATTATTTTCAGCTTACTTGAAAAAATTTTTAGCATTCACTGTCTTTCTTCGCCCACTACATTTTGCTTAAATTAGTAAATTATTTTCTACATGGAAAATGCCTTAATCCAGATGAGAACAGTGTTTTCAATTTCTATACCAAGAGGCACAAATGATATAATGCTCAAAATACAATAAAGAAACCTCCTAAAAACTGTAAATAAATTTTAAAACCTTTTTCCAATATGTCATTGTAAATTCTGTCAGGACTGTGAATCTTTTCAGTTACATTCACCAGTTTAAATTCTAAAGATACACCTTAAATTGCACTACATGTTATAGTGAAAATCAATGCAAGATAGAGTGTCCTGAAACACTTCATTTGCATTGTAGGATTTGCTACTTAAAAAGGACATTCTACCCAAAGGATGTTTTGAACAAAAATCTCCAAGATAAAAATAAGTAATAATGGAAATATGTTCATCTCATTTTAATTTTGTTCTCCCTCTCTTCAACGAATATTGTGATGAAAAAGGTATTTACTCCTGTCCTCTATGAGACTTAATAAAAAATACAGTTTATTTGCCTTTCGTTTGCTCTATTGCTGCAATCTGGCTGAAGTCTATGTCCATCAGCTCTGTGTTAATTCTTACTACTCCACAATAGGAAGGTCTGAGTTGTCACCTTATGTCATCACAAAATTCTGAATGACAAATTGGAATGAACTTATAGTTGGGAAAAAAAAATATGTTATTCTCTTTATAATTCTTTTTGTTTTCTATTTTCTCTGCTTACTTCTCATTATTCATCTTCATTCATTCATTATTAATCTTCTTTCTTCATTTGTTCTGCATTCTGTAACCAGGGTATACTTAACAGTCAGATTGGCCCTGTAACTTAAACAGTTGTGTCTCAGATGAGAGGATTAACTTACTCAGGACAAGAAAATTAACAGTTTGTGGGATTTTTGTCTATTGTAGCCTGAAACGATATTTTTTTTTTCATTGTGGGGCAAGACATGTTCAATGATGTTAGGAAGATCTTGGTGGTACTGTATCATGGTAATACTATGATGTAAGAGAGGCTGAGAAAAGGATTGTGTATCCTATCTCATAATCTACATGGTTTCTAGTCATGATGTGCTGTGAGCCTGGTTGTAGTTCAGCTTGTCTCCAGCAGGCTTAAGAGGAACCTGCCTCGGGATAAAAACATTGTGGCCTGCCTGGGCTGTAACATGTTTGGCCTTAGCCATGCCTTAGCATTCCCAGATGCTTGCACCGATAGAAGTGCTCTCTGTGCACCTGAACTTTTTCTGATGATAGAGGTCAAGATTCTGACCTAGTCTGAATGCATGCTTAAGGAGTATGATGTTTAATTACGTCTGTGCTCCAAAACATATACAGATCCATCCTCAGCTAACAGAAAAGATGTATTATGAGTCTGCTCAAGTATTGTGGCTAAACTGTTGACTACTGTACGTACTAACACTTCGTATTATGTGCGTGCTGTGTTAGTAGAGGGAAAAAAGCTCCACATTTCCCCCTGGTTCCCCAGGCACTTTCTGTTCCAGCTGGTGTGTGACAACCAGCACTAAAGAAGTGCAAACTGCTTTTTAAGAACAGGCTTAAAGGACTTGATATAACATACCTTTCTGAGGTCTTTCTGTTGCATCTGCTCCACATGGACAGAATGTCTCAGAACATCTCATCTGCCTAGCACAGCTGAGCACCTGAACACGACACTCTAGAGAAAAGCACCTTAGCTTGCAGCATTTTAAATAAGTTAAGATTCTAGATTGCTTAAAAGCAGGAAGGCATGCAGTAATGTACAGAGACAGACAGTTGGCATTGACAGAGAGAGCTCTTTTACACCTACAAATCAGGCGTAAAGACCTTCTGATGTCTATAATAGTAGAAAAACATTAGGCTGTTGGATCTCATGTAAAGGACAAATATATCAATACTGCAGTGGTTACTTGATAAACTCTGCTTGACATTGTAGAATAGCTGACCTCCACTCTCCTATGCTGTTATGAATGTCTTTTGAGTGTAATTGACATATAACTTGCAGAAATATTTTCTCTCTTCTCTTGCCTCAAAATCATTATTTCCAAACACATATGAGAAGGCTGAGACATCATGTTTATTTCCTCAATAGATATAGCTCCAAGCACAAGATTTCTTTATTAATAATCTGATAGCATAATAAGTAGAAGATGCTAAAATTTTTGTATTGTTTTGTTTTCTGGACAGATTTTCCATTCTTCAGCAGTACATCATAAATTATAAAATACCAAATATTAATTTTGTATTTGTTAATTCAAAAATAACGCTATACAATGGAATTCTCAAACCCTAGTGATTTGGCAATATTTTATCCTTTCCTTATTACTGCACACATTTCTGATGTTGTTAGCATTATACCTAGTCATTTAGACATAGCTTTTCTGAAGTGACATGGTGACTTGACTGTACTTCTGCATGTGTTCTAATGCCTTGCCACTGGGTTGTTGTCTCATGATGTTTGTATAACATGATGTGGCAAGGACGCCAGGATTGGATTACCTATGACCACTTGAAACTATTGTCTCCATTCTCTGTTGGAAAACAATAGGTTTTCTACTTCTTAACCTAAGTCATGTTGAAGGGAACCACTCAAAGGTATCACCACTAATTGTTTTGATATGTTTTTAGGAATTATCTATTTTATATTAGTAGTTCTAGTATCAGTGATATCTGCCTATACCAAACTCAATACCTATCAGTCATACCCAAGTTATATTTGAGCTAGCTAACACAGGTATTGGAAGCTGTATGTCAGTGGGAGCACAGACTTCTACCCAGCATCATCACTTGACTAATTACCCATCTACTCATGTGACATTTGCAGCATTCCAGGTTCAGCAGTCATGTAACCATACAGAATGGAAACTTGGACTATTTATTTGGATCATCAGAGCTCAGAAGTTTCTAAACATATTGTAAGCACCATAACACTAGTGTACTTATGAGTGACATTTTGTTTCACCCTTTAAAGCATTAACAATAGTGCTATGGCTTCAACATTCTCTGAACCTTGTCTGATATTTCAACAACTATAAAAAAAAAATGAATGCCAGAACTGCATACAGTAATTCTGTGTTTGTTGCAGTATCAGCTTCACCAGAACTGTGTGAAGAGAGAAATTGCCTCAGTACACCCACTTGCTAAATATCCCCTTTTACCAGCACAGCAACTGTGCTAGATGATTTTTAACTATAGCAGCCTGAGGGTTTACAAAGATTTCTTAACCTTTGTGATTATTGTTAATGTTTTCACATGGATCATTGTTCATTTATCCCAGAAGTATAATTTTGCATTTGGCTGTATTTTTAAGGGCTTTTTGTTACATATGTGAGAGCTTGGGAGAGATGTATGTGTAAAGCATGGGAAGTCTGTTTTATTCTATCAATCCCTTTCCTTATTTAGAATATGTTAATTCGCTGAGAATTTGAAAGGTTAACTGTAGACCCACAGTGTATGGATGAGCCACTGGGCAGTCTGTATGTTTTCCCTATCTCCCTGATACAGGATCTCTTTTGACTGTCCTTTGCCATTTTTTAATCTTTCCAATAAGACTTGCATTATCTGAAAGCATCATCAGACATAAGTCTGAAATCTAGATAATATATATATTGATATAACTGCTGAAAATTATCAGGTACAATTAATAATAGTAAGACCCTACCAGAAATGTTAAGATATTGTGTGAGGTCTCCACTAACAGTTTTGCAAACTGTTCAAACATGTTATTCATTGATATTTACATTATTTCTTAATCAAAATAAAATGTAATCATAATACTGAATGTATTCCAAAAGCTTTAGTGTGTTGTATCTTTTCAGTTACTGATTTTTTAATCATGTCATATAATAAAATCCGTTTACAAGATCCGTGGAAAAAAAACATTCAAATGACACTCTTCTTTCAATTGTTTTAGTAATTTAACCCCCTGTGAATTTTCCTTTATCTCCCTAAGGAATTAAGTCAAACTAGTCAACTTTTAGCTAGTATGTCATCACCCTTTATCTTTTCTTAGCACTGACACAATAGCTTTCTCTCTTCTGATAACATCAGTGGGCCTTTGGTCTCCAAGGGGTATTGCCATTCAAGTTTTTGGAGACAGTTAATTTAAAAATTACCATTAGTGAGTTCTTTTTAGCATTTTCATTGACTGAAGAATAGACTAACAACTTGTGGGAGGTTTTTGTGTTGTTTTTTGAACAAAACCAGTATATTGACTTTCAGCTCTGATCATGTCACCATACACAGGTGACAAATTCTTGCATCAGACTACATGATGGAGAAGTTCAGGAAACCCACTTGGTGAGCATCTCCCTTGTGACACTCTGTGTGGGTAAATTCTCAGATCTATAACTTGAGAAGGGAAGATATGTAATTATGTAATCTTTAAAATGGGTAAAAGGCATAATAAATTGTTTCTAGGGTTGTTTTAAGCAGTCTAAGACATCACTTCCATTAAGATTTTTCCATAGCTCTGAGATCATACTATTGTGTGCGCTGGGTTTTCTCTGTTATTATTCTTCCTGGTTTAAGGAGACATGGAAAAGGGTAGGAAAAACATGCTACTACTAGTAGTAAAATATTGAATATACATAGCAAAATTAAAGAAGCAATGGATTTTTCTGATTTTCAACATTCCAGTTTTATACATGAATCTTATTTATTTACCTTTATTCCATTGGCTTTGTACTTTCAGTCGTTACTTTTATTTCAAAATGAACCAGGATGAATATTTAGATGAACTGTACTCCTGAATTCTGCAACTCCATCTGTCTTAAAAGGTTACCCATTTCTATTCAGATATATTTCTGTCTGCATTTTCCTTACAAGCAATTTTCCTTATAATTTGTCTTGGATTTGAGAATTGCTATTGAAAGGCATTTAAAAATCAATGCAATCATCAGGCACAGTCAATATGGGTTCAGAAAAGCATAATCCTGTTGAACTAATTTGATATCCTTCTACAATAAGGTCACTCAGCTGGTGGATGAAGGGAAGGTGATGGATGTAGTTTTTGGGATTTTAGTAAGGCTTTTGAAACTGTCCTTCACTACAGGCTTCTCGACAAGTCGCCCAACTGTGAGATGAGCAGGTGTCACAGAATCACAGAATTATCACAGTTGGAAAAGACCTCTGAGATCACTGCGTCCAACCATCAATCCCCCCAAAAAACACAAAACCAACCAACCAAACAGAAAAAAACAAAACCAAACCAAACAACAAAACCCCAAATACCTCACCATCTCACTAGAACGTGTCCTGAAGTGCCTTATCTACACATATTTTGAATACCTCCAGGGCTGGTGACTCCAGGTAGATGATATGCTGGGTGAAAAACCATCTGAAACAGGAACAGAAATGACTGTATATCACCATCAGTTCTCTCCTCATTGACTTGAATATTCCAGTTTAAAATGTCATAGAACAGCATGATGGTGAATTCCTAGTGACCTATGTGATGATTTTATTACCCTTTTTAACGATTAGATGAGAGGCCTCAACATTTGTAGAAGCTACACAGTAATATAATTAATGGCACTTTGAACATCTACTGATTTCTCCTAAATTCAAGATTGTAGCAAGGTTTTATGAATAGCAATTAATGACACATTTAAAGAAACTAAGTAATGAAAGGGACTATGATTTGTATTGTGATTTGTCAATAATATTTATATTTTTAAATATTTTGTTAATAATTATCTAAATACTCATGAAAATATGTAAAGAAAGTGTAGTTTCTCCGCCACTTGAATATTTGGCAGTTAAGAGCTCATTTTCAAAAAGGCAATCTTACATAAAGCTTTTTTATGACAGTTTTTCATACAATATTCTGAGTATGTATAACATTTCTCAAGTTTCTCTTACATTGTCACTGATACTTTCTGTTTTACATCTCAAGCTAAGTCTACTTAGATAAACTTACAGTTTACTTAGATTTTTTTTGTCATTGTTATACTAGTTACTTTCACAAAGTGAAAGGTTCATAGAAGTAATATAAAGATGAGAATTGCAAAAGTCACTGCAACAAAAACTTGAGTTTGCATGTTGAAAGCAATCTTAATAGTCAAAGAAGAAAACTGCATTAGTGTCAATGAGAATAATTTTTAAAAATCTAGGTAAAAAGAGCTAAGCTGAAAGAAACTATGCATTATAAAACAGGGAAATAGAGGAGCAAAAAACCAACGTACCTGAAGTGATACATTAAAAATTTCCCCAGAATTCACTTTCAATAAAATACTGAGCAGCTGTGCTTTTTCATCTATTGCTCTTTTATGAAATCTTAAAAAGTGTCTTCGTGGGGAGATCAGACAGCAAACCTCAGTCCTTTCAATCTCCACTCACTCAACCATCTCAGTTGCTTGAACTTTAGCATCAAACATTCTGAAACCAAAAAAAAGAGCAAAGGGGCACTATTTCTACTACATTGCTGTCTTCACTTGATTTGGCAAGATCTTGGACATAATCCAGAGTGTAAATATTGGTTGCATAATGTTACAATTTTTTTAATGTGTTTTCTTTCTCTACCTTATTGTTTTCTTCTTGCCTATCTCTGTCTTTTTTACCTTTGATAAAGAAATCCTTGATAAATAAAGTTTAGTGAACTGAGACTATCTTTATCTCAGTGATGCTGTGAGCCACAGGGAAAGAGCAGCTAAAAAGCAATCTCTTAAATAGCCTGATGTTTCTACGACTTTGGAAGGTCTTAAAGGAGCAGTTCAGACTGCCTGTTGTTCATGCCTTTCTTTCTCCAGCCTTTTGTGTAATTTGTCTTGTTCCATGTTGAGTGAAGAAAGATATGACTTCAACAAGAACAGCAATAAAACCAGTTTTTGACCTCAGTTAACCATTGACTAGAACTGATTGTGCTTCAAGGCAGGAACTAGATGACCTTTCCAGACCTATATTGTAAGATTTTCTATAATATTTTCTCATTTTCACAAAAAGAGAAGTTATTACCATCTTTATTATGATCTAAAAGACTGTGAAATGAAAAGCTTTCTTCAGAAAACCTCTTAAGAGCCAAGGTAAAATGAAATAAGAGATACTGCAAAATTAAAGCCTTACTGAATACTGAGCATTTAAAATAATGAATTCTTGTTCTAGTTATCTAAGAAAATTAAACAGGTTTTTAATGATTGTAAATAGAAAATCAAGCAGTCCAATACATTAGTACATAAAAGACAAAACCACTCTGTATTCCTTTATGTTCTACGATGACTTTGCAAGGACATGCGAATCTTCTTTTGAGACTCATGTAAGGAGGTGGTCCCTCCTTCCATCCTAACAAACTGGTAGAATAAAAAAAATGAGCAGGTACTGGTTTCACAGGCAACTGCTGAAGTTAGGGCCTTTTTTTAGTATCATTCTGTTAAAAGTTTATGCATTTTGAGATAAAAAAATAATAGTGTAACTATGAGCCAAAAATACAATTAATGTCCCCTGAGTGGCTCTGTTCAGAAAACCCTCAGCTCTAGTCTGTGTAGCAAGCTTATATGCAAGTAATGCTGGGTAAAAATGTATGCTCATATTTTAGAAAGATGTGTTTGTCATGTATGCCATGAAATTATCGAATTAAAATTCAAGTCTGAACTATCTGATGGACCTTGTGGAAGTTTTTCAATGAAGACACAAAAAGAGAATGAACTGTAATGAAGGTTTTGCTTGGCACATTGCAACCCAAAAATCTATGTAACTGGAGAGATCAGAGAAGGCAGTAGTCATAAAAGTCAACAACAGGCTTATTAATAAAAAAAAAAGCATCCATGCTAACCATTATTTCCTTTATATAAAATAGTCTTGTGTAAAGAATCTCAATAATTAACGGAGGCTGATGGTAGCAAAAGAGCGAAAAAGGAGCTGGGCATCATTTGTTACTCTGGGAATTTCTTGACTTTGGAATGAAATCTAGGAATGTAAAAGGAAAGGTATAATAAGGTTCAAACATATTTGTTCAATAATGGCAGCACTGAGATCTGTGGAAATCAAGACAATGAACTGCCCTAAAAACTCCAAATGTTAGAGTTAGCATTTCTGGGTATTTCACTTATTGTATCAATATTGCTGACACACTGGTTTTATGCTTTTCTAAATTATTGCAGTGTTTCCCTTCCTTTTGATAAAAATTTTGCCTTATAAAGAGATTATTCTTTTTGACTGAGAAGGCAGCAACTACTGCATTTTTTCTATGTGTCTTAGGTGGTTGTACAAACTGATTAGATTCCACAATTCAAAAAACAATAGTAGTAATCCTCTAGTCCTAGATGTTTAACACAGCTCTATAGTTTTATTGTCCATTTTCTCTATGACCTGTTTCTAAAAAAATCAAAATGTACAGAATCAAGACACCTGATCTACTGTTAAGTGCCAAATCAATAGAGATACTACCTCAGTAAAGTGTAGCTGCATTCACAAAATTTGCTGCTTAGGATTTTAAACTAGTAAGCCTGGAGTTAGTTGCATTGTGTATATTGAAAGGAGACAAATCTATTCTCTTCTTGAACTCCATAGAAGTTAATTTCATTTCTGGAATTTTAACTCATATTTAAATCACATGAATATCATCCAGTTCCTGAACACTGCATTATTCTGGCTCAAAATTTTTTAAGTTGACTTAAACTTTCAGTCTTAGGTCATAAAGATAAAAAAAAAAAATTGTTCTAGATTTTGTACAAACTCACTGAGGTTGTTACACAAGAATTTGGAACAAATATTCATGACATAGATCAAACTGTTTTTTCTGTCAAATGCATTCTGAGATTTTTGAATCATCAGAATACATGCATATGAAATACTTCAGAAAGATTTCTGTTTTCCTATTTGCTCTCATCTTTACTGTTACCAGTGTGGGGTTTTTTAGCCACACCTGATTTTTCAATAAAGTGTTTGATTTTCTATCTCTAGTTATTAGAAAGTTTTTACAATTTTTCCCCTGAAATTGGAAGAACCAAATTCAAGGCTATGAAAAATATAGTTTGTTTGGGGTTGGTTTGTTTGTTTGTTTGTGGTTTTTTTAAGACAAAATTTGTCAACATTACATTTCGTATTGAATAAAGTCTCAACAATATCTGAAAGAAGGAAAAAGGTTCTTTATTTAAATACAAGTAATTAACTCTTAGAAAAGTTTATTCAGAAATGACATTGCATGGTTCCATTTATTAGGATATTGAAGAGGCAGAACTAGGTTCTCCAGAGAGGTATGTGGTAGGGGGATGAAGAACAGTGGCCACATGATGAATTAACAGAGGTTAAAAATAAATGTAACTTAAAATTACACATAATTTCTTCAACCAAGACAACAGCCCAGCATCAGATGAGGTTACCCAGAGTACATCCTTGGAAGTTTTCAAGACCTTCCTGGATAAATCCCTAAGCAATCTCCTTTGAGCAAGAGTCAGGATCAGAGGCTTCCTAGGGTCTCTTTCAACCTGAATTAACATGTGATTCCAGGACTCCATAGTTCCTTTCTGCTGAAGAAAAAACTTCATTTCTTTTTATTCTTGAATATTTTTTTGCTTGAGGTCTTTTAAATTTAATACTATTGTAATCTATCAAAA
>WUAM01000179.1:7548258-7558645 GCA_024336885.1 Actenoides hombroni | reverse complement strand
GAAAATCATATATATATATATATATATATATATTAGAGTTTTATGAAAGCAATGTAGCTAACAGAATTTAGTGCTGATCCCAGGGACATAAGATATCTTTGTTCAGGTGCTAAAATCTTCCTCCAAAATACTTCTTTATAGAAGGAATTGTGCTGAAGATCTAATTCTATTTTTATTTTCTAACTAATCAATACTGTTTCATCTCATTTCTTTCCTAAAGCTAAAAAATATTAAAAATCTGCTGGGTTGTGGGTAATTACAATGGACAAGGCAATGGTGTACTGGTTTATTGCTCAAATAATAAAGAAATAAAGCAGGCTATCAATATGTATCAGTACATTACATGTGCTTTACACAGCATCAACAATTTAAGAGAAAAGTTGAGTTTTGAAAACTTTAAACTGATCTGAATTGTCCATTAAGAGCAAGGCAGCTTTTATAAGCTTGAGGTTATCTGGTTCAACCCCTTGCTTAGAACAGAACCCATTTGTTTTCTCTGGGTCTTTGCCATAGTGTGTTTATGAAAGCTTCCAAGAGGTTTCACAATACCGCTGGGCTAACTGTTACAATATTTGACTAGCCATGTTGTGATTTATTTACTTTTCTAAAATCTAACTGGAATTTTTATTGGCATAACTGTCTCTACTGCCTATTGTCCTTTCATTGTGCACCTGTGGAGGCTAGCTCGGTCTTTTCGATAACCATCCGTTTGACTGTAAGAAATACCCATAGTCTTCTTTTTTTGAAAGACTTATTTCTAATCCAGATTTCTCAGCATATTTTAATACATCACAGTCTCCACCTTCATATTCATCTTGGTGGCTGAACTCACTCCAGATCACCAATGATTTTCTTGCACTGCAGCACCTGAAATTCTATTTTAATCTGGTACTTAAATCCACTGCAATGAATGAGTATACATGCAGGATCCTGGTTGTACCATTTCATAATCATGCTTGTTTTGCTCTGAGAATTAAAACAGCCTGAGTAGTATTCTTCCTTTAATCTATGTAAGTTATTTCTACTGTAAATACAGATTACACTTAATAGTTTTGAACATGAAAATAAGTTCTGTAAATAAACAACAGATGTATAAACACTGCTTCTGAGGAATATCTGTTTGTTAATATCTTTGTTATTTCCTAAACCTATATTTCTTAATGTTTTCTAATTGTATTTATCACAAGCTGCAAAAAGAATAGATATATTTTTTGAATATTAACCATGAGTTTTGTAGGCAGAGCTCCTTGATAATCTGTGCCATGTCTTCTGAGGTACACAAATACAACTAAAAGGCTGAATATATGCTGCTTTAACTTTTATCAGACCAGATTAATCCAGAATGATTATGGTTTTGAATGTCTACAGTAATCTGTCTAAGACAAAGTTTCTTCCCTCTGTTTTCTGCTCTTACTTCAAGAGAATTCCTGGGAGAATTTGTATGAATGGTAACTAGTTTCAAATAATTTGGTTTGTTGTTGGGTTTTTTTTCAGGTGAATACAGAGACAAAGAGGTAAACACATTGAACACCAAAGATTAGAATTAGTATTACTTGTAAACTTGCAGATGAACTTCATGTCTTGTTGAAACAGCTTGCATAAGCCAGTATTTGGTGGATTAGTATGAATATTATATAATTTGAAGTACCTTTCATCTTTGGAAAATGTAGCAAATGGTGGAACCTCCAAGTAGGAAAGTACAGATTGAAAGGATAAGACTATATTTCAATTAACTTACTATTTTATGATATTACTTTATTACTTTATCTACTACTTTTAAACAGTACTGTTTTGAAAAAGAAGACACTGATATATTTAGATTTATAGGAACTCCTTGATAGCAACAACCATGTATTCCGTTGTGCATGTGTTCATAAGACAAGAATAGTCAAAACATTATGGTTAAAAATAAAAAAAAACTCAAACACTTGGAGGAATAGAGAAGCTTATGCTGATTCCATTTTACACAGGTTAGAAAGAAACCCTGTTGATTTTAGTTTAGTAAAAAACAATTTTCACCACTTATATTGACTTGCTAGCACTACATTTTCTCAGTAAATTTTCCCAGGTTTCATAACCCTCACTCATCATAAGCTTCTATGGCCTTTATCTGGATGAAAGATATCTAAAAATAAGAAACAATTGCTTCGTGATTCTCAAAGGCCACTAAAAGAAAAATATGGGCAGCCCACTTGGGCAATCCTTTCGCTTCATATGGGAGTGTTCAGTTTCAAAGAGATCACGGTTAGTGTTTCTAACAACAGCTATATATCTAAGAGAATTAGTTTATGGATGTCTTCATCCATCACCAGTGAGAAATCAGTTGTCAGCAGGCAGTGCTGTTTCCATAGTGTAACTTGATCTGATGCCACATCTCTTAAGGTCAAGGAAATTTGAAGGCTGCCCAGAAAACAACTGTGCTTACTTTCTCTAGAATTGCTGAAATGCAAAACGAGACAGTCACTGTGAAGACATGTCCACATAATGAGTTGGCAGTGGGGAAGAATTATTTGTTTTTCTGTTTGCCTACTTATTACTTACTCATTTGGGGGAAAACTATAGCTAATGTTTCTGTAAAGGAAGGCAAACATACTGAAGTCTGAAATGTCAAATAGCAGAAAATCTTATGGTCACTAGTAGTCTGGAAAATTCATACTGAAAATTTTCTGTTGTTCATCCAATTTAAAGATTTCACTCTTAGCCTACTCTGTAGCTTCTTCTTTAAATATTTCAAAAATATCTGACCTTCACATGGATGTCACCTGATCTTCATTCATAGTAACATGCTCTTTCCCAAATGCAATGTATTTTACTCTGCTTTTCTGTTTTAATAATTTTAGTTCTAGTATGTTCTTGGGATATTAAAGATTTAATTAGAGTCACTTCTCAGATGACCTTTGATCTTGTTAGTCAAAATAATTAATTACTATGCTTAATTAGCATCTGGCTTTAGAGGAGTTGTCTCTCTTTTACTCCTAGCTTTTCCTAAAATCTGTTTGATGAAGAACTAGAGTTCAGATGTCAATTAAAAACTGCAGTCCAGACACTTAAGAAATCTGAAAGTTTCATTCCTGCATCTTTATGCTCTTAATTCACCTATTTTCTTTATAATGGTTAATTGTAGAATTATAACCATAATATTAAGGTATCAGATTTAACACACCCCTCTTTGATGTGACTTCAGAATTACTGATATGACAGGGTATGCATCAAATCTATAATCTTCATAGGAATATAGTTACATAATTACGTAACAGTCAGAAAAATATTTGTATTTAATTATATTTTTCTTTGCTATAACACTATTTCTTTAATGCTAGCCTTTCAAGAACCTTATATGTAAGTCCCCTTTGATCTGGATGCTTCACTTAAGTGTGATACACACAGAAAAAAAAGAACAACGGGAACGCATTTATGGCTTTCAGGTTTCCAGGTTATAGAATTATCAACATAAAATGAATCTTTATTTTTCAGTCTTCATAACTGGGCTATCTTGGTCATGCCCAAATGACTGCTTAATTAAACTTTTGGTAACTTCTTTGTTTTGTAGCATGTTCAGGAATGGAGTTATGCTCCTTGAATAATTTTCTTCTCCTTGTATTTCCTTCATTTCATCTACTTACGTAACATCATGATCCAAAGAAATTTTGCAGTCTTCGTCAGAGAAGACATAAACAGATAAAAATGGAAGTGTGAAAAGGTTCAATAAATAGATGCATTACTATGTTTCACTCACACAGAGTTTTGATTAAATTTTCATGTTTAGGCTAAGAATGACAATTGCAGGTTTGCTTATTTAAGGTAGAGATCAGAAACAGAAAGATATTTCTCTGGTTTACCAAGTTTATGATAAGTTTTTTTATTAATCCAAAAAGCAGTGTGGTGGGACTGTTGCTGGGATACCTATGACAGTAACCCATGAACAAAAATAATATGTTGATTGGACGGAAGTTAGAGTACATCAAATTGTGTTTGGACAGAAGTTAGAGTACATCAAATTGTGTTCTGATTTCTTCCTGGTCTTATTTTGTAATATCCCACTAGATACTATGCAATGATGAAACCATTTTTAAAATACAATAAAGGAATTGACCTGTGTCTCAATAGTTAGTATTATATCGAAATTGCTGAGGGACTTCTTTCCCTTACAAGTTGGATAAATCCTTTTATTAATAAAGCTGCTAAATATCTTCATGAACCATGTTTCCAAATCTAATCTGAGCTCTGGGAGTGCTGTGGAAGTACATAGGCCCATCTTGGAATTAATTTTAACAAAAGGTTTTATTGTTTGTTTAATTAAACCAGTTGAACTCCAACCTTCTTTGGAGTACTGTCACTTTGAACAAAGGTGTGACCTTGCTATTCAGATAATGGATTGTCTGACAGTGGTTTCATATAATGCTGCTTATTTAGCTAATAAGCTGTGAAGTGTCCACACACTGTGAGGGATACAATAGCTTTCAGTGCTAGTTTTATGAGATGAATCCTACTCAAAATCACTACCCCAAAAAATGACACTTCAACTAGATCTGCCCATCTCTAACTAACTAGATTACCCTGGTATGAGTTGGAAAATAAAGAAATAATCTGCAGACCTTTCTAACACCTTTGAGGAAGGACACCAGAGGGTCATAGAAACCCAGTGATGGTCACTAATGAGTAATGCTAGTGGTGGCTTAAGCCAGTGAGATAGTAGTAAAAAAGAACCCAACTGTTGAAAGAGAGGACAACAGGGGAACCATGCGTGTGTGTCTTGCACCATGGGGAAGGCTGAGCCCAACGGAGAGCTGCTTGATATAGGAGCCCAGCCACCAGCCAGGGCTTGGTGTGTTGACCCTGCAGCAAGAGTCCTCCTCTGGTTTGTGGTGCTGTTTTACAGTGGACTAGAGGGGCTGGTTTGTGTGCATCACAGAGCAGAACTCTTAAAGTAAACATCAGTAATCACATATTATACATTATTCTATTTAGCAAGTACACTTTAGATTACAGATAAATGATTAGCATGCTCTGTTCTTGCAGTGATCCCACCTAAATACACTGACAACTTGAAATTGTTTTTGAGGTATCGAGGAAAGACAAAAGGGAAAAAACCAATTTCTTACAATTACAATATAAAACCAAAAACTGTCAAAATAATATTAGTAAAAATTCATCATAGGAAAATTTATGTCAGACTGTAACACCTGTTATGACAAAAGTGCACACATTACTAAACATTATTGCTGACATGAATAATTCACTTCAATTTAAAAAAAAAAGGAATAAAAAGGAAAAAAAGAAAAATGTGTATTTAAACGTGTCAATTTTCAATGTCTTTAAAAATACTGTTTATTGGAGAAAACTAGCAAACAATTCTACTTTTTCATTTTTTGGTGAATACAAGACTAATAGAATTTACAGGCTTACTAGTAAGTAATACTTTATTTTATTTTTACCTGTTCTGCATATAAAATTTAACATATATTCTCTTTTTTTCTAAACTCTCTTTTTTCCTAGGTAGAAGTTTAGCCTTTGGGTAAAATAAAGAAAGTAATTACTTTTTGTCAAAGTGGTGCAAGAACATAGCTCTGAGGTTATGAAACAGACTTCATTAGTAGCGTATGTCTTCAATTTTTGCTATTATTTTAACTGCCCTGAGAGACCTTGAAAAATGAAGCAGCACTAATGGATCTGAAATAATGCTTCTAACTTTAGCACAGAATCTTGTACAGCTTATATTATAAATAAAAAATAGTCTTCCCTATAAGAAAATAACAGAAGTTTTACAAATGAAACATACTTGATTTGATGTTCTTTAAATGTATTTTTATTTAATAACAGAAAAGACATCCATGTTGTTCCATCATTAGTAACAGCTTCCAATGAAACACTACACAGAAACTTAATGCTTAGCTGTAAAATAATTTTGAATCTTTCTAGGCATGGGAAAAATTATTTAATCCGATTGTGATAATTCTAAATTAATAGAAAAAAATCTAAGTTTTCAATTTCTGTCCAAGGTTCTTTTATGATGATAAAAATAAGAAAATTTAAAACCTAGTATATTTCTGGTGCATTGACCTTGGTTAGATGCCCACCAAGCAGCTCTATCACTCCTCCTCCTCATCTGGACAGAGCAAGAAAAATATGATGAAAGGCTCATGGGTCAAGATAAGGACAGGGAGATCTCTCAGAAATTGTCATCATGGGCAAAACAGACTCAAGTTGGAGAAATTAATGTTTCTATAGAGTTGTGAAACTGAGGGCTTTGCAAAGCAATGGAGGAAAGCATCTCACTACATTCTGTTCTTCCTGCTTTTCATCAAATTTGTAGATCAGCATTGGTATTTAAAATATAGTGCAAATATTAGTTCACTCTTGTAATATCTATCAGAAAAAAGCAATCCACAAATAACTTCAAACATACTTGTTAATTAATGTAACCTAGTGCATGTGTGTAAATTCAGAATTTCAGAGTCTGAATTTTTCAATACTAAACAGAGCCCAATTTTTTAAAACTTATTCCTATTGATACAAAAGCACACCAAAATGAAAAAGATTTCTCCATACACATTCCTTTCGGCCAAGGACACATCTGTTAGTAAAAATTATTATATTGCTGTCATTATGAAACAATAGAAACAAATGCCTCATTAAAACTGTTACTACCTTTCTATGTGGTACTTGGTTTCATGTACCGTGATTTTACATGCATGAAAAAGAAATAGCAATGCTAAGAAATTGTGCATTTCATGTTGATCTATTTTTTTTTTTTTTGTAAGATGCTGGTCTCTCAGACGAGTCCAAAGGCTTATCTAGATAAAAAAAAATTCTTCTCAGGTAATGAATTTAACATGAACAGGTACAGATGGATTTCTGAATTTTAGATTTTAGTCTTTGACCAGTTTTAAACCTAATGACTTAGGACCTGAACTTCTAAAACTAGATCCTCCAATTTCTATGTTTCAAATAGGAAAAGGCACAATAATGTTCCCCATGAGATATCTTCAGCTCTGGGATTGACTGTTATTCTGTACATACCAGGTAAATGACAATGCACATCATCATAAAATTGATCTTTTTTTTTTGTGGCAGCATGAGTATGAGAGATAAAACCCATATTTGGTGACTGACATTCAATGTTATAAGATTACACTAGTCTTTCAATGAAAATTAAAAAAGAAAAACCAGCAACCTGCAACAACAAAAAAACCCCAACCCAAACCAAAATCATTTAGTCCATATGTTGCCACATCTATGTCTAAAAACTTCTTATCCTTTGTGAAAATCCTGAAGTTTCTCAAAGATCTACAAGTCTTAAAGATAAATAAATACCCAAAAGTCTGGTACAAATCAGTGGCTGTAGGCAGAGATACTTACTTTGATTTGTTCACATCAGAGAGGCTGCCTGTTGTACCTTCTGCGCTGCCAGTACTCCCACAGCATTTCTTGCACTGCCTGATGTCAGAGTGTAATTTGGGCTATTGAAATGAGAGGTGGGAAGGAGTAAAGGACAAATGAGGTGGAGGGACATTATGCAGCAATAGGTAGGAAAATTTTTTCAGTACTTGAAGACATACCTTCTGTTTTTAGGTTTTTTTTGATAGTTTTGGGTTTTTTTCCTTACATAATACATAACTGTAGAATTAGGGCTGAATTAGCAGGTTAGACAAACTTCAGGGATTTTGTTTCATTGCTTGTTTTGTGGGTTGATTATTTTCTTCTTTAAAGAAGTAAATTTGAACTCTGAGAAAATATAATCTCCACTGCCCATACAATTATCAACCATGTCAACTCTTAATTCAGTCTTACAAATACACATGTATTGAGTGAGCTGGCTGGTATAAGTATGGGGAGCAAATAAAACTGTGACTGCATCCCACATATCCTCTCCCTTTCTTGGATCACTCACCTCTAGCAGCGGGAAGGAGAACTGCAGGAAAGAAGTTTTCTGAGCATGCAGGCAGCCAGGTCATGGCTACCTATTAGTAAGGAAAAGTAAATTATTTCAGGACACAGCTTGTGAGGGTCAGTGGTGATGAAGGAATGCTTCTCTAACTGTGTCTGAATAGTCCATCTGTTAGTCTGTGTGTTTTTGTTTCTCTCTCCACATCATGCAATTACTACCTCTGTCTGTCTGTCTGTTGTCCAAAACAGCTCTCTATTTTGTCTATGCATAAAGTAAACTCCAGCTGTAGGTTTGGTTGGATGCCCTATTACAATTCTGTATTCAAATTGTCTCAGAGTGGGTTTAAAGACTGGATAGATCAAAAATAATTATTTCCTGACAAATAAAAAAAGGAGAGGTTACCAGAAAAAGTAAGATCATGTTGTATTCTACTCACTTATTAAGTTATTTTAAAACCTGGAAACAATATAAATAAGTAATTCTTGAAAATGCTGCTAGTATAAGAATGATTAAAATAAAACTTGTAGTTGCATATTCTGTGAACAGCAGAACCCTTCCCCAGATTAAAATTTAAGGCATTTTTGATATACAAATATTGGAGCAAGTTTGGTCCTACTTATCTGTACTCTACCCTACATTTTACACCAAATATAAAAGGCTTACTTAAGAATAAAAAAATTCAGAAATGTTTCAAAGAGTATTTCTTCCTTTATCAGGATAAAAGTTGTTACATATGTACATTTGTCTTTCTCTTTCAGTATAAATTAGAAGAGTTAGAAGATTACTAAACGCATTAATTTGTTGTGATTGACATGTTCTAACCTCGATGCCACATCCGAGGGACCACCAGCACTCAGACTCTCATAGAGAAGAAGGCAAAATGGCATTTTATTAAAAGCTACAGGCACTTATATACTAGTAACAGAGCCAGCCCTTCGTGGGCGGTTTTCTACTTAGTCCCTGCATTTCCATTACAGCACGTAATCTTCCGTATCACCACATCCCTATACTACCACATTAATTAATTTATAGATTTTAATCAATTATCTCAAAATAATTATTTACATTATACAAATATTTATAAAGATAGATAGAAACATGTTTATCTGTGAAAATGATCATGCTGGAATATCATATGGTCAAAATCATGCAAACCAGTTATTTCAGAATTCCAAGAAGGATCACTGTCACAGACAACGGCAATAAAAAGGAAATGTCAATTAATTTAGTCAAGAAAAATAACACATTTTGAAAGTTAGGACATATACAGAAAAATAGAACCTCTTGTATGGTCTTGCAACGCATAGGATTGAGGAAGTCAGGCTGAAAAAAACACAGTTGAAACTGGGTGATTGGCTGTGAAGCAGTACGTTAGACAGAGGAGAAGTTTATCTGGATATCCAACATAACCTACAACAGTTACTGTTTTTCTCAAATACATAGGTTTTTATTTGGAGTTTATTGTTCCTTAGTGGATATTATAATTAGTCTTCTGTTGTGGGAAGCCTCGGCTTGTCTGAGGGATTAGAATGTGAGTTTGATAAACAACCTTGAGTGAACATCTGTGTACTCTTGAGGAGACCAGAAAGTCTTGAGAAAAGAACCACCAGTTCACAAACAGAGAAAGCTTATCTTAATTGTGGACAGGTGGTCTTTGATTGGGCCAATCAGGTGTGGGCACTTAATATTAGAAGGATTATAAAAGGGCTTGCAGCCACGACAGTTTGGACCATTTGAGCCTTTGGGGATGTTGTGTCAGTGTGTCGAGTCAGTCTCAACAATGGCATATCGAGCCATACAAAGACAGTCTTCATTAATTTTTGTTTGATAAAATTATAATGTCACTGTTCATTTTTCAAAGTCTGTCTTTTCTATCTTCCTATCACTGATTTGCCACTCTATTTCACTTATTTACAAAGAATTAAACATTGTTGGACTGATATTTGATACTTCTATTGATTGTCCTGAGTTTCAAAAACTGTTTTAATTCATATTTATCAAACAGTTTATAGTTGAAAACAGATTTGGTACGATATTTTATGACAACATATAGAATCATAGAATGTCTAGGGCTAGAAGTGACCTCTGAAGGTCATCTAGTCCAGCCTCCCTGCAGTGAGCAGGGATACCCTCAACTAGACCAGGCTGCTCAGAGTCTAGTTCATCCTCACCTTGAATATCTCCAGGGATGGGGCCTCAACCACCTCCCTGCATAGCTTATTCCACTGTTCTATCAACCTCAATGTAAAGAACTTCTTCCTGATATCCAATCTATATCTACTCTTCTCTAATTTAAACACATTGCCCCTCGTCCTTTCACTACAGACCTTCATAAACAACCCCTCTCCAGCCTTCTGGTAGACCCCCTTCAGGTACTGGAAGGTTGCTAGTAGGTGTCCCCAGAGCCTCCTCTTCTGCAGGTTGAACAACCCCAGCTCCCTCAGCCTGTCCTTGTAGGAGAGGTGTTCCAGCCCTCTGATCATCTTTGTGGCCCTCCTC
>WUAM01000179.1:7522104-7532360 GCA_024336885.1 Actenoides hombroni | reverse complement strand
ACTGAGGGGTGACCTCATTAATGTTTATAAATATGTAAAGGGTGAGTGTCAGGAGGATGGAGCCAGGCTCTTCTCAGCCTCAACCAATGACAGGACAAGGGGCAACATGTGCAAGCTGGAGCATAAGAGGTTTTGCAGAAACATAAGGGCAAACTTTTTCACTGTGAGGGTGACAGAGCACTGGAACAGGCTGCCCAGAAGGGTTATCGAGTCTCCTTCTCTGGAGATATTTAAAACCCACCTGGACTCGGTCCTATGTGACCTGTTCTAGGTGGTCCTGCTCTGTCAGGAGGATTGGACTAGATGATCTTTCAAGGTCCCTTCCAACCATTAACATTCTGTGATTCTGTGACACCATAGGCTAGAAGTTCCCAGATTGGATACTCATGGCAGAAGCAACCCATGAGTATCCAATTCTAATTCCTGCAGCACAGAAGTAACCTTAACCTTACTAGATGATGCATTGCACAATACCTGTTTGTGACTGGGCATGAGCAAGCTAAAATTTCCTTATTTTCTCCTGTATATTACTACCTGTACAAGCACAATCATGATTCATAGAGAAATAACACTTTTCCAAGTGACTGAGTTGGTTTAGACTGTGAGCATTTTAAAATTATAGATTAGTACAGAACGTTTTTTTTTAGTTTCTATTAAAAACATAAATGGAAAAGGTGAGGAACCAGTATTCATTCATTGCATAACAGTACCTTTGCTAAAACATAAATTAAAAAGACCTGGACTTCACTTTCCTCCTTAGCTCAAGGTGCATCATTATCTGATCCAACCTTTTATATGGAAGTCTTCATATGACCATCCCAGAATTTATTTCTCTGTCAACTTAACCAAAATCAGTATATATTTCATTTGCTATATTAGAATCATTAATAATTACATGTTGGCTGAAGAGTCCTCCTTTTCTGCTCAAGACTGGTGCCTTGTCCAAATATTTTGTAGTCAAAGGAGTAAATCACTCATCTGAGAAGCAAGGAGTATTTCTTTCAGCTTTCTAAGGCTAAGGATGGAGTTCACTATTGGCTTGCTACTCCCTGAGTGAAGTCTTTGGGCTAATTGCAAAATGTCATTCCAGCAGCTCCTCCTACAGCTATCATGGCTTGAAAACATTAAAACATTCCAACAAAAGATTACTTTAGGTGTATGTTCGGCGTGTAATCTTTCTGAATCACTCTTCAAAGTCATTAATCACTCTTCATCACACCATCCTTCCCATATGTCATCTAGGAAGTGTAAGTATCTAAATTATGTGTTCTGTATCACACTCCTCAGGCCAGGTAGCTATTTTTTTAGACACTGTGTTTACATTTAGACAATGCATTTACATTGGAAATGTCTAAATGAGGTTTCTGTATTTCGTGTGGCTACTTACAACAAACATTTAGTCACAAACTATAGCCCTAAGAATTCAACTCAGTAGTTGATCAAATCCAAAAGCTTCTATGAAATAAGATGTTTAGCAACAATCTGAGTATGCAAGTCTCTGAAGACTTCTGAAGAAAGTGGAAATCAAAACAATTGGACAAGTTGTTGCTTAATATTTCACAAAGGCTTTCTAGCACTTACCTCAGAGGCTTAAATTATAAAAAATTCCAGCAAAGGTCACAATTATATGTGAGTCTATTTCATTTTGTAAATTACTAATTGACATCCACCAAAGCACTAGGCAACTTCACAAAAAAAAATTACAAGCTGCATTACCAGTCTATCAAATACAGGAAATAAATGCATGCCAGCAGATTGCCCAAAAATGCATCAAAAACTAATCGCAGACACAGAACCCACCTTTATGCATTTACCATTTTTCCCACTGAATAATGGCATAGACTGTAGAATGTACTACTAATATTTCATTTCTGTAGGACACTGGTGCTACAAATGTTCAATATACTTGTATACGTGGAGCTTTGCTATTTACAGAACCTTTTGAGTATGTAACTGGTAGAGTTCAGTGATTCACAGCTTTCTAATTCAGCTTGTATTTTGGCAAGTTATTAGCCAGCTGCTGTTCATTGAAGTAGATGTTATGAACCATGAATAAAATCATCAAGGTTACAGTCAGTACAAAGAAAGCTCTATCCCTCTTCTGCTGAGGTCTATAAAAAAACCATCTACTGTCGTCATCACAAGAATCAGCTTCAGGAACTGAGTGTGGCTCAACCTTGTCCCTCAGTTATGACAATTTGGTCTGAGACTTGATATAAAACCAGGTGCTATTCTCAGATGAAGTAAAGCAAAAAACTTAACAGATAAAGAACACTTGATTTCAAATATAGAAATCTATCTGTAAAATTCTTGGTAGAAAAGAAAATGAGTATTGAAAGAAAATCTCTAATAATGCATTTACCGAAGCATTTACTTTGCTTTCCATATACTAGATTTAATTATAAAACAATGAACAGTTTGAAATATATTATTTATCTTTAAATCAAATAGATAATTTTTTTTAGTAGCAGTTATAAATTTAGTTATATAAATTGTTTTTGAAAGCATCTGAATGCCAATGAACTACTTTGGCAATTGTTATGAAATTTTGATCATTATGAAAAAGTAACATAAATTATTTATTCAGGTAAATTACAGATTGCTCTTTTAATACTCTAAACAAATTCATATACCCAACATTTATTTGTTGTTTAAAAGTAATATAAAAGTAGTGGTAGTATTAAAAATATCCTCCAGCAATGAATATAATTATTCAAAATAATTAAGATTGAAATAAGTATCATTTTCTAGATTTTAAAGCTATAATATCAATGTCGACATACAGCTGTGAATGGAAAGAACTAGTCATTTTCATTTTTCTGCAATATTAAAAACAACTGTGCATGTTGCACCCTCAAAAAATATAGAATCATGGAATCATAGAATCTAGAATCACATACTCATACAATCATAGAACCGTTTGGGTTGAAAGGGATCCTAAAGAACCAGTTCTAATCCCCCTGCCAAAGACAGGGACACCTCGCACCAGACCAGATTACTCAAAGCCCTATCCATTCCAGTGCCTCATCACTTTCATTGTAAAAAATTTCTTCTTTATGTTCTATCTAAATCTACTCTCAGTTTAAAACTGTTGTCCCATGTCCTGTCCGTTCAGACCCTGGTAAAAGGCCTTTCTCCTTTTTTCTGATAAGCCTCTTTGAAAGGTCATAGTAAGGTCTCTCCAGAGCCTTCTCTTCTTCAGGTTGAACAACTCCAGCTTTCTCAGTGTGTCTTCAGAGGAGAAGTGTTCCAGTCCTCTGATCATTTAATGGCACTGCTCTGGACCCACTCTAATAGGTCCATGTTTTATGGTGGGGACCCCAGAGCTGGGTGCAGTGCTCCAGGTGGGATGCCATCAGCATGAAGTAGAGAGGGAGAAAGACCTCCCTTGATCGCTGTCCATGCTTGATTTTTGTGGATTTTTTGTTGTGTTTATTTTCATCCAATGTACCTGTAGATACCATTATTACTTCTATTCCTTACTGAATTCATCTCCAGCTTTACCTTGGATTTACTGATCACATTCCTACATATATGGGCAACATTTATATATTCATTCCAGGATACATGTAACTGGTTCCACTGTCTATGTATTTCCTTCTTATACTTTAGTTCGACCAGGACATCATTCCTTGCCTGATTTCTTACACATGGTAATCAAGAGCTCTTGTGGTCTAAGAAAGATTTCCTTAAAAAGCTGCCAGCTCTGTTCAATTCCTTTTTCCCTGAGGGCAGTTTTCCAGGGTTTCCTATCCACAAATTCCTTAAAGAACTGAAAGTTTGCTCTCCTAAAATTGAGGGTCTTTACTCTTTCCTTGGCCCATATCCCTCAAGATCCTGAACTCCATCAAGGCATGATCACTGCATCCCAGGATAACATCAATTACAACGTCTCTAATCAGTTCACCTGTGCTGGTAAACAACAGATCTACTAACACTTCTCTGTCTGGACTGTCTATCAACTGGATTACAAAGTTACCCTTGATGTACTTAGAGTCTCTTGGACAGCTTACAACTTGCTGTGCTGTTTTTTCAGTAAATATCAGGGTGATTTAAATCCCCCAGCAGGATCAGATTCTGTGAGTATGATGCTTCCTGTGGTTGAAGTAAGAACAATTTGTCAACTTTTTCCTCTTGATCAGACAGACTGTAGTAAACACCAAACACAAGGTCTCCTTTGTTGGCTTGGCCTCTAATTTTCACCCATAAACTCTCAACCTGTCACTATCTTTCAAAGATAGCTCTGTGCAATGAATCTATTTTTTACATGGAAGGCAACCCTCACCCTCCTCTTTCTCTGTCCCTTCTGAACAATTTATAGCCATCAATTTCAGCAATCCAGTCATGTGATTCATCCCACCAAGTTTCAGTGATAGTGATTAGATGCTGGCTTTCTAGCTGCATAGTAGCTTTCAACTCCTTCTGGGTTTTACCCCTGCTGAGTGCATTGGTATAAAGTAACTATAACACGGACTATTGACCATGTCACCACTTTAAGGGAAAAATTTCTAATTCCTTTGAGTCATTTCACAAGTGTTTCACTGTTGGTTCCTAATACATCAGTATTCCCTAGCTCTTCCCTCAGAACTCCATCCCCTTCCCCTGGTAATTCTAGTTTAAAGGTCTCTGTATAAGCCTGGCTGACTTGTTGGAGAAGACACTCTTGAGTCACTAGTACACTACTGCTTCCTACTTTTGTGAAATACAGTGCAGTAAATCATTATATTCTTAATTCAAAATGTTAAAAGGTTTTAAATACCTTTTCCCTACACACTGATAAAAATGAACTTCACAGAACATTTATTCTATTTGCCAGATGGCCAGTTGCAACCATCTATGAAAGGCATGAACTCCTTTATCTGGAAAAGTTTTACTGAATAGTTTTAAACTCATAGCTCCATCTGTGTTGTTGTTCTTACTGTTTGGTTTTCCATGTTGAGCAATAGAGGAAAGATGCACATTTGAGTAGATTGTCTAAAGCTTGTACAGGCATTGACAATTATGGACTTGTACAGAACCAATTGCAGCATACTTTTATTTTGATTTATATGAAAAAGAGATGTTTATAGAAAAATTATACACCATTTAATTTACAAATTCAACATATCCTCCTAATATATATCAATATATTGCTAGCAAGCAGCCCAAAGTCGAATATATATGGGTGGAGAGCAAGTCTAAACATGGCCAGGTGCTCTGCTCTCACTCTATTCTGTTCATTAGAAGACTGCCATCAAATCTTAATATATTCACAGTGAATCACAAGTGTTTTGTACACTACAGGTTATAAAAGTTAAAAGATAAAAGAAGACCATTGCAGAAAATACCTTCTAGTAAATATTAGCAAATATGTTATTGCTTTTTTTACTAATAATTAATTTTACGTCACTTATATGAGTAGTTATTGAAAAAAAACTTGCCTAATTTTAATAAAACATCCTTTTCATAGGTTTTCTGTCATTAAGTACATTTTTGTTAATCTCTGTCATGCACAGTAGTACTATAATAAGGGTATTTTATATGACGTGGCTGGAATGTTAAACAACGGCATTTAGCAAAAAAGCACCAAGGAAGTTTCCAAGGTTTTACAGGACATTTGCTTTGCCTTTTTTCCCATTTTTTGTGCATGAAATTTGGTTCTCATTAGATGAAGTATTCATAACTGCTGAAAAGCATATACAATCAGTTGAATTATTTTAATCTAAATTAATGTATATATTCATTCTTTATTTGAATAGAAAATACACTGACATGTAGATATTAAAAAAAAGTATTCTATTTTCAGGTGCTTCAACATAAATGCAAATAATATATCAAATTTCTTCTAACTGTAGGCACTTTTGCCTTCCTTGAATTGTTGGAGTTTATTCAGTACACAAGTTAAGACCAACACTCCATACCTTCAATGTAAAACTTCTTACTTTTAAGGCAAAACTTCTAATACTATCACATGTAGGCTCCACTTCTGCAACAGTATTTGTTATTTGTGTTCCATGCCTCATCTCAGTGTTTTTAAATTAACAAATGTTCTGTTAGGTGATCCACAAAAAACAGATCCTGAGGATTCAACATTGTTATATATCCTATGGCACCTTTGTATAGTTTTCTGAATCTATTCTATTTCACATTGTTGTGGGTTAACCCCAGTAGACAACTAAGCACCACACAGGTACTCACTCGCTCTTCCCCACACCAGCCTCCAGTAGGACATGGGAGGAAAAAAGAAGAGTAGAGGTAAGAAAATCCATGGGTCAGGATAACAATAGTTTAAAAAGCAAAGGAAAGGTGGAAGAAGAAAGAGAGTAGACAAAATAAACAAATGATGCAAACATGATCACTCATCACCTCCCACAGACATGCTGATGCCCAGATAGTTTCCATGTGAAAGCTAAACTCCCTAAACATGCTCTCCTGTCTTTTATCACTAATCATGGTATTATATGGTATGGAGTATCTCTTTTGGTTAATCTGGGTCATCTGCATGGTTGTGTCTCCTCCCAACATCATACACACCCCCAATCTATTCGCTGGAGGAGAAGAGTGAGAAACAGATGGCCTTGACACTGTGTAAACTCTATTTAGCAAGAGCTAAAACATTAGTGTGCTAGCAGCATTGTTTCAGTCACAAATCTAAAACACAGCATGATATGAGATAGAATGAAGAAAATTTAACTCCAACCCAGCTGAATCCAGTAAACACAAGTGGTTTATATTCTAAATAAAATGTAGATCCTGTTTCAGTACCAGTAACTTGTGACAATTTATACTAAAGGTTTTTGTATGAACAAGACCTAAAAGATTGAAATGTTAGTTATTCAACAGGGGAGAGATAGATTACTGTAGTTATAAGGTGATGTCCTTTGACAACCAGCTTCCCAAAACAAAACAAAACAAAACCTACTCTGGCTAATCAGGTAGAAGTTTAATGGTCCAGGGTCGAGATCATATCCTACAATTTAAACTCACAGTTACATTAATAGTTACACCTGACCTGAGGCTGAAAATGTTAAATGGCCTCATGTTTGAAGACTTGATAGTGCAACCAGATGCACAACATGGAAGCAGGCATTGAAAGTGAATGCCTTCTGACTGAGTAGCAGACACTTTCTGTGCATATATACAAATGTCCAGGACTTCATGCTTGACAATGTCATTGCTGAGTCTCAACCAGATGGAATTCGCTTGTTGCTTGGATCCAGATGGGTATTGAAACACAACAGTAAAAGGGAGGGTACTACCTGTATGAGAGATGATTGCAGAAATGAAACAGACCTTCTATCATTTAATCCAATCCTGTGTTATCACAGTACTCAGATAAAACAATCCTTTTCCTAAACTTACCAAGGTCCAGATTAAAAATAATTATCTTAATACTATTACAGTGAATAAAAATATGTCCCAGAAATAGATTTCTTTGACAGTTAAAGGTCTTCTAATTTTCATCTAGATATAAGCTTTGTTTTGTAAATGAAATCATGGGACTTTAATTTAAATATCTTTTCTAACTTTTTTTTATGTATACACTGATGACTTCATCAGGAATAGTCAAATTCACCCTTTATTTTTGTCAGTCTACAAAAAAATAAAACATTAGGTATCTGTTTTATTTTGGCAGTCATTTTAATGGTTCTTCTCTACATCTTCTTGTGGTAATTCTGTGCTTTTTTTTCTGAACACATATCATGAAGGCAATGGAAACATGGAACAGAATTTTAAAGGTCTCCTGAAGGTGTTACACAGTGGTTCTTATGTCTTCTTGATTCCCTTGTGTTATGGCTTAACCCCAGCTGGCACCACACAGCTGTTTGCACACTCATCCTCAGTGGGATGGGGAAAGAGAATTCTAAGGGTAAAAGTATTAATTAAAATAAAATAATAACTAAAACCCAATAACACATTGTAATGCAAATTAAAATAACAAAGAGAGAGAAATAAAACACAAGACAAATGAAAACAACTGCTCACTACCAACAGACAGATGCTCAGCCAGGCCCTGAGCAGTGGTCCTCCCTCCAATCTCCCCCCCCCACTTTATTGATGAACATGACATCATATGGTGTGGGATATCTCTTTGGTCAGTTGGGGTCAGCTGTCCCAGCTGTGTCCCCTCTCAACATTTTGTGCATCCCCAGCCTACTTGCTGCTGGGGTGGTGTATGAAGCAGAAAAGACCTTGACTCTGTGTGCACACTGCTCAGCAATAATGAAAACATCCCTGAATTATCAACAGTGTTTTCATCACAAATCCACAACATAGCCCAATACCAATTACAGTGAAGAAAATTAACTATCACAGCCAAAACCTTTAATGTTATACTGTAACACTGCATTTTTTCTTATCAGAGCTATAAGGCAGAAGCATCCCACAGCTATTCAGTGATAGATAAGTGTTCCTTGGTCCTTCTTACCTCAGCAGCTTACAGAGGTGGTGAACACCATGAAAGCAAAAGTTTTTTTTAGAAGTCTAAATGTATATTAATTTTCACTTTGTCAACATTGGTCAACTCTGGTGACTGCTACAGTCCCTTCATGGACAAAACTGACAGCCAGCCACAGGCATTTTCCAAAACTATTAGGCTTGGGAGGCTTAAGTCAGTTTAGGACATGTATGGGAAAAGAACAGCCTCTTCTAGGAAACAGAGTAGGTTTTTGATTAACGCTGAAATTTTGCTAGTGGGCAGTGAAGACCCTGTTGGCTCTGATTTAAAATCATTACGCTGAAAGGCCAGAGAGTACAACTTTTTTTCCTAACTATAGTGTAGACTTACCGCAGCACTGAAAATCAGTAATTGCATCAAAACATGTAAAACAATAGATAATTTCATGACAATTGCTTAAGTATCTGAAAATCAATATATTCTACTATTACTATCTAGATGAAAAGTAAATGGGTGCTTCTACAAAGATGCCACCATAGAATGATATTGCTGGTTTGACTATCAGTTAAAATATATGTAAACAGAATGGCTGAAGAGAGATTTTGAATGTATGTCCTGGTCTGAGTGAGAACAGAACTAATTCTGTTCAGTGATTTTACTTTTCAGCTCAGTTCTTCTAACTGCACTTTCTGAAGGTAGCAGCCTGTTCTCACAGACAGTGTCTGCTTCTAGCAGTGATAACACTCCATGTTTAGAGTTACTACCATGGATTGGTATGCAGACCAAGACCACTGCTGGATCTTGTGTACCAGCCTGAGCAATGCAGAAAGTAAAAGGCCACCACCTGCAGGGAGTGGCAGACACGACAGGTGACCCTAAACTGACCAACGAGGGATTCCAGATCATATAGATCATACTCAGCATAAAGCTGAGGGATCAGAAGGGTCTCTCCCTCTCTTTCTCTCTCACTCTCTCTGTGCCCTCTTGGATTGCTCTGCTAGCTTGGCTCGGGTCCTCTTTCGGCTACTTCCTCGGAGCATCTGAGGAGGACTCTGACCATTCTGCCTTTGATCCCAGTCTCTGTGTTCCTGCATCCGGTACCAGAATCCAGCTCCTGTCTGCTGTGGGGCCCAGTCTGGGGCTCTTCCGGTGCCTGCTCCACAGCATCAATGGCGATAGTGATGTAATTACCATTGGGGGCGAGGTTGAGTTCGATACTGGCTATGTATATACTTGTATATGTTCCTTTATTATGTTTATTTTCATTAAAGCTCTTCTAGTTTCCCTTTCTAATTGCTAAATCTCTTTCCCTTATTCCTTTTCTATTCCCCTTTGGGAACTCTTGACATATCTTTTGGTGCCCAAAGTGGGGAACAATCAGAGCTCTGACAGATTGCCTGAATAGTTCAAATTCCAGTTCGCTCACTTGAGAGTATCAACTTTTTTTCCTGAGCATCTTTAAGAATTGGCAACTAAAACAGACTGCCTAAATGATGTTGTTTCTGCAAGCAGCATCAGTTTGTGCCTTTTTAGTGTTTCTTTCACAGTTAAATGCCGTGTCATTTCCCTACGTGCTGTACGTGTTATGTTATTGTCTGCTTGTTCTCACTGTTTATCTGAAAACTCTTGGTTTTGAGCACTGGGCGAAAGCCGCTGCTTTCCTGTGGTGTTTATCTCTGATTTATGTTACACTGAATTCGGCAGCAAGTGCATCTCTGTGCTACAGGCATTACATAGTGGATTTCATTACTAGGAACACTTTTGGTTTTGTCTTGGGAAGTAATACTGCTCCCCACTATGCTAATATGACTCCACCAGATTTTAGAATGCCATTAAATTGTGAGGATTGTGGACATGGTTATTACCAAAATATCATATT